>CM019933.1:11099497-11361048 GCA_009764595.1 Geothlypis trichas | reverse complement strand
AAAGAAAGGAAAAAGAAGAAAGAAAGAAAGAAAGAAAGAAAGAAAGAAAAAGAAACCCAGTCCTTCTTTTAGTGTTAAAAGCAATTTCTTCCCCTGCAACAGCTTGATCTGGAAATAAATCCATGTATCCTTTTTTTTGCATTGTATGGGTTAGAGATATTGGTATCACACAGTTGAAAGGAATTTGGCAACTTTATACTATCACTGTTTAAAATTCTCTACTTCTGCTCTCCATGAATCTAAAATTACAATAGCTATTGGTACAGAAAATGTGCAATATCATAGCCATACCTGATTAAATCAAGAAAGGCATCTGCTGCTGTCACTTGCACAATTTTGCCTTCTCTGTGCATGTTTTCCTTCGTACCTTTCCCGGGGTGGATGATGACCACAATGATTATGCCAATCAGGACAGCAATGATTGTAGTGCTCATGTAGTAGACTACTGCTCGGACTCCCATCTTCCCTGAGGCTTTACTATCCAGGGCAGCAATTCCTAGTGGATTTAAGCACAAAGACATTCACCTGACACAGTTGTGAGTTAAGAGTCTGAACTAAGCATGATGAAAATAGTTCTGTGGGAAGAGTTTTGATGATCACACTTAAAACTACCCAAGGCAAGATATCCCTCATTTGCAACTCATACTGTCATTGTCATAATCTTAAAGTAAAGATTATTGGTCTGATGCAGTGTGGCACTCCATATATTCTAGTGAGACAATTCATGGTTTCTGATCAATGTAGTTACCATAGTCTGAAAAATGTAGTGCATGTAATTTATAATTGTAAGACAGAAAAGTGAGAACTCTTAAATAATGTTGATAATGTTTGCAGCAATTAACATGTATGAAGAGTTTTCTTTAATCCTCAGTGGGTAACCTCAGATTACCTCTGTCCCAAACCATGGGAGTTTAAACCAGATTAAATGCTGCTAGCCTGTTTCAGAAAATCCTTACCATTGCATGAATAAGCCTTTATAGTCTTTCATAAACTTTGCAGAACTTGCAACATTAATCCTAATTCTTGGCTCTGTCTGGATCTACTGTGAATATTAGGGTGCTCCCTAGGGCATCTTCTATAGTGTTTGTTCATCAGATTGCACTGATGAATGGCTGCAATGTGTTTTCTAATAGAAGGTGCAGCTCTGCCAGGGAAAGAGCTCTGAGTCTCTGAGAGGGAATGTCTCATGAGGGCTGTCAGAAATGGAAATGCTCTTTTTCTTCCCAACAGATGCAGCTAAGTCTCATAGTTCTTCTCCTTAAAATGTCCCACTCTTCCTTCTCCTCACTATTTGCCCATTCTCCATAAGGAGGGCTGTGCCATCTGCCACAAAGCAGTGCTCGTGCTTCTTGTTGCAATCAAGCTTTCAAAGTGCAGAATGAAAAAAGGGGTTAGAAAAGGATTTTTAGCTTTATTTTCTCTTCCTATGTGAAACTGCCTAGTCCATACTTCCTAAGATTCCCTACACATTTATGTGGATGCTACCTTTGAACATATAATATATAAAAAAATCTGACCAATGTCTGCTTTGGGTGCCTGTCTCAGAGGAGAAAGCATTTAAAATTAGGCAAGAGGACCACAGGAATAATATGGAAACTTGAATCATGGCCTGGCAAAACTAGAAGATTTAAAAATTGTTGTACCTATACAGTACTTCTGTCTGTCTTCTCAAGGAGGAGATACATTCTCCTGGAGCTACAGTGAAAGCACTCTAGTCCCTGATGTGGCTGAGATCAAGGATGTGTCCCAGGCTCTGATCAAATCTCCAAAGTATAAAACCAATCACATGCTTTATACTTACTCTTTCAGTTCAGCTTTTTTCATTTTTTGGCCTTTTGGCAGAGACCACTAGAGTCAGTAAGATTTGTACTCACAAAAGGAGTTGCAAGCAGACATCACTAGATTCACACAATGAATTGTTTGGTTTATGTGTGTGCCATTGTAGTGGAAGAACAAAGTGTACAACAAGAAACTGAGCATGGAAATCCAACATTAGAAGCATTTGATCCTTCATTTTTCTACTCAGCTTTTCAATCTGCAAAATTGGATTATTATGTTCATCATATGTTTACATTTGTGATTTGAAATGCTGTGAGGAACCTGGTAAATACTAGCAAGTTGCAAATAGCTTTTTAAATTTTAAAAACAGGAAGTCCTGTAACCCTCTTATTTGTGAATGGAAGACTGGTTGTTTTGTAGAGTCCTGAAGTAATGTAAATATGAAAGAATGCAAATGCTGTTAGCCAATAAAAGAACTAAAGTTAACAATTTTTGGAAAATTTAGGTCTGTTATCAAACTGCACAGCATGTATCTCAGACAGCATTTGTTACCAATTTTATTTTTAAAGTATTAACGTGAAATAAGTTATAAAACATAACTTATAAAGTGAAAAATTAATGTTTACATACTAGTCCAGTCAACTTAATTTTTGTAGATTTAATCTGTTTCTTTCTTTTCTTACTTTTTTCTTTCCAAAGTAGCAACAATGGTTTATCTATTTTTTCATTTTGGCTAAGACTATTTTTAAACTTGTTTCACCAACCTGAGCACAAGGAGTTAACCTGTATAGTTTAGCAGGAATGTTTGGAAATGCAGAGATTTTGAATCAATGAGCTCCCAGTATTCTGCCCTTTGCAGATAACAGGACCAGAGGCTGAGCACTGTCATTCTTAGAGGATTTACAGGCACACCTGCCGGTGCTTTAACCAAGCCTGATTTTTTTTTTTTTGTACTTTACCCCTTATGAAGGTTGAACCTCCTACACTCCAAAAATCACAAGGAGTCAGTGTAGGGCATACCTTACCAGAAAAGACTGCTGTTTTGAAGGATTAGATATTCTGATCCTAATTTTTTCTTGGGCTGATTGGGATTGAGTGGTGAACCATGTGCAAGCAGTATGTCAGGGAGCAGGAGCGACCTCTTATCTTTGCAAGCTGCTTTCCAGCCTGGCTTCCCAGGGGGCCCTCTGGCTGGGACTGCATTGCTCCTTGTTTCAGGTTGTTCAGTCTCATTCCTGCTCTTGCTATCATATAATTTATTTCTCAGCTTGGACATAGGGAACAGCAATTCCTCTCTTGAGCTGTAACTGCTTGTGGTATGTATAGCAGAAAGCACTCAAAGCAGAGGGATGGCAGGCCTCAGTATGAACAAAAGCTGAATGAGGGGGAAACAAGTGCTCACCTCTGAGAGCCCTTGCTGGGGACCTGCAGGGCAGTTTCCCCTCCCACTGCAATTAATGGGAACTGGGAAAACTGCAAAAGCTTCCAACACACCACCACTACCACCAAGAGTTGTCTAAAATAATATTTAAAATCCGTTTTTAAAACACGGGAAAATGAGAGGGGTTGTTTCCTTTGCATTTTAAGATGTTGACAAGACTCCTTAGAACTGAATGGCCCTCTGGAAAGGTCCCCAGAGCTTTCATGTGTCACAAAGCATTGTATCCTCAGAGTGTCTTTTCACAGTCAGCCAGCAAAACCCCCATTGTCCTGCGGGAGATGTATGTGCCCCTTTCATCCTGCTTGCCGCTCTCTCCTCCTCGCTGCTGGCTCCAGCACCTCTGCCTCCTCTCTCCCTCTCCCTCCCCTTCCCCAGGGGGCCTGGGAAACTTTGCCGTGCCACCAGTCACCACGCACAGGGATGCCTTGAGGTTGTCAAGGGGATCTGGAGCAGAGCCCCTGCAATTTCTCCCAGCGTGTGCGCTCACACAACATGAATGGGAATGATTTTTTAAGTACTGATGGGGAGGGAGGGAGGGAGGCTGGGGAGAAGGAAGGGGAGAAAAGAAAGAAGGGGGAGGCATAAGGCTGCAGAACTGCAACCCCCCCCCAGGCTTTTTACCCTGTCTTCTTCCTTCACCTACCCCTTCCCTCTCTTGGGAGGTAACACTGTGTGTGAAATAAGGACATGAGAAGGACTTCTCCAGAGTGTCACAAAGCAAAGCACTATTTTGTTAACAAAGATTTTAGAGAATATATTTTAGAATGTAGGAAAGGCAAGAAGAAGGTAAGTAAATAATTAAAAGAGGAGAAAGAGAGAGAAAAGATGCAGGCAAAAGGAGAAAAAAAAATCTAGTTAGGAGGACTTTAACAATTCTGAATTGTTAATCTGGTAGTTCTGATTTCTCATCTAACTTGATCACTGTTGTGTAAATTGGCATGAGCTATTGATTCTATGACTCATCATGAATAACTATTATATTATGAATAGTCACAATATTATGACTACTTTTATGTCAATTATATTTTATTTATGATTTTCTATTATACAGAATTCTAGAATTTAGCAAATCCAGAGTTACTATATATCAAAAGCATGCTGCACATAATCTATGTGTAATATTGGATTATAGCAGGGCACACTAATGCAGAGGGATGGTACTGTACTCCTGGAGGATCAAACATAAAATCCACTGAGCATGTTTTCTTTAGATAATGTTTAAGACAAACAGCTTTGAATCTGTTTGTTCAAGAACAAATTCCAAGGAATTGTTTTAGAAAGCTGAATGTAGAACCTATGCTAAAAGTCCTACAGCTTCAGAATACCAGAATACTTTCTCCCTTTAATTAGCACAATAGAATCAATGGAATAAACTGATTTGTGTAGAACAGTCCAATGTCCTCAATGAGCTATTTCAGTCTGAGATTGGAGTTTATGCCTAATTTTGCCTCTTACAGTACTTCAAAGTTTCTACCTGTAGTATTTTCCTTTTTTTTTTAAGAAGAGCTAAACATATTATATAATTAGATGCAAGATGCTTTTTTCCCACAACAGTAACTGGTCAGCAGCTCATGTGCCTGAAGCCCTGTTTCTGTGTGTAAACTCCTAGTCAGCAGAGGATCCTTGGGTTTATATTTGGCTCCAAAATTAATCACTAACTAACAAACGAGAGCCCATAAATAGCAGCTTTTAAATAAGATCTCTTTTCTTACACTCCAAAGTAAATAGCAACCCTCTGAGCAAAAACAGTCATTATGTAGGATTGATTCTAGTATTTTGGGTGATTTTATCTTTTCTCGGGGCAAGCAAGACTGACACTGGGAGTAGAGGGTGTGCATGTGAGAATATATATTTATGCATGCCTGTAATTTTAGTTTGAAAATTGTTTAAATGCTCAGCCACTGCTTATCATATTAAAAGTCCTGGTTTCTGAACGTTTTTGGTGTCCTTTAAAAACTTCTGACAAAACGAAGCAGTTCATGTGTTGGCTTTCTTACACTAAAATTATTGTGGTTTTAAGCATTTTCCCCCAGTGCTTTTAGATTTTGTTTCTTTAAAATCCATAATGCCTTTTGATACACAAAGATAAGCATTTCAAATATTTTCCGTTGGGGCTGAAATGCCCATCTTGGCCAACTAGACTTCAGGACCAACCAAAAATTAAAGTTGTTAATGGCACCGGCTTCCTCAACACTGACGGGTAGGGGTTGCTGGCCACCTGTCTGGGAAGCTTGCTCCAGTGTGCTGCCTCCCACGCTGAGAGGTCAGCCCCTCAGCCTCCTTTTCTCCAAACTGGACAAACCCAAGGTCCTCAGTCACTCCCCACAAGATACTGGTAACTCTTCTCAGTAGGGGAGAAATCGTGTGCTCAGAGCCCAGGTGCAGGTCTTGGCTGAGCTGTCACTGACATGGGGTTCCCATCTGTGGGCACAGGACCGAACACCTCCAGGTCAGGATTCTGACAAGATACAGCAACATGTTGATGAAAATGCATAAAATAATGAAGCAGTTCTGAATGAGCGTGTAGAAAAAGCTGCCCATTCTGGTCCTTATACATGCTGACTTCTTGAAACAAAAAAAAAGAGGATTCCTATGACCATGATGAATTCTTTCCCTATTCAGCATATTAGAATTGAATTGATGGCACTTCCTTGCCAATGGAGATTTTTATATAAATTCCCTTTAGATGTTTTGAACTAAGTTTTTATACACAAAACATTATGAACAGAGCATCTTTTTATTCCTAATTATTTTCCTGTTTACTTTTTTATGGTCTCTTCATTAGGAAATTGCAGTTGCTTGTTAAGGACTCCTATGGTGGAGCAGCAATAATGGCAACTGTTGACTCAGGAGTGTTGCCCTAATTTTGTTTCTTTAAGGTTGTCTTTCACTCTCCTAATGAAGCAGTCTCAAATGGGCTACTCCCACCCCCTACATCCACTAACCACTGTGTGATGAGTAAACTCTCAGTGTGAGACCATGAGAACAATCCCTTTTGTGTATGTTGATGAGGATTTGTGGAAATTAAGAACACTGTGCAAGGTCATGGTAAAATATGCTGACAGAAAATTTGTAAGGAAAACGATTAGTTAGGTAAAGACAGTGGAGGTATTGCCCAAGTTTAATTAACATGATTAAGCACTAGAGCTTTATTCTAGTAGCAGCTGAATATGTCCTCTGTGGTTCAGAGCATTACCAGAAAATAAAAGTTAAATTTAGGCTTTGACATTTGGGCCCTTCCCAAGATCAGGTACAAATTTTACCCAAATTCTAGATTAGAGTTTTTAGTAATGGTAACAGTAAAATAATAAAATTGCAAAGAAAAAAGGCATGAACATTTTCAAAGAACTATATGGATAGGTGAAGTTCAGCAATATTAAATCAATATGGCTAATGATTTCCTGAAGCCACTTAAAATATATGTCTGAAATACAGCCATTTTGCATAAACTGGTAAGTTGCTCCTAAATATCAATTTAACTTATCTTTATTTAGATATGAATTTTTAGATAATGAAATTAGAGATCACATTATTTTTTTCTAGTTCTGTTAAGAACAGTGGGCAAATAGAGGAAAATTAGCAGTTGTATTTGATCCAAAATTATGTGACCGTGATTAACCCAAGCTGGCTAATGAAACCCATGGCTGGGATATAGTAATCCAATTCAAAGAGCCAATTAAATGGCTAAGAGTGGCTCCTAAATGACTAGCCTTGCCCCACAGCAGTGGTCCTGCCCCATCCTTGCCCGAAAAGGATCAGCTTTGGATTTTGTAGGGTTAGTTTTTTCTGATAATTTGTCATTTTGAATCACCCCAGAATTGTGTCATGTGAACACCAGAACTTTTACAAAGCAGAAGGAAAGTGTCTGGGGCAGAAAACTAGCAAACACCTGCTTTTTTAGCTACAGTTTATTCCTTAGAAGGAGAATGTTTGTGAAACCCTGGCACAATAATATCTGAACATCATTGAATGTTATAAATGGAAGAGGTCCAAGTAATCTTTAGTGGCTTTACAGTGAGTTTTACCTTGCAGTTAACCATGAATAATAAAAGACTCTCTTGTTGTGGTTCATCACTGAGTAATGTTCTTTCAGTAAAATAGCTTCACTTTATGAAACTTAATCTTTTGTGTGTGCTTGAAAGTATTTCTTGGGCCATCAAGTTTAGCCTTCTAATACAGCAGAGAAATACATTCTAGAGTATTGGCTAAAAACTTACTGAGCTTGAGGTTCAATAGCAACTTTTATCCCAACAATTTCCATGTCTGGATATTCCACAACCTTATTCTCTTTTTAGTTTGCTTATTTCAGTGGAAAAATAATTTCATTGGTCAATGTGCAGATGGAGACCCATGATGGATGGTGTCCCTCAGGAGTCTGTGCTGGTGTCAGCCCTGTTTGACATTTTCGTCAATGACACAGACAGTGGGATTGAGTGCAACCTCAGTAGGTTTGCAGATGACACCAAGGAGAGAGGTGTTCGACACACCCAAGGAACCAGATGTCATCCAGAGGGACCTGGACAAGCTCGAGGAGTGGGCCCAGGTGAACACCACGAGGTTTAAACAAGACCATGTGCAAAGTGCTGCATCTGGGTCAGGGCAGCCCTGGGTGTCAGCACAGGCTGGGCATGAACAGACCCAGAGCCCTGCCCCGAAGGACTTAGTGGGTGAGAGGCTGGACATGAGCCAGCAAAAGAAGCATAACCAGCAGGCCAAGAGAGGTGATTTTCCACCTCTTCTCTGCCCTCATGAGATTCCACCTGGATGGGAGTGGAGCACTGCATCCACCTTTTGAGTCCTCAGCACAAGAGAAACATGGACCTGTTAGAGCAGGTCCAGGGGCCACAAGGGTATCAAAAGGACAGGGCACATCTTGTTTGAGTACAAGCTGAGAGAGTTGGGGCTAATCAGTCTGGAGAGCAGAAGGCTTTGGGGAGACCTTTCAGCACCTTCTAGTACATAAAGGAGGCCTGTAAGAGAGATGGGGAGAGACTTTTTAGTAAAGTATGTTATTACAGGAAAAGGGGTAATGGTTTTAAAGTGACCAGATTGAGGTTGGACATAAAAAAGGACTTTTTTACAATGAGGGACATGGCATGAAACACTCTTGGCCAGAGAGATGGTGTCTCTCCCATCCATGCAAACTGTCAAGGTCAGGCTGGAGAGGGCTCTGAGTACCCTGGTCTAGCTGAAGCTGTCCCAGCTGATTGCACTGGGTTGGATTAGATGACCTCAAAGGCCCCTTCCGACAAAAACTGTTCTATGTTTCTTCCTTTAAAATTCTTCTCTCTGTCAGTGTGAGTCACTGCGGGCAGGGAATTATTTCATAAACCTCCCCTTTACTCTGCTTGTTCTTGCTAAAGTATTTATAAACAATGAAGTATAACAGTTGGTAAAATTAAATATGTCAATACAAAACAGTGCATCTACTGAGTGCTAATGATGCTTATCTTACTAAATGAAAGCTCCTCCAGGATTATGCTCTTCTGTTCTGAAAAGTGTAGTTGGCTTGCTTTTCAGGTTTGCAGTATAACAGGATACATTTGAAGAACCAGTAGGAAAGCACATTTCCTGAAACACATCTGCCTGAGAAGGACCCTGCTGCGGGGCTGTAGAGATACTCATTTAACTCTTCGCATTATTCCGTCTTTTGCTCACAGTATTGGAATGTGGCAAACAATATGCTTTTTGAAGGGAAACTAGGGAGTAATTTATCTTCTTTATGTGTGCTAAGCAGAGCAGGAGGGAGATGCAAGCAGGGATTCACAGCAAGCCATGGAGCAGTGATTAGTAACAGCTGACAGTCTCAAACCAAGACTCTCTTTCTTTGGTTACTTCATTGTAATAACAGAGTACAAAGAGCTGACTGTCTTCAAGCCAAGAATCAGAGACCCAGGAACACAGAAAATAGCAGCTCAAAATTTTTTTTGGTAACAAAACACTACTGCTACCTGCACAGTGCAATTCTAAAAAGACATCCTTTTATGCCCAGACACTTGAACTAAGCTTTCCTGGAAATGAGATTCTTATGTTGAACATAAAGCTGATTATTTTCTGTGTAAGGAGTGAAAGAAATAAGTATATTTGTTTATGAAAAGGCATAATGTAACATGGTAAATTAGTTCAGTTTAATCAGGAAACAAGTTTATTTTGGTAGCTGATAAGCCAAAGCACATTCAATTAGGTTAAATCCTAAAGTGCATGTTGTTGCAAGACTGAAATAAATATGGTAGTAACTGTGTGACTTTTATCCTATTGCCTGAGGATGAAATATTAGTTTTCATTTATTTTGAATGTATTGCCAAAAATACCTGCCTTAAGCATGAAATGCACAGCATCCTACGAAGTGACGCAAGCGATAAAATTACCTTTGCTTTCTGGATGGTGTTGAGCACATTACTCAGTGCTCCATAAAAATCCCTAATGCAAATTCTTAAAATACATGTGCAAACTTTTAATTTGCTAAAATGCTGGTCTGAGTTTTGGCAGACTGTCAAGAGCTCTTCACAGAGATGTATTTGTGTGTGCAGCGCTTATTAAACAACATTCCACAAATGTACAGTGCTTCTTTTATCTGACTGGCTCTATACAGTGTGATGAAGCTGCAAACTATTTACTAAATCACTCCTGATGTATGTTAGTTGCTGCTGAAAAAATAGTGAGAAATTAGAGGTATCCATAAGTAGATGGTAGCGCAGTCTAGTGTAAAAAATAATTTGCTTTTACATCTTGGGTATGTAACAAGTGCCTGAAGAGACACTTACATGAATTGCTAGAAAAAATGACTCAGTTCTAGTCAGAATGGCGCAAGATTTAAAGAATAGGAAATTAGGCTTCTCCCCTAAAAAAAAGAGAGATAAATATCTCTATTTGTGCGCAAAACTACATGGGTTTTGGGGCAGAGGATTGTTCTGATCATTAACTGGTCAGAGTTCTATGCTGGAGACATCACCTTTTCACTTAAAATATGATTCAGAATTGTTGGCAAACCTGTTCTTGGATTCTTCACTGAAACTTCCAATAATAGACTCTATTGCAATGGTAGTATCTTATTTGGATGTTGGTCCACTAGAATCTGACACTAGTTAAGTTAATTTTATAGAGTTCATGCAGCAACCATTATTTGAAAGGTAGCTTTGCCCAGCTGGATGTGAATTGATAGAGTTGAATCAATGGTAATGTGTGACTAATGCATCTGGCAACATCATAGCCTTTGGTTTTCTGCTTGGATTTTTAATTTTAGCACAATTTTTAAAACATTGACAGCACTGTTTGTTAATTAATCTACACTAAGATAATTTGGAAACAAACGGTGTGACGTTATCTTTAGGTGCGTATGAGACTTGGCTTTTTTGAGTTATCTGAAGTTCCACTTGTAACTGTTCACTCACTAAAGAACTTTTCATGGTTTTTGTTGCTGCAGTAGCTACAATCTATTCTTGCAACAGTTTATTAATAATAAAAATAGCCCTGCTTTGTTGTTTTGTTCATTTTAATAAATTTTGTCAGTGATACAATGCCGATTTGTGCATCTGTGTCCGACCTAAAAGTTCTAAGTGTTCATTTTGCTTTCATCTAGCAGCTCATTCATCTGCTGCTGTTTTACCCATTGATCTTCCATGAGCTGCTCATGGAGCTAGAGGGCTTTTTTGGTGTATGTTGCACACACTCTGCTGGTGTTTACATCACCTCACGAACCTGTTCATTTATTACATTCCTCCCCATGTGCCCTGCATTTTTTCAGTCTGTACTGTTTTACAGCACCCTGTATGCTTCTGCGGAGCATTCTTTGCTGACTTTTCTTCTTTCACACTTCAAGTATAATTTTAACTCCATCCAAGTTCAGTTGCTATCTGCACTGTAGCAACAAAAATCGCTTTCAGTGAAACTCCACGGTACCACTGCTATTCTGCTCCCCACAGTGATGAGTTAGCTCAGTTATGTCTCTATGACAGTGATCTTGGTGCAACAGCTTCGCAGCCTGCAGAGGTTTGTCCTGAAAGACATTATACCCAAGCCTGTGCTGACCTTTGTGCAGGACCTAATGTAGTGATACCTCAGCTCCTCTGAGAGTTCAGGCACAAATAAGGTGCGCCACTACACGGTATCTATTCATGTCAAAAGGAAATACACAGAGCTCTTTCATGTCTCTAAGTCATTTTTTGAACTAGAAACTACAGAGCATTAACTAATTAGACAACACAGACTACTTCAGGATCATTTTTTAAAGAATCACAAGAACTTGCATTTGACAAAAGAAACAATGCACATAAACTTGTTTATAAAAAAAATTGAATCCTGTGTTGATAAAGAATGTAGAAACAATTTGAGACTTCCTTTATCATATAAAATTTTCTATTTAAAGAGAATGATATCTGATACAGAAATTGTTGGAAAAAATATGATTAAATTTCTGGACTTGTAGCCTTTTAAAATGCCACTTATAATCAATTAATTAATATGTTAATAACAAATGAGGAGATCCTAATGCATAACATGATAGTACTTTTCCTTTTTTTCATAGCAGTAAATCAGAACCTGATTACACTAAATTCACTCCCAAAAATTTAATTAGTAACAATCAAATCAAGTT
This sequence comes from Geothlypis trichas, assembly GCA_009764595.1. Taxonomy (NCBI): domain Eukaryota; kingdom Metazoa; phylum Chordata; class Aves; order Passeriformes; family Parulidae; genus Geothlypis; species Geothlypis trichas. The sequence continues at coordinate 11,349,235 of CM019933.1, read as the reverse complement.
TAAGAAAAAAATAGCTTCTATTTGTGAATTTAAGGTCCTCTGGTAATATGCCATATGAATACTAAGGAGTCATTACTTTAGCTGCAATTAGTCTATTATGTTTTCAATTGTCATTATAATTTGGCGGGGTTTTTTCACAATTCAGTAATGATGTTAAGGCTCTTCTGAGAACTCATTAAGAAAGTGTGGAATTGAAGTTTCATGTGAACAGGCTTTTGTTTTCCTTCTTTTCTCTCTTTTGTTTCAACGACCTCTTGAACTTTGGGTCACTGATTCAGTTACAGCCTTGCAAGATCAAAGACATACATATTTTTCTTTGTATTTCTTCATCTTACAGACTTGTAGGAGGGAATGGAAAGAAGTTAATACTTACCCTGGAATGCCTGACAGTAGCAGTCAGTACTTTTTAATAATATTATTACACTCTTTTCAGGATGTTACAGTGCTAAGTACAGATGAAAAAGAGGGTTTGGCATCCACAATTCAAGTGCTATACAGTTGCCATCTGGACACTATCTGCTTGTTGGCAGGATTCAGAATATGAATCTCTATGACAGGTCAGAAGTATCAAGAAAATATCAGCTGATTTCAAACTAAACACATGGAAAAGAAGAGAAGGGTCTTTTAGGTTACCCTTATTGCTAGACTGTGGTGTTTTGCAGAACAGAAAACTAACTTTTTTTTAACAAACAAGTAATCAACCTGTATCAAATTTGAAATGTTTATTTTCTAATGGATTGTGGTCCTTTGCTCAGGTTCATTGGCCACGAGACAGATGTAAACCAGGCTTAGTAAGAACACGTTCTATAACTTGGTTTTCTGAGTCTGGGGAATTAAGACATACTGAAATTGTAAAATCTGGACAAAGCTGATTTTCAGGGCAAGAATGAATCAGTGCATTAATGAAATAGCCATTCTTTAGGTGAACTCTTGACCAAAACCTACTTTCTCTCTAGCTCTGAAAAGAAATTATATTCACTGGAGAAGCTCTGATTTTATCTAAGTATTCAGAAATAAGTTAGAAGTGGGTGGTGAAACATCAGAATTAAGTATTCAGCTTTGTATGTCAGTAAAGAGAAAATGAGAGAGCTGTTTATGGTGGGAAGAATCAGACTCATTATGTTAGCTGCAGTGCAAATAGTGTATTTCTAGTGTTATGCTGTACTTTTGTCTTTCTTATCTACCACCAGTAAGGAGCTACTTGTACTGTTGTCTAAGGATGAAAAAATGCATTATCTGAAAAAGAGTTGATCCTGTTTAAGTATGCAATTATAACAAACCAAGGTCTCATTCTGAAAATGCGATGAATTGAGGCATATAAATAAATATTTTTGTTAAAGCACTTAGTCTGAAAACCTCTTCACAATTTGTGATACACTTGAAGCTTGAAGCCCTTCAAGATCTTCAGTGAAGTAGAGAAGATGAACATTGTTGGAAGATGATTACCAGATCTGGTAAATCAGGAACTAGCAATCATGTTCTGCAAATACTGGAATACTGGTTTTGGGTAAATCCCAAAATTTTTTCTAACAAGTGTTCTCTGTATTGTGACTCTTGAGTTTTCAGAATACAGTTGGGATCTATTTGTGAGCTTCATTTTACAACAAATTAACAAATTGCCCAGAATTTAGTTTGTTTTGATTTTTTATTTCCAGACATGATGTTTTTTAAAGAATAACATTAAGACCTGAAAGCTTCTGTTGGCACAAATGTTGAGTTTCCTTTATTTGCATATTAATTCCTCAGTCTTAGAATGCTATTCACCTGTGTGAAGCTGTAAAGAACTTTATCTTTTCCTTTCTACATGACAGTACTTTTATCTCTCTTTTTTCTCGCAAGTCTCCCTCTATTCCAGTAGTTTTTACTTGTCTTTGTAGATCATCATTTGTATATCTTCCTTTGATAGATTCCTGTAGAGAATAGGGTCTTTTCAAGATGCTATTGATAGAAGGAATGCACAGAACTTCTGTGTCTGATAACCCAATGAACCAAAATTTCAGAGCTTGCTATCCCAGGTGACTTTCTTGCTAGTTTGCTAGACATAAGTGTGCCCACACTAGCAGGAGCTGAAAGTGTAGGGAGTGCTAAACTGCCTTTTTTTTACAGAGCATGCAAACCTCTGAGGAATTAATGTTTGTATTGATTGGACATGTCCCTCTTTCCCTTGGAAATACTGTGCTGTGCAACAATGCATGCTTGTTCAAAATCAAAACCACTAAAAATACAAACTCTTTTTGTATGGGGATACAGTATGGGTAAATGAGAATAGTATAGAATGTAATCTTATCCCCTAGGAGTTGCAGCTGAACCAATTACTAAAGATTAGGGGCAGGCCTGATGACAACAGGCCACACCTGTGTGAAATAAGAACAGCATTATAAAAGAGTGGATTGGTGAGAACTAGATTTAGATGATTTCTGCAAGGAAGAGTCAGTGCTTGGAGGAGCTGCCTGTGGGAGACATCGAGGAGGTACAAGACTCTGGCGATACAGAATCCTTGCACTATAATGACAATAGGACTCTTGCAGTGTAAGACATCATCTGTTGACCTGAGCAACAGTCAGACAGAAAACTCAAGAAAGGAATGCCTTGAGGACAGGTAGAGGTCTGTAAATTTCTTCTTACCCATTTCTAGAATTCAAATGGCACTTGCTACCTTGCAGAGACTAATAGATGTGATTTTAGGTAAACTTGTGTAGCTTTGCTGCAGTGTGTACCAGTGGCATCACTCTGTCAAACCTGGGAAGGCCAAGTCCTAGAGAGAATCAAAGGAAAAAGGCCATGTGGAATGGAGAAATGAGGCACCAGAGAGGTACAAGTGAACTAACTGATGCAGTGCATGGAAGTGGCAGATTATGCCCAGACTTAGCTCAAACTGATGCTTTCAGGGGTAAACCACCATCACAAAACCCCAGTCATTTCTGGGGTCACCAGAGCCTCTCACCAAACTTCAGCAGGGTAAAAGCTGAACCCCAGACTCACCTGTGTGAAGAGAAAGAGATCTGACTCTGTGAGTTTGAAAAAGTTTGCACCAAGAGACTTTCTACCCAATTAAAGAAGACTGGCAACTCTGTAAGGAGATTCTAGGCTGCAGCAAATACTTTGCAATGTTCATGACTGTCTCAGGCATTCATCTGGAGACAACATTGCAACACAGGAATAAGGAGAAGGTGTTCTACCATTCTGCCAGCCATGTCTCTGCAAGAAGTTAAGAACTAGGGGAAGGAACTATGATACAACTGGAAAGCAATTCCTATCAGTGAGGCTAGCTCTTATATACTTGCAATGATTATCTTTTGAGACATTTTCCACACCATTTACAACAGCATCATTTATATTTTGGTGCATTTGTTTCTCAAGATCTGAACAGGATGATATAGAATGTATTCAGAAACAACCTATAAGTAAAGAAAAAAATTATGCACTACCAGGAATGTCTGGATGAAAAGAATTCTAGCACATGCAGGAAGTGCTTTTTCATTCCCTGACATATAACTCGAATCCCAGACACTGCTGGTCCTCAGTTGTATATATAATCTCAAGAAATTATTAGAGATTTTTGTTCTGAGACTTTTTCTCCTTCTTATTCTCCACCAGTGAGAGCTGTGACCTGTGGCTAGAATGCTAGGATGGATAACTATCTGGGAACCCTTCCTCCTCATCCAGACAATCCAACATGTTATTGGAATACAGACCCAAAGCTTGAGTCCTGTAAGTCTTGTCCACAGTGGCTCTCCTCATTTCCCATTGCTCAGAATTCAGGTGGAATTTCCACCCATGCTTTCACTACCTCTGTCTCCAGTGATGGTGACAATGATGGATCTACTTCATAGAAGTTTATAATCCAGATACATGTTTGGAGGACAGTATGTAGTAGATCCAACAATTACCTTTGAGAATTAAATGGAAATAATATGTTATAGGTCAACAACTGTCAGTTATCAAAAAGCAAAAAAAAAAAGAGTGAAAACAAGGCTAGAGGAACTAATGATAGTATATGTTTTTGAAAGTGACAATGTTCATCAAGTTTTAAAATGATCTGTGTAACTGGTGCAATTCTTCAGAAAGTACTTTGTGCCTTATCACATTTCACAGTGCTGATGAAACAATTATATGTGTTACTTCTCCTGATGTGCAAGTACTTCCAGCAACATCCCTGGTCTTCCCAAAATTCAGCCTCAGGAATTTTCTTCCTTAGATTCTTCCAGTTTGCACAAGCAGTTACAGCAAAGGCAGACTGGCAAAGAAGAAAATATGATGGAATTGTGCTGTATTTGAATGTAGGAATGAGAAAGTGAATCATGCTGTCCAAGGGAGAGTTAAGGAGGTGAAAGGAGTAGGAATGTGAAAGCTGATAAAGCCTGAAAGAAGCCTGCATGTGGGTAACTATATTATATTTTGAAATTGTGATAATGGCTCTTAGACTGTTGCTATTTGTAAATTTCCCAGAAGTAGAATAATTAAGAGCTATCAATTCTGTTGTGCAGGGTGGCTTGCTTTAGCTGTTTTATTTTGAAGTCCAATTTCATGCCAATGGAGTGAGTTAATGTCTGGGTAAGGTGAGATGATTCTTAAATCGTGGAATTGTTTGTTTCCTTGGTTTTGAACTGCTTCTTGAAGAGCTGTGTGTGCCATAAAGCTGAAACTGTATACAGCAGTCAATGCCTCAGAGTAATTGGTAGGTGAAATCTTAGCAAGTGAGACATACTTTCAATCTGTAAAGAAACTCTAAGGAGTGCAAAACCAACATAGAACTATGGGATATAAATTAGTCCAGAGGTTGTCCAACCCATTTGTCTTCACATTTATCTGACAACAGGTTCTTATTAGAGACTAAGAGGAAAAGAAAAAGTTAGACTAAATTGCCCTTGTTTGCCCTCCCTGCAGCAAGGGAGCAGTGGGATCAAGGGCCTTGCTAAATTGCTAGTTTCCAAATTTATTAGCCAGTGATGACTGTATCTGCAAACTCTTTTAATTTTATTTTAACTATTTACTTGAATTAATTTAATTTTAATTTGAAACTATTAACATAATTGAACTGAATTGTGTCATGTGAAAAAGCACTTCCTTTTCTTTAATATAAATGCATGCTCTTGTTATTTCTTAGGACACCCTATTTTTCCTTTATTGTGAAATATAGTTAGGAGATACAATAATAAATAGCCACTGCATTATAGCTTCTGCAAGGAATTAATGATTTCTGTGGACTTTCACAGCAACTTCTGTGTCTGTATTTTTTCAAGCCAAAGAAATGAAGTCTGTTTAATTCCTTCTTGTCTTTTACTGGAACTTCATTCCAGCCCTGTCACTCTCTCTGGACTACTCACAGTGAGTCTGAGAACTCTTGCCTGTGCTAATGCCCATTTGAGAACTCCTGATTAGGTGTAGCACATTTCCCTTTCCCGGGTGTATTACTTTGCACTTGCCACCATTCTAGTTCATCTGTCAGGTTATCACAGATTCATTCATTACTGAAGACATCATTCTTTACAGTTTCAGTATTCAATATCCTGAACAAAATGCTTGCTTGGTGTCCTAATTCTCAAAATGCTGAGAGTTGGTTTTGCATTTTGGACATTTTGCTGTATAAAATTTCCATTTACAAACTAATGTAACTGACTTTACAGCTAATTTTTAATATTTTTGAGGTTTTTTTGTTTCAGGTCTACTGTTTTTCTGTAACCAACAGAAAACAGTTTGTATTAAACTCAAAAAAGTGTTTTAAGTTTTCCCTAATACACTTTCAGTCCTTCTGCCTTTGACTGAGATGTTAAGGAAAAGACAGGGTGGTTTTACAATTGTCCACCAGTGCTCAGGCAAGATGCTTTAATTTTTATATGTTCTTTCTAACAGTTTTTGCTTTGTCAGCAAGCAAAGTATTGATGTTATGCATTTGAACTAAGATATAAAAGCAAAACTAAATCTTTGTGGGTGGGAGGTTGTCCCTATTGTTAATTCAGCTGGAATCTCATGCAGAATGCAAACTAAATTAAAGTATAACAACCTGTTATTCAATACTTTGGGCAGCAACTAAACTTATATTTTGCAATGAAGTTTAAATCAGCCTTCAATTAAGGACCACTAGCTAAATTGAATTATTTTAGAGGAGCTTTTAAGTTTTACTATCTTTAGTTATTGTAGACTTTGTTCTTGATCACCCCTGCTGTTTCTGCTGCTCTCACAGACTAAGACTTCAAAAACTGTGCTGCTCTGTCCTTTCTGCTTTTGAATGCTCTGTGTCCTGCTTAGGTTTTCTCTTTTATGGTATAATCAAATTTTATCTTATACAGACTCTTATTTTGTGCGCGAATTTAATCTCTGCTGTTATTGCATTTTAATTCTTGGTAAAATCTGACTAAGAATTCGCTTAAAATTGTTCTCATAGGCTCTTGTGAAGATAGATTTTTGTGTGTTCCATAATGCCAAATTGTTTTAGAAATGGCTCAGAAATGAGTTAACATTTAATTTTATGAACTTCTCTGGAGTCCTTGCTTTTAGTATTTGCATAGGTTGAGATGTATGGCAGTTTCTGAGGAAGACATTCTATCCAAAGATATATTTATTGTACAAATACTAATGGCATTTTATTATGATTTTCTGGCTTCCATGCCTTGTAAAATGCTAGGTATAGTTTATTTCCTAACTGATTGCCAGCACACTCAGAATCTGAACATAATCTCTTTAGTATTTTTACATGAAAGTTGATGTTCCTAGGTGCTGTATACTTCCTATGCTACCTTTTTTCCTTCCAATTTTTTCAAGTGTAACTGTCTGCTATTTAAACTCAGAATTTAACTTTAAAATATTTTTCCAAAATATTTTAAATTATCTGGCAGAGTTATGGAACATTTCTTGCTCACATTGCCTTAATACCACAGAATGTAACAATTTAAGAAGGTTCAAATCTAGTCACTTGTGAGTACTTATATAAATAATGGTTATTAAAGACTATATGCCAGATTTGATAGACACTTGTTTTATACAGAAATACATCTACTGAAGGGAAGGTCTTTAAAAGAGTTTTATTATAGATGAGTCCTTGTATATTTTTAGCTGCTGTTGGCCTAAATCTAGTATAAAGATGCTATTCTGAGATGAAACTCTTTCTGAACTTGGATCAATTTTTGTAATGTTTCTTCAGTTGATTTTTTAACCTGACAGGATCTTCTGTTTACAAGATGACTGGATCTCTACTAACTTTGTAGTTTATATGCCCACACTTTAGGACAGTCTCTATTTTGGACACACACAAATCAAAGCATGACTTTTCCTTTATTTTCTTTAAGTAAGTGAATGTTCAAATTAAATAACTGTGTCATTCAGTTATGTAAATTGCATATGCAAATATCCATATGAATGCATGCATTCGTTTGTGCATGAAATGTACGAATGCGTAAAATTAAAGCTGCCATGTAGTTCAGCTTTTACAATATTGATGTGCTTATAAAGCTTTGGGTGGCAGAGGAAAGGGAAAGAGTTGCCTAGAAAGAAGGTAAGTCACTTTTAAAATAATATTTTATGCTTTAATAGAAATCCATAAATGAAAAAATAATACACCCTTAGGGTGTCCATGAATTTGTTACTCATAGTAGGCTTCATACTACAGGACATGTGTATAGAATTCCTCTATAGAGACATCCCAATATAAATACATAGGCAGTTCAAAAGCACTTACAATCCCAGAAGTGCTTTACTCAGAGAGAATTTGTTATTTCTTTTCCCTATAACTGGAGCCAGCCGAAATGAATGTAAAACTTTTTATTGGCTTGGTGGATATTAATTGTTCTGACTTCTAAAATTCTTTCTACAGACTACCAAAAATTAGAACTTTTGAAAAATCAGAAAATGTGCCAAATTTTGGAATTTGGAAAATGGGTTCATTGCTCTGGTGGCTAGCTAAACTGACCAAATACTGCATAACTGCTTCTTGGTTTTTGTGTATGAACTATATTAACTGAATCAGGAATGCTGTATTTCTTAAACTTTTCTTAAACACAGAAGTGTAAGACTGACTTTTATTAATGTTTTTACCTTCCAGCTTAACTGTCAGCGCTAAGATGTTTCACAGGTACTGGTTATGTGTCTCTTCTGCCAGAATGAATTACAGGGAATTACTGCTAGGTCTCTCCTCTTTTTTTTTTTTTTTCTTTTTTTTTCCTGGGAGAGAATTAACTGGCTCCACAGGTCTGTTCTGCCTGAATGAGAGACTTTCCATCTGTTGAAATTACCATAAATATTGTAGCTGATATGAGACAGCACCTGGGGCCTTGCAGTAGGTGACAGACTTTTTTCCAGAGCACACTTGTCAGCCAGCAGACAGGAGAACACAGGAATTACTTAGAGGCTTCAAGCAGTGTGGGTCCTGCTTCAACAAACCTAGACACATGCTGCTCTCACAGCCCCTTTTTTGAAGGGATGATGCACAGGTCCCTTCGTGTTGTGTGCTCTGATGTGAAAGGTAGAGATGAGCAAATTAAAAATTCTGGCCCTTTAAGTTTGCTGCTATTAATTTATTATGATAATAAAGGAGATTGCTATTGTCAAAAAAAAAGATTAATATAGGATAGTGGTTTGATATGATTGACAGCACTCGCATCTAGTTACTCTTCAAGGGTCACTTACTTTCTCATTCCAATATTAAAAAGGCAAATATAAAACCTAATTTCTTAAGTTTAATAACATCAGACTCTTTTCTAGAATTATGTCTTTACAGAAGGTAGTGTACATCTGCTGTCTGGATATGGGAGGCTGAGTCTCTGTGTCACAGTCCCCTGTCATACCCTAATTTAAGTCCATCGTTGTAACTAAAATAGCCATATGGATCTGCTGAGCTATCCTTCATGCCTTTACTAGAATTTCCATCACATACTTTTCTTCCTAATAGCTATTAAAAACCCCAAGAACACTTCACCAGCAATCTATCTGAAGGGAGAAAGAAAGCAGAGATGGAGAAGGGAAACATGATTTGCCTAAGGTTATAAAAAATGTCCCAGCACTGACTTTCCACATTTTACATCCACAAGTAGCATTTGGAAAAAAATGGCTTTTCTGCAGTAGAATATGCTCGTGTCCAGATGCTGCGTTTTTCCTGACTAAGGTAATGGAGTGACTTGGAGACTATGTCAAGTTCATTGTTTGAACATTGCCCTTGTTCATTGTAGGCAACTTTAAGCAACTCCAGCTACCACTTGTCTGTTAATTATGAACCCTGAGACTGCCTTGTTTTATTACTGAAGTTATTTTGTGTGTCTTATTTTATCTCATTGAGGATAAACACCTTATTCCTTACTGGATGTTTTTAACAGTCACCATCCATTGCATTCCTTTGATAGCTAAACTCAAAAGCATTGTATGACTTCTGAGTTTGCTTAAGTTTCCATCCATGGAAATCACAGCTTTTCTTCACTTTGGCAACACTTTCTATAGTTTGTGTAGCAGTAACTCCTATGAACATTTTCATAAAGTTTCAGGAAAAATTCCTGTGTCTCTGAGTCTGCCCCAAACAAAATCACTTGTGTTTCATGCAGTAACAACAGTGTTGTTGACTGTTATTGAAACACTACAGAAGCAGGGAAGTTTGTTTCTTCCAGAACCCCCTAACAATAGCTACATTATTTGAGTTAAAAAGTTTAAAAATTTAAACTAAGATATTATACAAACTACATATTAAAATTTTCTTCCTCTTTCAAGTAAATTTTCCATGCTCATTCTTTTAAACTGCTTTTCCACACAGCCTTCTATTTTTGGCAGGGGATCCATGGTCTGTGTTTGTACAGAGCCTTTCAAACAAAATCCTGGTAAGTGGTTAAGACTCATTTGCTCCATATTAGTGTTACCCCCATAAGCAGTTTGGACAATCAGTATTGTCTAGTGCACAGTGTGTTGTAGTGGTGCTCACAAATGGGCTTTTTGCTTGGTTCTGTAATTGCTGTATAATCCTTGGTGAGCCAGCAGACCTCAGTTTTACTGTTTCCATACTCTTATTCTCCTTCCCTATCTTGATGTATGTTAGTAAACAAACTGTACACTTACTGTTCTGCAGTGTGCAGCAAAAATTAGTGTCAGGTCTAGAATAGGGCTTTGCTATGATTTACCAGACAAAGATATCTGAAATAATTCCACAGAATTTAATGCCAGTTCGCTTGCAATTAAAAGTAGTTGTCCCTGTAAAAGTAAATTCCAAGCTCTTAAAATTTTGTGGAAGTAGAAGTCTATTAAACTGAACTACATCTAGAGCTGTGCAAAATATCTGCAAATAACCCTCACAAAATTTCTCTAGCTTTAGTACTTCTCACTAATATTATGTTAAAACTATGTTCTTCATAAAGACTCTTTTTGAATCATTTTCATGGAAGGGATTTCAGGAAATACATGGTTTTGTTAAGAAAAGATACCTCATTCTGATTGCATTATATTCAGTCAATAACTGAAACATGCAGAAAAAATTTATGGGACAGTTTTAAGGACTGGACTTTCAATTTCATTATCATCTTACTATAACAGCTCAAAAAATGTTAATGCATAGTGCTCTTATTGCTAGTGCAATTTTCTCTGGCTTTGGCTATTTCATGATGAGTTGAATTGCTATCATATTCATATATATTTGTTTTATATACCTTTTAGGGACAATGTGTATTTTAAAATAATTGTGTAAAGCAATTTTCATGTCATATGCTTCAAGCTGCAATGAAATGAGAAAACACCAAATATTTTTTCTCTTATAACTGCTGCAAATTCAAAACAGAGTGAAATTGTCAGCTTTCTGTTTGTACAGGAATTCATATTTAAATTCATATTCAAGACTTGGCCATAATACAATCCAAACTGGAATTTATTTATTTGGTTATTTACATTTCCTCTCATATACCATGTTATAATTTTGCCTTTGACTTTATATGAGATCCCCATTGGGAATGCTGACATAGGAGTTCTCTCATTTTAAAGACTGTAGACAATAAAGCCCAACACAGAGTATGGAGCTGAATTTGTGTCTAGACCACAAAAATAAATAATATAGACATTAATATAATCATATTTTCCTATAAACATGAAAAGATGTTGAATGGTATGCAAATAACCTCCATTTTCTCCCAAGCAGACGTTGGTACATGCCTGGCAAAACACATGTCAGAAGATAGAATCTCATGGAGAAAGCTGCACACCTGCTTGAACCACAGGCAATGGGGATAAGTCATAAGGCAAATGTGACTAAAACCCTCTGAAAGTGATCCTGCATTGCTTCTTTCATGAAATACAGAAAACCAGGTTAAAGAAATGTGACTGGATTGACTTCATCTAGCATAGTTTATTTTCCTGAGGTCTGTGAATAACCATTAGTACAGTTTACCTGAATAGCACAAGTCTTCAGTTTCTCAATTTATCTTTTATTTCTATAACAGTGCATTAACTATTGATTGGATTTTATTGTTCTAACGTCTTGGACAATCACAAAGTTGGCAAGGGAATGTAGCCATCCCCAGCCTGTTTCTGACACCACAGAGGCCATAGTTTATGGTTTTGCCACAGTTACATGCATCACACTTGCATAAATACAAACACAGAACATAATTTCTAGGAGACACTGTTGCTCCTGCAAACAGCAAAATATTTATTAAAATAATTGACAATTGAAAGAAACAAGTATGTTGTCAGGATGAAGTCCTGGAGGAGTCACTTTGAGATTAGTTAAGAGGCATCCACTTTGTTTGCCACAAAAAATACAGGAAATAAGAGATTTGCTTTCAATATATTGAGTAGTCTGAAGACTAACTTGAGAAGTATAAGACTTTAATCCACTGAATTATCCTATAACATGTAAAAAAAGAATTTAAGCATGTGTAAAATTTCACAGTAGTACACCTGCAAAAGTTGTATTTAATTATTTTGATATTCACTAATGCCTATATGCTCATTTTAGTATTAGAGTTCTGCAGCAAATATATAAAAACATCCCTCTTACAAAAATAATTTGTATGCTAAATGAGGCATTGTTCAGTGTAGAAAGGAGTTTTTTCCCACAAGTTTTAGAATAATATGAAAAAGTATTTTATTCCCATGAGGAAGACTAGAGTCCAGCAGTACTGAATGATTCTTAAAAGGAAATTAAATCTGCCATTTGTGAACTGCATTGAGTTTTCTCTCATTGCTCCCTACCCAGCTAAAGAAGCTTAAATTTTTATTCACCTTGAAAATTACTGTCTCTACTTCAAAGGGATCTCTAAGTATAATCCACTTAATATTCATTTAATATTACAAGGCATATGGATGATAGGAAGGCAAATTTTACCAATAGAGAAGATATCTCTTTGCCTAATGCTTTTCTATAATAAAGAAAATTATTGTTATGGAAAAAAGGATAAAGCACTTCAATGGGAAAGAAAAACACATAAAAAGAAGAGTATTGTTTGAATCCAGAGAATGAAGATTCTTTTCAGAATAGGATTACTTGGAAACTCATTTTTCTGATATTTTACAAAATCTCTACTGAGAGCTGGTGACACAGCAAATGAGATTGTTTCATCAAATGTCCAGCTCCTTGTGATGCTTGTGACCCTCTAAGATGAATTTACTGATCTTTACCTGAATGAAGTTTTTTCTACTTAGATTATTGAAAATCATTCAAATCCCTGTATAGGATGATCTGCTTAGTTTCCTGATTTACTTTGAGCTCTCTGAGAACCAGTATGATTGCAGAGTTATAAGGAATTGAGAACTGATCAGATACATTTTCCTGAAATCATTCATCCTGCAAAATTGAGCAGCAGCACTAGCTGACATTGAAAAGGGGTAAACATCTCTCCTTTTCTACTTTTAACGTTCTTCTATCAGTGTCCTGCTAACCCATGGAATTCTGCAGGTGAAAGGGACAAGAAGATGAGAGAATGTATGACATGTAACAAAACTATATACTAGCTGGGAATAAAACCTACCCTTATTTCTCCTACAAAACTTATACTCCCTAGCTGCAGCGTTCATTTAAGTTTCAGTATCCATATGATGTGTGTGCATAGAAACAAACTTCACTGTTTTTTCTTGAAATATAAGAAGCCAAATGATTTCATAATTGTGAATACCCAAGTTTTCTGCTGTTGAATGAACAACTTGTACACACTTCCTTTGATTTTGCTGAACATGCGAGTCTCTGCTCATTTGCATTTTTAAGACGTCTTTATATGAACATATTTGATTATCAATTAAATAGAGAACAACTTATTATCTGGATTCTCTGTCAATCAAGGCAGTGTATTTGTGTTTTAGATACCAGGACTGCACAGTGGATGATTTTAATTAAGTTCTCCAAGCTGTCTACAGACTAAAATCCATACCTTCTTCTCTTCAGATAATTGTAAGAATAAATACATCACAAGTATATCCTAAACATTTGTAACAAATCTGAGAGTTCCTCCACAAAACTTGGGTGGAATGCCAAGGCATCATCACCATAAGAAACTAAATATTATATCATCAGTTAGAGGAGCAACTTGGTAAAGAGTATTCAAAGCTTGTGAGAGCTTCTGACCAGAAGACAACAAAACAGAACTGATGGAATTAAGTTTCTTCCAAACTTTCCATCCAATCCCATCTATCCTCTATGGACATGGGCACATTGGAGTGGGTCCAGAGGAAGTAATGAAAATGATCAGAGGACTGAAATATCTCGAGAGAGATATTTCAGTCCTCTGATCATTTTCATTACTTCCTCTGGAAGGAAGTAGGACAGGCTGAGAGCATTGGGGTTTCTCAGCCTGGAGAAGAGAAAGTTCCAGGGACACCTTAGAACTCCTTCCAGTACCTGAAGGGCCTAAAGAGGACTTGTAGTGATGGGGAGGAAAAGGCTTAAGCTAAAAGAAGATAGTTTAGATCAGATATCAGGAATAAAATCTTTCACTATAAGTGTGATGGAGCACTGGCACAGGTTGCCCAGAGAACTTGCAGATAACCCATCCCTGGTAGTGTCAGAGAACAGGCTGGATGGGGCTCTGAGCAATCTGCTCTAGTGGGAGGTGTCCCTGCCCATGGCAGGAGGATTGGAACCAGATTTTTAAGGTACCTTCCAACCTAAACAATTCTATAATAGGATTCCATTTTTTCTAATCTATTGCTGGAAAACTAGGAGGCAGACAGATGTTTTGCATATCTGTGGTTACAGGCGTGTGTTATTGGCCACAATCAACAGTTTCAACTTTCTTGGGTTTTGGCACTGTGTTTTTGAGATATGTTATCTTTGATAATAATAGGACACTGTGGAGGAAATATCTGTTCAGATAGTAAAAGAGGAGAATGGAGCAGAGAGTCAGCTTCGTAGTAGCTGCATATAGTAGCTTGTACTGTTAGTCTGTGTATGAATTTGGAAAACGATCCTTCATTTTCTCTGTACATTAATTCAAACCTCTTATTACATTGTCTCTAAAGCAGCAATAGCAATGTCATGGCTTTCTGCAGATTATAACACTTCTAGGACATAGAATGTTCACTTTTTAGATTTTGGTGTGTACCTTTTTAAAATTAATAAAGAATATTATAAAATTATTAAATTGTTCTGGTTTTTCTTTGTTTACCTGTGACTAAACTGGATACAATTAGTGGCAGGACCAGCATCTGCAGCATTCTCATGAGTAGTTCTCCTGGAAACGAAAAGTATTTCACTTCCCGATAGCTCATCTTATATGATCGAAGAGAAAATCCCAGGATTACACCTGAAGGGAAGGAAAAGAGATATCATTACTCATTCTTTTAAAGAAGCAGTAGCATCTGAACATGAACATCTATAAAGCATCTGAAGAAAAATCTATACTGGACATATCTAATTGTAACCTGCAGTCTTTACTACGCTGATTTACTTTCTCTGGTATCACCTACTATTACAAGTAGCCCTCCTGAAAATAAAGTTTAAAAAGTTAAGTTATTGCCATTTAGGAATGGTGTTCCCAATTTAGTGTTCCCAGTGAAACATTGCAACCCCACTTGCAAACCACACCCCTGCTCCCTCCCCCTGTGGTGAGATAGGGAGAACAGGAGGCACAAATTGTGGACTCCATGCATCGAGGCAAAAGCATTTTACTGAAGACAGCAATGAAATAAGAAAAATAAGAGTAATGATTTTAATAATTAAATGTAGAAGAGGTGAATAATTCACAGACAAGTGCTCACCATGCAGAAATCCCAAACATGTTCCAAGAACCAGAAGGGGCCCCTTCCCCTGACCCCAAAAGTTACATCAGGCTTTATAGAATAACCCCTGGGTCCTGGCTGTTCCCCCTCCTGGCTATTGCAAAAATTAACCCTCTCCTGGCCAGAATCAGCACAGTTATTTAGAATGATTTCTGTGCTGCTATTTTTTAAAATCTGGATTGCTGTCAAAGGTATACCTTGAGTACTAATGATAAGAAGCAATCCCTGGTACTACAGCCAAGTGTCTTGAATTCTGAGATTTTGAGTGTAATCCTATATGCAATCCATATACATACTAGCTACCAGTCTTCAGAAGTCTTGTCCATGCCTGTCTACTCTGTGGGCCTGATCCTACAGATATGCTTCAGATTGAAGGAGATAACCAGGACAGACATATTTGAGAATCCCCTTGTGGTTTAGTCTTTTCACAGTCAAAAAAGAAGCAGGAGGTAAGCATCTCTACCCTTGCCTGCCCTCAGGAACGCTGAGGCTCGAAAAGAAGCAGATAATCAGGGTTGAAAGGCCTTACTGGATGACTAAGTGGTGGGTTTCAGTGCCTGAGGGACAGGAGCAGGGGAATGCCTGGAGCCATTTACCTTGCTGGGAATAGATAAATGGTGCTTGAGATACATTTACAAATGGAAGTCAGAGGTGGGCTCATGTGTGGGAACCTAAACTTCCCAGCTACAACTTTGAAGATTTTGTCCTGTATTTGTCACCAACTGCTTTACTTGCATATTTATTTAGTTATTTGGTTAGCTGACATGACCAGTTGCAATTTGCAATTGTTAAATGGCTTGGTGCCTGTCTGATATAGAACTGTGTCCTGGGTTGGCTGTATGATGCTTTATCGCCAATCGTCTTGTTCTGTTCATGCTGAATAGCAAGTTTTGCACCTTTAAGACTTATTGCAGAGAGTGAAGGGGGAGAGAAAATGCAGGTTTTTTCCTCCAGGTAATCCTGTCACTCCCCCACATTCCTCCTCCTGGTCGGTGGCTGTTGTCTTTTGCTTTTTAGTTAGTTTTCAGCTAGCTGAGGCAAAGAAGTTCCCTGGACTGTGGGTGTTTTCCCTTTTCTTTGGACCTCTTGAAACCTGCTCTGGACTGAACACCCAGGGCAGCACCGGCAGCTCACATTTCTGGCCCACCGGGCCGGGCCCGGCCTGCGACAATTCCAGCACTGGAGGGACTGATCAGAGACTGAGTGAGCTGCAACCCAGGGAGGGGGTTTTCTCAGTTTGTCATCTCTTTTAGAGAGGCAAAGGGTCTCATTGTTTGATATTGTTTTAGTTTTATTGTTTAATAAACAGGGTTTTTTTCCACCTTTCTCCAAGGAGGTAATATTTTCATCCTGGACCAGTTGAGGGGAGGAGGGGCCGATTGGATCTGTTTTCTCACTGGAGCTACTTGGGGGATTCTTCCCCAAATTTACTCTAAACCTGGACAAACTGCTATACCCAGCCAAGTAACACATAGCTTTATCTGGAACACATTAACCATACACATGGCGAAACTCAACTATCTCTCCTTTCCATTCAAGACTCCATGTTCTTCACCACAGTGAAGAACTGGTACTGGCATTTGGGTAAACTTTGTGTAGAATGCTGGATCAGACAACTGATGCTGCTGCAAACCACGATGGGTTTGCAGCAAAAGAATTTATTTTCCTGGGTTAATTATCAGCCAAGTCAATTCCCTGATGCAATTATTTTGTATGGCAAACAGGGTTTGATGCCTTCTGTGGCTCATATATGCCTCAGAGAAGAGCAGTATTGCTCTTTTTGAAAGATAGGCAGACTTAGGTTACATAAAATGTTTTATGAAGATGCTCCTCAGTGATGTTAGGCAGCAGAACATTCCAGATCCACTCTAGATCATGTTGGGTCTTGACTACATCCTGAAAATGCTGCAACACTGAACAATTTTGACAACTGCTAGTTCCAATTCTTAGTCTTTGTGTTTCGCTTTTATTTAAAGACTGATTTTTGATTGGTACTCCATAGAGCAGATAACGTCTTCATGCCAAGTTTTGCTAGTTAAAATATGCTGTTATGCCTCCTACACCAGATTATTGACATCCGCTAGAGAAAGGAAACATCTGTAACTCTCAATTTAGTGACCTCTGTTTGATCATGATTTAGGACTTTACCAGGTTGGTTAAGCTAGGGAAGTCCAGAAATATCTTGTGTAGAACAGAAAATAGAACTGTGTTCTAGAGAATAGTGTTACAGAATGGAGAGAAAAGTAACTAGAGTGCAAATGACATCCAGCATGGAGTTGGTGTTATGGAAAAGAGAGGCAGGACTAGAAGGCATTTGTTTAGTCTCATTCATGTTCTGTGGTCTCAGGTAGCTAAAGTGTGTTTTGCATAAATTTTTTTTGGAGGTAAAATTACATAATACAGTGCATAGAAGAAGGGCTATTTCTTCTTATCTATGGATAATTCTTGTTTAAAAGACCCGCCTGAGAGTTTCCCTTCTTTTCAAAAAAGTTTTAAGTTCTGCTGCTGAGTTACTCATTATTTTCTTTTTTTATGAGAAACACATTTCTCAGATATAAAGAATCCATCTGGACTTTTGTTTCTGCACTTAATGAGCGCTACATTTTGACAACTGGGTAACAAGCAAACAGAGCTAGACTGGTTTTTTACTTAGGCCACAGTTCTGCAATTAGTTCCACATGAATTAATCCCTGCACTAGTACAAAGCCTCACTGAGGTTGGTAAGGGTTTCTGAGGCTGCTATAAGAACTAGTCCTTATGCTATGCTATAAGGGCTTGATTATCTGTTCCACTACAATCCAAGCAGCACAAAGTGGCCTGAGATGGCTGTTTGAATGAATGTTATTTGTAGTGAGAGTGAGTTTCTAAAGTTCCACATAAACCTGTTGAGCCAAAAATTATTGACTGTTTTTTGTCCTAATGTGCTCTGTGCATAATTACAGGGTTTCCCAGCACTGCAGTTTACAGAAGAATTTCTGCAATGTGAAAAGAAATGTGCCCTGGTAGTGTATTATGTTGAAATGGGTCAATACACAACAGCTACTAATTCTTCAGCCTTAATCTTAGCACTGCTATTGATCTCTATGCAGTCATGCCCAAGACATGAGAACCTTTCTCTGACTCAGTTTCCCTGCTTGAAATATAGATACAGCAGTAGCTGTTTCACTGATATTTATGAAAATTGATTGTGTTCATACAGAACAAAAAGAAATTTAGACAAATTATTTCCTCCTTGTAGGGTTTGATAACGAATGCAGGACAACATGATTTTACTAGTCCCTCTTGATTTTAGAATAAATCAAAATTAAACTTTATTTTCTGTTCCAAGTCTGAATAACTAAATAGTGGGTATAATACCCCATCTGACAAAGTTTAATTAACAAAATTCTTGAGACAGAAAACTCAAATTTGGCAAAGTAGCTTTGTCTTCTTTGAAATAGCTTCTTAGAACCAACATTCTCAGGCGTGAAATGGTGAGATAGCAGCATATGATGATGTAAAAACAGGCACAGTGGCAAAGCATCAAAATAAAGTCCTGAACCAAGACCTGGTAGGAGGTACTAAACCTTTGGAAGGGGTGCAGTATTCCAACAACCATCCACTACTTTGTGTGTGGCAGGAGTTTTTGTGCTTTGCGACCAAGACTGGGAAGATTACATACTGGAACTGGCCTTTCTCAGCAAAAGTTTCAAGTTTCAGGTTAATTCTGAAAATTGTAATGAGACAAAGCCTTGTGTGAAACAAGCTCCCACAACCTGTTGTGCAGGTTTCAGTGTACCCTTTGCAACAGAAAAGATCAACTAATCAACACTATCAAAACCTGACTTCTCAAATGGTTAATAGTGTACCATTTCAGCACTGCAGCAAAGAGTAATTTATCCACAGAATTTGGGCTTTTTCTGGGCAAAAATCAGTAGTGCCTGTTGAAGTTAACATGTAAGTTAACAAGAATTCTGTACATGAATTTAGTGTATAACAGAACCATATTGTTAAATAATTTATACAGTTTATAATGAAAAAGCAAATTAGCTTAGAGTTATAAAAGGATTTTTGAGGTGTTCTTGATATAGCGATAGTTAAGTATATGGAAAGATTTATTTTTCCACTATAGTGATAAAGTTAAGTTTATGGAAAAATTTATTTGTAGATGAACCTGATCATAATCAGAACAATCTAAAAAGCTAAAATTATTGCATTGATTTTATACCAATGTTTTTGTGAATCAAAATGAAATTCAAGATGCATGAATACAGTGAAGAGAGGACTTAAAACCTACAAGAAACAGAAGGTGAAAATAATTCTGGCAGTTAGGATAATGGGATAGAAATGGCAAAATGATAGTTAGGATTTGGAATTCTTTATTCCAAAAATAGGACTACATTGATGAATGACCTATGGGCTTCACTTCTTGTCGCTGGGTACCAGAAAGAAAACAATTAAGTCTTCGTGTTGGACTTCAACAACTATAGGGATACTTGTACGGCGAAAAAACCTACACAACCTTCTATACAACATGTCTTTAATGGATTAACATCAAAGTGTGATGAAGTAAGCAATAAAGTCAGGGTCTAAGTTATTGAAATGAATTCTTATGAGCTTCTGGACTCAATCTTA
The DNA here is from genome assembly GCA_009764595.1 of Geothlypis trichas. Classification (NCBI taxonomy): domain Eukaryota; kingdom Metazoa; phylum Chordata; class Aves; order Passeriformes; family Parulidae; genus Geothlypis; species Geothlypis trichas. The sequence goes on along the minus strand of CM019933.1, from coordinate 11,329,450 downwards.
TTTCAGAGTTACACAGGAATTAAGACTATAGAGTTATCTCAAACCTACACTTTTTTACAATGCCCATGCTGTCTGCTGCATTTTCAAGCAAGAAGTGAAGAATGCTGACAGTTGTACTTCTCAATTGACCAAACATCACTTAAACATATTTCAAGAAAAAATTACTATTTTTTATATCAATAACAGAGCAAGAGCTGTTTTGTCTTTATCAGCGCTTCCCAGCTCAGTCAGAATATACCACTAAGAGTTATATACACTTCTGCTTTTTACTGTAAATCTCAGAACACTGTTAAAGGAGGTTCATATCAATATCCTTTCCCTTAATATATGTGGTACAGGATTACTTCTTCTTTTCCAGTAGGAAATAGAAAACTTCAAAAATAACTGGGAAAAAAACCCCCCCTTTATGCTGAGTAGAATGCTGTTCTAAACTAACAGCTGTTAATAGTACAGTTCCAGAAAACCTTGCAACCAGCAAGCAAATAACATTTTGTTCTATAACAGCAATTGGGCAAGAGCCATGAAGGGAATCAGGCTTCTACCAGTTTAATGGGACATTGTATATTTTTGTTAGCTCCACAGCCATTTCATTCCTACATTCCTGTAGAGCTCTGGAATGACTGCTTTTGTTCTTTGGGTCATTTGTTATTGCTTAATTTACCATTTTGTTCTGACACCTTTTCTTCTAACAGCCAGCTTCAGATAAGTCCACAACTGTATTTACTCGAGACAAACAGGTAAATTACTTCTCTGTTGATAAGAAATATTTCAAGTTGCCAGCAAAATCTTTCTTATTTTCCTTGCTTGCCACAAGAATCACCCAATTTACTCAGCATGACTTTGATTTTCATAGTTCTTGCTTCAGAATTTTATATTGAATCTTCACCCCCTAGTACACCTGGTGTACCACACCTGCCCTTTCCTTGCTCTCCGGTTTTCCTTATGTGTGTTCCCTTTGAAACCATTTTATTGAACATAAATGCCAGGTTATAACTGTGTGATGACACTGAAGCAGAGAGTTTAAGGACCTGTGCTCCAAGTTGCCACATTAGAATCTATAGTGAAGTGGATTTGGACACAAGCAGCTCCCTCTTGTTTGCCTGAGACATACTGCGAGTAGTCATGGGAGAAAGAGTGTGGAAGAGCTAGATATACTAGCCATGACTGGGATCCAGAAAAGATCTGGGATCTGCAAAAAGGGACATGTCAGAGAAAAGCAGATCTATAGCAAAGTAAGAGTCATGGTGATGTCTGAGAGTCGTCCACTGCATCAGAACAGAAGTCAGTGTGTAACCTTTGCTCAGTGGCCACAGGAATACCATGGAGCTCACAGCTGTGCTGGGGAGACAGAGTCACAGTCCTACAGTCTCAGTGCCTCAGGACCACCTGCCCCTGAACCTGACCCTGAAGATTTGCTTTACCCTGTAAGAGAGATTGTTTTCCCCAAAAAACCCACACCAGCCTTCTAACAATAGTATTCAGTTACAATTTGCAAAGATGCAGAGGCGTTTTATCATAAAAGTGTATTGTGGGCATTTAGAGCTAGATCAACAGAGATACATGGGCACTCAATTCCCAGCTCAGAGTCATACACTCTGCCTGACATCTGCCCAGCTCCGGAGGAGCCTTAATTTCTGACACATCTTTATAGCTATAGCTATAAAACACTTGCATGTTGCCTTTACTTACAGACACAGCATCTCCTCCTGGGATTTTGTGGACAGAAAATATGCAAGTGGAGAGGGGAGTCTGAAGCTGTAAGAACTGATGTAACAAAGCAATGAGCAAAAGCACCATTTGACCAGAGGCTGCCTAAACTGGATACCAAATCTGAGGACATAACAGCTTCTGAGTGCTGCTAAAAAGGCTTTTTAGAAACTATTGAAATTTGTCCTTTGCTATTTCTTTGCTCTAGTGTTAGACTCATACACTTTTCCCCTTTTGTCTCTAGTTGTTTGGCTCATTTGCCTGTCTTCCCCAATTAGGAGGTAATTTTGTTCCTTTGAGAACATGTCCAAAAAATTGTTCTCAATTTATCCAACTTCAACTTCTCTGTTTCCCTTTAACTGTTTTTAAAATTTTTTCACTTGTTTTCCTTGAACTGTTTTTGTGTTTACCTCTTGTTTATAATTGAATTCTCACTTCTTGTTTTTTAATTTTTAAAAAATTTTTATTTCCAGACAAGCAATTGCAGGGCATTAGTAGCAGATTTGGAATGAAGAGTTTTCACTGCTGGCACTGAAGCAGACTGTTCTTAATGGAATAGGGACATTATTCATGATTTCATCCTCAGACAAGAGACTTCATTGAAAGACCAACTATGCCTAGTTTATGTACTCTCGTTAGTCTCTGAGCTATATTAAAAAAAACACTTGTAATGCAAAAAATAACAAATAATTCCATGAACAGGAATAATATCTTACTAGGCATATATAAAAGCTCAGACATTCACAGTATATATGAGATTATATTTTATGTAGTATTATTTGGAATTAAGGTACTACTCAGGGCTTTACAAAGTTACTCTAATAGCTGTTCTTTTCATGCCTGGCTTTACTTTGCTGCTTCATGTTCATGACTGAAGTTAATGTATTTACTCATATAAAATATAGATCAAAACAGATAAGAAAGCTGTTCTCTCAAAGTTTATAGGGTACCTTTCCTGCTTTATATTTCTTTCTTTCCTCCTTTTCCTGGTGGGAAGTTGACATAGTCCTTACCAGCACTGAATTCTACTTTTCCCTACTGTGGTTTCAGCTGCTCATCCATATTATTTTGTCTTTTTGACAGTATAGCTGCACAAAGGAATTGCAGACAGCAAGACTGAGACTAAGGTCCAAGAACTTTATGCAAACATCCACAGAAAACAGAGCTCTATTCTGAGGAACTTTTAGTACAGTTTGACAGAGATCTTAAAGCTGGATATGGACAGTTTTCTTTGGTTTTTTTTAATTCCAGCTTAGACACACACGACAAAGAGTTCATTTTAGGCTGGACTATCTTGATATGCAGTTAAGCACCATCATTAGCAGGACATTCAAATTATGCATACATATCCCTATGGAGCTAGTCCACCTTTTAATTCCTACAAAACCACCTGTTAATTTAGCTTAGTGCTGGTAGTCTAAATCTGTAAATGACTTGTTTGACACTGAAGTTTAAGTATTTTGTTGAATCAAGATATGGCCATGCCAGAACTATCTGGATCATGGAACATATGGCAGACTTAGTTTAAAAATTTCTCTTTTGTCCAGTATTTTGCTGAGACATGCAAACAACCAGGATAGACTGAGAAGGGAGCATTTCCCCTTGTAGAATATAAGATTTTTGCCAAATTAGGTGTAAGCTTCACCATAACACTTTTTTTTTAATGTGCGATATTTTTGGTGAATTCTTTCCGTAAGAAAATCAGGCTCATGGCTGAAGTTCATGAAATCATGTTATCATTTTCTTAAAAAGATAGCTGGGATGTTTTCAGTCCCTCGCTGTTTGATTATGAGCCACTTCATCCCTGAAATCCTCAGTATGACTGTGAAACTATTCGCAAATAGAAACCTCCATCTATTTCTTTTACTTGCCAACAGCCCCTCCCAAACATGAATTTCCAGAAGCGTTTAATTTCAGTTGATTAAAATGAGGTATCACACCTTACTTCTTGTGAGTTACATCATCTTGAAGATACATTGTAGCATATTAATTCATTTAGACCCAGCCTCCATACAGGTAATGACACCTCTCTTCCAACTGTTAGGTGTTGTTCTGAATGGTAAAATTTTCGTATCTTAAAGGTCACAAAAATGGCACAGGGAAACTTGCACCTGGAATAATACTTAGTTACACAGTAAGTACCTGAGTCCAGACTATGACCTTTTAAGTCCCTCCGGATAAAAAAGAGCTTTGCTCTGGAAATCTGTGAAGTTAATGGGCACTACTCCATTTGCTTTAGAAGACTTCAGTTCTCACCCTTCTGCTTGTGTTTTTCTCAGATCTGCCATGACCTAAACATCTATTTGCCTAATTCCAGGCTAAATCCTGAGGGACTAGCAACTGAACACAACTGTCACACAGAAGGCACTGAATCATCTGGACTTGGCATACCCTGTGTCCCTGTTCTTGCTCCAAGGGCTGTTTCACAGCCTGGGGCTTCCTGTTATAGGTGAGCCTTTTAGTCATTAGGTTAAACAACACAATGTTGCCTTTTGCTCTCTTGGCATATGCATTCGTCCTTAGAAGTCTTACATCTCCCTCTGCCTAAAACCACAGCTTTGAAAGGAATGGTGGAATTGCCTCCTCCTGTAACTGGCCTTTTGAGAGGAAGAGAATAACCTAGCTCCTCAAGTGCTGCTGACAGCATTCCCACCTGGGCTTCTGCATCTCCACTGGGTGAAAATGTCTGGCATGGTCATGACTCAGAAAGGAGTGGGAGTAGGAATGCAAACCTGTTTGTTTATTTGTTTGTTTGACTGCCTGTATTCCTTCTGGAAGTTTTGGGCAGCTACACGCTTAGGTCATGGACTTGTGCAGCTACCCAGCTGAGTCTCCGTGCTCTAGCTCATGTGCTAAAAAGACACACAGCTCTGAGATTCAGGTTCCACGGGCAGCTTCCTTTGCTTGCATTTTAGACTTTGAAGAACTTGATTGCACATCCATATCTGTTTAATATACGGATTCCCAAGTCAAAAAATTTTAAAAGACATCAAAATATATGTAGTAGACTTACTTGTCAACTACCTTTGGTTAGTACCCCCAGAAATTCCCTGATTATTGGTCCTGCAATACAAATGCAATTTGACTATTTTACTTTCATTTAGCCCTTGTGCATGGTAAAATCAAAGCATTTACTAAAGCCAGTTTGAGGTTGCAGTGTAAATGATGCTTAAAATTTAAGCCCTATCTTTTATAGATTCTGGTTTGAATAAATCAATTTACAGTTATACCAAGTTACAGTTAAAGGTGAAAAACAGGAACACACTTTGTAACTCTCAAGCTCATTTCTATTTATGGTCTTCTATCCATGCCAATAGAATATATATACACATGCTACATTTCAAGCAAGATATTGCATTTTTTTTAATGCGGAGAATAGAAGGAGAATTCAAAAGGCGAATAAAATTCATGCTAAAAGAAAGGATGTGGGAGAAAAACCAGGAAATATGAGTAGCAGTAACATTTTGTTACTATTCTGATTCTCCTCTGATCCTTCTGGCTTTCTTTGCCTCTTTTCTAGCACTTAATTATTTTCCTTTTCACTGTTGTGCAGCTCATCACACCTATTATTTTACTCTTTTATTTTAAAAAGTCCCATGAAACCTAGAGTGAAAATAAGTTCGCTTGTATGGGTTTTAAAGGGTTACACACCATGTGGTTTCATTGTGTTGACTGAAAGTGCAGACACTGGCTATACAACTTCAAGTCTGGTGGGTTGACATAATAAATGCAATAATCCAGCTTTTACTAAAATTCCTCTGAAATAATTTCCATTTATTCTTTTACTATTTTCCATAGTTTATTCCCTACTCCATACCATATATATATTTTGTATCCATTAATAATTTAAGACTTCTTGGTGAGGAGCTTAGGTGTTCTCTAATATATGTTGTAGACACCACAGAATATTCTGTGAACAACAGAGATGGAGAAATTTATATGGGAGACAGAAATTTCTTATTGCTTCTTACTAAGTACTTTTTAAAAACCAGTTTCACTGCCTTATTGCTCCAAAGGTCCAGTTAAACTGAATTGTAATATGCTGTGAAAAAAAAATAAATTATGATCTATGCCAAATACCATTGAATCATAGAACCAGAGGCTGGAACAGACCTCTAAGATCACCAAGTTCAAGTCTTTACCCAGCACTGCCAAGCCCTCCACTAAACCATGACCCGAAGTGCCACATCTACACAGCTTTTAAGTGTCTGCAGGAATGGTGGCTCCAGCAGATGCCCTGCTCCCCAGGGCAGACTGTTTCAGTGTTTGACAACCCATTCAATGAAAGAATTCTTTCCAAAATCCAGACTAGACAACCTCTGACACATCTCCAGACCTTTTCCTCTTGTCCTGTCCCTTGTTATCTGTGAGAAGAGGCCAATCCCCACCTGGCTACGGCCTCCTTTCAGGGAATTGTGGAGAGTGAGAAGGTTCCCTGAGACTCCTTTTCTCCAGGAGAAAAGCTGCTAAAACCTGGCAGCTCCCTCAGCTGCTCCTCGCAGGACTTGTGCTCCAGACCCTTCCCCAGCTTTATTGTCTGTCTCTGGACTTGCTGCAGCACCTCAGTGTCTGCCTTATTGTCAGTTTTTGCTGGGTTGCAATTAAAAGTGAAATTAAATATAAAATTTTAAGGGAATGCACAGCAAACAGAAGGACTTTAGAGGATTGTCAGAGGATATGCACAATTAATGTGACTACAAGGATTATTTCATGAAGCTGGTGATCGCAAAAGATCTGATTTTCCTTCAACAGGGCATGAAAAATAAAAAAATTAGTGTGTCTCAGCTAAGGATCTAGATGTCTATGCTACAATACAGCACAAATTATCCCAATGCCTGCATTTTTATCTTACTTTTTTTTTGCAGCCTTTTCAACATCTAGAATATCTAGCCCCTTTGTTTATTTCTCTTTAATACTGGATTTATTAGTATAGTTTTTCAAATGCACTTAGGGTAAGAATTGTATAAAAACATTTTTTCTATGATATCATATAATCCCTTGAAGCTTTCAGATGCCTAGCTATTTCAAGGAATTTTATCAGAATTTTAAGCTAAATGAATATTTTCAGGAATTCATGAATAACTGAACATACCATCTTCAGCCACACCTTCATTGCGGCCATCTCAAAAGTATTTCATCTCCAATGACATCTTGTTCTAGCTTTACAAGTGCCAGTAAGGATCTAACAATGTTAAATATTTATTCAACATACAAATCACTGGCATCTTGCTTATGATTTTGTGCTGCCTTCCAATCACCACAGCAATTATAGTCCCCATCTACTGAAAAAATGAAAAGGGTTGGCAAGCCCTAATACCAGTTTATTTCATGTTTATGTGCCTTTTCTGACCCCTTTCAGGATCAACAGGAAAGTTTTCTTGAGAATCCTTGAGATAACTACTGTTTCAGTTGACCGTACTCTAATGGCATTCAGAGAATTTTCTTGTAAAATCTCTGAGAAACCACTTCCCAAATGCCCCACGCAGTTACTGCCATGCCTTTCACCTAGTAGAGCCTTGAATTTTAATTTGTAAGAAGCATTACTATGTATATACATTTATTTTTAACTTCCAGAGAGAATTTTGAAAATATTGACAGCCTTTTTTCAATCTGTATGAAGAGTGGAATGAATGAATGTTTCTCTGGACTGTTTTATGACCATTGAGACATACTGCTTTTGAGCACCACTTTGCAAGTCCACTGATTTGACAGTTTAAAGCGTTAGGGTAGAAATAAGATGATATTTGGCTTTTAAAAAATTTGTATCTTTACTGTGTGTTTATGCACAGCTGCTCTCTCCAGAATGCTTTATTGTTATTCATGAGGTAGCCAGGTTTATTGTTGTTACTCTGTGCCATGTATGGCAGTTCAACAATCATTGCTGTTTCATTTCAGTAACAACAAAATGAATTGTGGTAAGAAATGTGGATTGTGATATTAACGTTATTTTATTTTGCTGTTAAACTAGAGTACTGTTTGTATTTCACAGTCTGACTTTTACTGGCAGAATTAAGGTTTTTTGCATTTCTATACTTTTTCTTTCTTTTGAAAAGAATAATCTCTTTTGGAGCTTTAAGTGTCACTCTGAGTTTTATGGTGTGTGTTCATGCTTTTTTTCTTCCAAAATTATAACTACTTTTTACTTTAAAAAAAATGTTTTGATTAGCGAATTTTCCAGACTATTACGTAGGAAGGCTTTGTCACTCAGTGAGAAATCAGTTGCGTTGGTCAGGTTCTTTAGGAGAGCCCTGAGACAGAGTCAGCCTCTGAGTTCAGCATAAAAATCATTAATTTCTCTTTAACTGTAGCCAACTGTCATGATTTTTTTGCATATGTCTTATCTCTTTTTTTGGTATAATCTCCCTCTTTATGTTTTAACTTACTCTTTTACCTAAAACTCAGGTCCCACAGCTGTTTCTCCTTCAGTGATGGATCTTCACTTCGTTCTCATGCGAATTTTACGAATATGGCACTAGGATTTGTCACGGTGTTCAATGTCAATATATAGTGAAGTCAAATACTCTTCTTTGGGTATGTCAGCCTCACCCTTAAGTGAATACAGAAATCTGTCAATAGCAGAAAAGATGGTGCTTCAACACACAAGGCTGCTGTTTTTGTGGGCATTATCCTGAGTTTTGTCTACCTGCCTATCACAGACCTCATAGTTCTTTAAACTGTTGTTCAGACAGGGAGTCTCTCGAGATAGGAGAATCTCATATCAAGTGCTTCTTTGCACAGCTTTTCACTGTTTAGATATTTTAAGGGCTTTGTGGGTGTTTTGCCTTCTGTGTCACGAATGATCCTTTTAAGGTTTTATTTATCTCTTTGCTTTTCTTCTTCAGGGAAAAGGGGCAAGGCAAGACCTATCTTCTTCCTGTTCTTTTAGCTAGTTTTTTGGTAAACACTGGAAAGCTTTGGAATCTCCCACATGGTGTGTGCTGTTGCAGAACAGAGGTTGTCTGGATTTATCTATATTTCACACCTATTGTGAGATTGCTGGCAATTATGGAAGCCTGGTTTCAATGACACAGCCAGACCTGCATTCCCTCTTCGCTTTGGTGAAACAGGGATCCATCCCCCTCCTCCTTGAATGTCCCAGCAGACAACTGCAACGTGTATACCTCTGGCAGAAGGATTTTAGCTAGTGAATTGGAGCTTAATAACTATGCAGAAGCTCCTTTTCATAGTACTTGTTTCACAGCCTCCTCTGTTTCAATTAAAACAGCATTTCACTGCAGACAGCTTCTGAGGATCTCTACTCAGCAGTGCTCTGTATCTCCGTCTTGTCGTTCAGTACAAGTTCAGAACCCACAGGAGATTCTTTGGCATTTAGAATCCTGTTAGAGTCTGGGTTCCTGTGCCATTTTTGAGAAAATAGGATGTGAGAATGAAGGCTGGCTGATAAAGGAAGTGTATCTGAAAGGAAGGAGTTTTTGGGACAGGATGATGGTTCTGAGTAGCGTGGGAGAGCCTTAGATTTTGCCAGTAATTTGGCTAGCACTTCAAAGTTTGTGAGACTTCCTGCAGATTTTGCATGAGCCACCATGTTCCCTACACTACCCTCAAGTGCTCCTGGTCATTGTGATAGTCTCAATTTGCCAGTGGTCAGCCTCAAAAATTTGTCTTACAGGATTGCTCTCATGTACTGAGTCTTGGCAAGATTGACTACAGAAAACTCATTCATAATATCTTTATGTGGACAAGGAAAATGTGAAAAATTGCATCATAATTCACTTTTTGACTATGCCTTTCTCCAAGTTTCTCAAAGGGCTTGAGAAAAGTTGAAATTTCACTAAAAATATTAACAATTTTTATGACAATGTGCTAGACAGATCCTACCAGTGCAGAAGGTGCAGTCTGAAGGACATTCCATGCATTTTTATTGGAATATAGAAAAATTCTAAGTATTTTTAAACATGAATTATACCTTCTTGCATCTTCATCACTACGTTTTTAATGAATAATTGGCTTAGTATGGTAACGGCTAGTGAATTTAGTTTAGAATCAGAGTAACAACAGAATGGCTATATAAATGTCTGTATTTCTCCTTGTCATGTGAATACAGAAAAACCTCACCCTATTTGCAAAATATTTGTATACAACAGAGAGAATTGCGTGTTGTAGTTTCCCACTTCATAACTAAGGGTAAGTTCTCACTTCAACACAAGTTCAAGCCCCCACTAAAAACTACAGTACTTGAACTAAGATAAGATCCTATACACTTAAACTGTACTGAAATCAATCCTGCACAGCAAAGGAATAGGAAATGCTATATTGAAAAAGGCTTTTTCATGTTTATCCCTTGACTAAAGGGATGTGAAAAGAATCTCTCTGAAGAAATGTTGCTCTCTCTAAATAAAATGTTTTCCTGAATATGGTATCTATGAAAATTTCTGGACTGACAGCTCTAAGAATTGTCATCTGTCTGTTAGATCACAGACATTAAGCATTATTTCTTGTAAATGATTCAACCCTGGCTTGAGTATAGTTTGGTTTCCACCTAGACTCATATCCAAGCACCTCAAATGGGAGAGCCAGTAATGCTAATTGGTGGGCTAATTCTGCAACAATGATTATTGTCTCATAGGGAGGGGATCAAGCCCTCCATCTAATTTTCCATAGACCACCAAATGACTGAATGATGAGAACAACTTAGTCCTTGCCAAACTAGACAGATGGAGTTCCACCACTGAGTGTTTACCAACCATTTCAGCCATCTGTTCCCTACTTCTGAGTTTTTTCACAACAGCAAAAAACTCTCAAAAGCCCCAAATATTACCTTTTTATAATCGATTAACCATGAAATTACTGCTCTAATCATATATAGGTGCTGCAAAATTACACCAAAAAAAAGAGATGTAAGAAAAATTTTGAGCATTTTGTGATAATAACAAAAAGACTTTTTCTTCTACATGTTATACTAGATACGTCTACAGGTTCATGAGCAGAATTGGAGCAGCCAGCTCATCCTAGGCTGCACATTTTCATCAGTTCTCCAACTTGTGTCCCAGTGCCAATTGATCCTCTGCTGTAAGTGGTATGGAGTAGTGGGCAGTGTCAGTAGTTACCTAAAATTATTTGGAACCAGCAATAACAGCAAAACCACTTGTCCAGTCTACATTTCATTTCCACATTGACAAATCTGTGGGAGCCCTACTGGATGTAGATGACAGAGAAAAAATTGCAAAAAGCTTTTTCACATGCTGTCTAGAAAAGTAACAATCAAAAAACTGTGTTCTTTGTGGTTGGACAGTGTTTCAAAACTAGCTTGATTTGCTCTGCCTTTTCTGACTTTGTAGATAAAGCACCTGATTTTTTCACCCTTAAAATTAATGGGACTTTTACATCTATAAAATTCTTAGTTAGGAATTAAAAACATTTACTATCAAATGGTATTTATAAATTTCAGAAACTGAAGTAACTGCTTTAGCAAAGAGGTACTTTATTTTACCAATAGGCAAATTAATATAAATGTCTCCCCAGAAAAGACTATCAAACCTGAAACAAATTTGAAATAACAGTGCTGGTGTGGTATCAAGCAACAATAACGGTAGAGCCCTAAAATTTCAATTCCTGTAACAGTTGCAGAAACACAGCAAGCAGACCTATATAGAATAGCACCATTAAGGATATTAGGGCATGCATAGGCAAAGGATATAGACATTATCTTTAGGTGCTTACATATGGTTTTTCATCATCATCATGATCAGATTCAAAATTTTATATTTTAAACTAATGGGAAAAGTGAAAGCCATACAGAAAAGCCATTAAATTCTTGCTCACGCTGTAAAGAGTGGTTATTTCATGAAATATGGTGTCACTTTGACAATCTCTAGTTAAAGAAAAATTATCTTAAGTGATCATGTAATAATTTAAAGAAAAATTACTTTAAAAAATTGCAAGTTTTTCTCAGCAGATTCTCTTTCTAATGCTAATTCAAGGTATGTAGCAATATTTTGGTGCATTCCAAATCTAAAGACTGTTTGATGTACTGGATTCCTCTCAGTATACTCTTAAAAGGCATTTAATCAGGTGCTATCTTTCAGTCCTTTGAATAAGTAACACTGCCATTGTTGCCCAAATTGCATCTGAAAGATGCATGTGTAAGATTGTGAGTGGCTGAGGGAGAATAAGCTTGGGTTTGCCTTTATCAGGGGAAAACTGAAAAGACTGAGGCTGTATTTATTTCATGCCTTTGCTTAGAAACATCCCCTCATTTCGTTCATTGAGAGTTTCTGTTCATCATTGCAAAGCGTTAATTTTTTGATATTTTAGGTGAATAAAAGTTTCTTCCTGAGCATTTTGTTGCAACTGGCTCTGGTAGGAAAAGATACAATTGAAAGCATTTAATTTCGTTATTGTACTGATTCTTTAAGGGAAGAATTCATAACTCAACTATTCTGGTTGGTTTTTCTCACCAAAATTCTTCTTAGGAATTACTAGAATAATTTAATGGCTCTTCCTTTAACTTCATGCAGCTGTCAAAGCCAAAACTCTCCAAGCCAGAACATTCTTATCAGTGCAGAAGAATTTGGAAACCCATTTGTAATGCAAATCACCCAGTCACATCGTCATTGTCAAATGCACTGGAGAACAGAATATTCCCATTGAACAAATTACTCACCAAGAATCACAGCAACAACGGTGAAGAGCACAAAGGCATTCCTCATTAAATAACTTTTAACATCATCCTTTGTTATGCTCTGCACTTTTTTTTTTGCCAAAAGAGTACGTTTCCGGACTCCTTGTTGAATTCGCTCCATCCTACTTCCAGGTTTTGGGTCTTCTCCGTTACCTTTAGTCATTTATCTTGCTGAAAGTTTTCTTTTATAGTTAATTTCTGTCAGTATCCCTTCAGAAAAGTGGAGCACTTTTTTTCAGTGGGAGTTACTGGAGAAACCTGCAAGACAAGAAATATCAAACACTGCAGTAAGATTTTAGGGGAATGATTAGCTATATATTTACATTGAAGCAAATATTCTTCATATTTCAGTAAAACTTGTATTATTCTTAATATAAGCAGTTTTTGACGCAGAACCTCAATGACTTTGAAAGAAGGATTATATGGACTGATCAGATGAGTGTCCCATGTCTTCAGATATGAACTGCTGTCATGCTCTAAAACCCAGGAGTAACTTTTAAAAAATATTTGCTATTGATACATAAATGTAAAATCAGTACAAATCATACCAACTTAAGGTATATGTTTAAAACTCTCTGTCAGGTTTGATCTTGTACTAACAGGCCATTTTTATTTGAAAAAAAACCTAGCTCACCTTTACATTAACCATTGAAGAGAAATATTTTGCTCAAAATGGTACATTTAAATTGTTCTACATTTCAAATGTTTTTAAATGATTGAATGCATTGTCTCAATTTCTTCTTTTCACATGGAAAAAGGCAGCAGCAATAGTTTATTTATCCCTCAACCACTGTTTAGAAGATATGCCTATGACAGCTTTATGTTGATAACATTCATCTTTTAGCTGTATAAACTACTCCGAGCACATCTGTAAAACATCAGAAGTAATATCCCACTTAACTTGTTCCTTCAGACAGCAGTACCAGAGTAATGCTTAGCTTGTCCCAATAGCAATTATAAGCATATATCACAGAATCACAGACTATCCTGAGTTGGAAGGGACACATCAGGATCATGGAGTCCAAATTCTGGACCTGTGCAGGACAACCCAAGAACATCAGACTTAAAGAAATCATGCTCTGAATCAACCTTTAAGGTATTACTTTTTATTTTAGATGGTGTGGGTTTGTTTTGATGGCTGCTGGGTATGAGTTTGTTTAGTAATGGAGACTCCTCAAAGGTATTTTCCAGACGGAGAATACAATTTTCTGAAGTCTTAGTCAATATACACTGGCATGCTTTTTAAAAAGTAATTATTAATGAATAAATGGATAAACCTAGGTGCTTCTGCTGAAATCTGTCTCTGTTTATAGACAGCTCAACTCTAACACTTCATTTTAAATAAATTTAGTGCCAAAACACTTTTTTCCCCCGGAAGCATTTAAAATATAAATACACTGTGGTTTCAGCCAGCACGTTTTATGCAAAATCGCATGTTGTAACAAGTTTATTTTGGTGGATTTTGATCGCTGCTTTTACCATATGTTTCAAGACGGTTCACTTTAGCACTTTAGTGCAATATCCTCCCTGGATTTTAACAGAGCGCTATAAACTTTGCTGCTTTAAGGAATGGAAACAGAAATTGTGAGACCTAACTAAATATTTAAATTTAGTAAGGGTTCTACCGTGAACACGGCTGCTGTATGGAAGCAGGGATTTTTTTTTTCTTTCCCCCGACCGATTAATGTACGCATTAAAAAAAAAAAAAAAAAAAAAAAAAAAAAAAAAAAAGAAAAGAAAAGAAAAGAAAAAGAGAGAGAGAAAGAGAGAGAGATCGTTGACAGTGGCTTTTCTTTCCAGGATGTTTAGCAGCTAATCTGTCCTGCACAATTTACATCAAGATCAAGAAAGAACATGGGCGCAGCCAAAAGATTAATCAATCAAAAGACTAATCGATTAATTAGGGCACAGAGGCACAGAGTGCAGGCTGAAGGATGCCTCCCCCCGCCTCGGACCCTCGCTGCAGGAGAGGACAGGACAGGACAGGACAGGACAGGACAGGACGGGCTCACCTGGTGGGAGCTGCCGAGCCCGGGGCAGCGCGCCGGACGGGGCAGGGGCGGGCGGGGAGCGCGGAGCTGCGGAGCCGGGCGGGCGGCAGGGGGAAAACTGACATCTGCATGTGCTCCCGAGTACGGCAGCTTACTATCCCTGTAACTTAAGGAAAGGGGAGGAGACTGCCGGCCCAGCGCCGCAGGAAAAAAAAAAAAAAAAAAAAAAAAAAAAAAAAAAAAAAAAAAAAAAAAAAAAAAAAGGACAAAACCAACCCACCCCGAACACCACGCATCAGCATCAGCAGAGAGCAGAGGAAAGCGGGGCTTTTGGAATATTGATTAGTCTTGGCACAGTGAAAGCAGGGTCACTTTCTTTGTTTTTTCCTTTTAGACCACTTTCACGCTTTGTCAGTTCAGCTTCGTTAGAAATGCAAAATCAGTATCCGGGAAGAATTGAAGGATCGCACACACACAGGGCAGGGGAGGCTGGAGTGCTTCTTCCCTACACATTCCAGGCTGGACATCTGAAAATCCTAAACATAATTATATATATAGCCCTATGCTTTTTAAAACAAATGATGAAATATCTGAGCATGCCACTTTGTTCTAAAAACAGGCATGGTGTGAAAGCTATCACATATTTTCTAATTCTTGGAGACAGCTATTCAAGATCTGCTCTTCCCAGGGTGGGGAACCAGACGTATCTTTCAGAAGCAACCGGAGCATTATCAAGGAAAGAGGAAAACATGATCAGTTATAATCCTTTGTATGTTTCTTGTAGATATTCAAAATACATAGTAAGACTTGCCTCTTGTTTGGCACTTTAAACTCACAGACAGCAAGCCCCATTCAGCCTGTTTCAGTAACAGAGAATGAATGAATGAAATGTATAAAATATCCACTTTTGAGAAATAAGTGGCATTCAGTTCTTCTAGCATTTCAAAGTATGCGTTGTTGAAAAGGTATTTGTTGATGGGAATCAGGGGAATTCCCAAAGAACTTTCCTTTTTAGAAAAACACTTTCATTTTAAGCATTGGTAAAGTCATGTTAAAATGGTCCATAATTATATTTTAGTGTATCTTTAAAAGGATTGAAAGGATTTTCTTATAGACAAATATTGTAAATCAACATGTATATGATTTTATGTTAAATATATAATTAATCTCTATATATTCATCTTTAAAGGTTTGTTTATAAATGATGTTGATATTCAAATTATTTTCCTAAGAAGTCATTTTAGGTAGACAGGAAAAAGACCTATGTGCAATACTCAAAAAGAATAGATAGGTGCAAAATAAAATTAAGATAAGATTTACTTCCACATAGTCAGAGTAATGGTTTTGCTATGGTGTTTTGCAACTTAAATGTGATTCAAATAATGATGTATAATGTAGAGAAAAAATTCTAAAATCTAATAATTTCAAATTTTCTTATGACTAATGTAGGTTTGAGATTGATTTGTGTACCATAGAATCTTGCTCTTTGGTGTCTAACTAAAGAAAGAAAATATCTAAGTCGACTTATTAATTGACTTTTAAAATGAAGAAAAAACATTGACAGATTGTGTTGCAAAGACAGAAACACATGCTGTGTTTTCTTGCACCTGGCATCTTAAATGTCTATCTCATTTTTATTTTTCATGGTGCAGTTTTTAAATACTTTCACTATTTTTTCTGTAGATGTGGACTGACCTTTTAATGAACCTTTGCCCTCTAGCAATGTGCTTATTTGATCTTTCTTTTTGGAGCATGGCTTGCTTTCTGCAAAACCTCCCATATAGTCCTGCCCTCTGCTCATATGAATAGCAATCACACACTTGATTTAATGGGACAGGGCCAGGCCCCTGTGAGGTGATCCAAAAGTATGTGATGATTTAATGCTTTCATGAACACTGACTCCATGAGAAAGGAGGATAATCCTGTGAGAGAGCTAACTATTCAGTGAGACAAAATTAAAATAAACAATAATCAGTAGGAGAGCTCAACTTAACTTCAACAGTGATAATTCCATTATCTCTCTGAGAACAACAGATATTATTACACACTTCTTAGATAAACAGAATATGAAGAGCTTTTATGGCAATATGTTCAAAATTTTCTGTCTTTTTTCCTTTCTCCCTAGTCTTCTGACATTCATTTATTTTATTGATTTTAACTTTCAAGAGTATTATCCTTTATATTATAAAACGCCATGTATTTTAGATATCTCTGGATAGCAAAAAAAAGAGTGAAGTAAGTTCATAGCATGATGTCACTCTGCAACACATGTAATTAAAATGCACTGGAATTTCCCTTTATAGATACAGTAGATTTAACAGATTTAGTATGCAGTATTTAATACTAGGGCTAGGACAAATTTAAAATGTTATTGGTAATGTCCTTTTACCTGTAGCATTTCCAGCAGTGTTAGTTTCTAGGAAGACCAATTTAGAAGTTATACACATTGTAGATTTTAGACTGGATCAGCCAAAGCAAAAAATACACAAAAACCTTGTTATGTTTTGTAGAGTGACACAGAGGGGTAGCCATCAGTGCAACCACCAATTGTACATACATGAAATAATCTCTGCATGCTTCAGGGGGTAAGTTTTCCTCATAAAAACTGACAAGGAATGACCTAAGGCCTGGATGTCTGTGTTGACATACTAGCTCAGCACTCTAATCTGTGCTTTGGGTTCCAGTTTCAGCCCTTCTTTGACAATGCCCCAGGTAGCCTGCAAAGCAGTGGAGTGCAAGTGCAGGGCAAGGACTGGCTCTGACTTGGACCTTGTCCTCCCAAGCAGGGTGGATTCAGCCAGCTGAAATCGTGCTGTGGCAAACCCAAGCACTGCGCGGTTGTGGCTGACAAAGTCTGTCACTAAATGCACTTTGCACAGTATCTCAGTGCCTTTGTAAAATAAGTAAAGGTATTAGAGGGGAAGCTGCTGTTCCAACACAAAGTATTGTTATTTTCAGCTGACAAGAGCTATCAAACAAAAACCCAGCGAAGCCAGTTGTAGCAAATTCAAAAAGTGGAAATGAAGCAACCAACGGCATAATCTTTTATTTTCCCAGAGAGCAATAAATGTGGCAGGAGACTGCCTGGATCCCAGCTGAAATAAACTTCAAGATTCAAAGTAACACAGGTTTCACATTATTAAGTCAGCACCATTAATTAATACTGGCTGAATATCTGAAGTGTTGGAGTTTTACTTAGAAGCTCAGTGAAATACTGTTGATAGCATAATGGTAAAATGGGAGTAAAATTCTTGTGAAAGAATATGTTTATTCATGGTAAATGGCATGCCAGTATGTCCCAGACTTCAATTAAGCTGGACAAAATAAGAAAATATATTACTCCCTTTCAAGCTGCAATCCAACTTAGAACTGTTTATTACCATTATACACTGTTGTATCAGTGAAGAAGCTGAGTCTCTAAGAGGTCGAATTTAATCCATACAAGTTAGCAAATACTTGGCAGAGCTAAGCCTTAGGCTCCTGAATATTTTCACAGGATGATGGCATAGTTTTATTTCTGAGATACTTGGTTGGCTCTTGCTCTTTTGAGCATGCTAAGATGAGTAGGATAAACTGAGGTTTAGTGTTTGTTTCTTTTCAAATATCAAAGGGGAATTTGATGAATACCTCCATTTTGGCCAGCCAAATGTGAGGCAGCCAAATTTCGTCAGCATATGCACTACAATCACAAAAAAAACATGGGCTCTGTTCTGTTAGCAAGTATGAAGTGCTATAGGAAAAGATCTGCAGATCCATAGCTGGTTCTGAGTACAAAGTTTGCAGAATCTGCACATTGTAACACTGAATTGCTTCTAACATCATTTTGTGCCCCAAACACCTCTTGGTGCTTAGACTGTATGATCTGGTTTTGTTTCTTCTACAGGAATCCAGTTCACACCTTCTAAGACCATTCCATGAAATGAATCAAGCATGTCTTGGTCACTTCTAGAGGAAACTGCTTCTACCGATTACACTGAATTTCAGTTTATCTTTGAGATGTTGTAAGCCATTGGTCAAGTTCACTTTTCAAAAAAAAACCCCAAGTCGGTGTTAAAATGTTCTGTTGATGGTAAGGAGCAAATTATTTTAGAAAATGCTACTATTCTGTCAAAAAACATTTTAAAAGTATTTTGGCTAACATAGGATGAATGACTTGCAGTACAGGCCAATCGAATAAGCAGGACTTTGATTTTCCAGTGATCTGTTTCTGTGTTTCTATTTAGTGCCCCATTACAGTCCTAACATTGCTCACTCAAGACAGCCAACAAATCCTCCTGCATTTCGAGGTCTTGTGCCGTGAGAATAAATGTGATTTTATGCTTTTGAGCTCTGTCAGTGGTCAGTCGGAAGTCACACACAAAAAAGGCAGCATTCCTTTTCTGCTCTGTGAAAATTCCCAGCAGAGAAACACGAACCTTTAGTATCTCCACTCAGCATCATGGGCTGTCTGAGCCTTCACACACACTGTATGTCTGACTGCAGCTGAATAGACAACCTTGTTTCCTTTCAACACAGGGCGTCAGATCAGCACTCACTCCTGGGAGAAGGGGGGAGGGAAATGAAGTTACACCAGCAGAGGATGTGGCTCGTGAACTTTTCCCCTAACTGTCTTATCAAGGATGTGAATGTCTGTACGTACAATGGGGCGATTCTCACCGAAGAATAAGCAAGGTTGTTTAGGAAGGGCTGGGGATAGGATGGGACTGTGTCATTGTAAGAAATCTAATGGGATCTCGTCGGTAGCTGATTGCATTTCAGATGCAAACGCCTGTACACTATGGCTTCGCTGGCTTTCCCACAGCCAGTGGCAAACACTTAAATGGGTGCCGGGGGAGAGGCAGGTTCATTTGAAAAGTTAATGCTGCATTGTGGCTAGTTACAAAAGAGCATGGCATTGGAGCCAGAAATTTGCTACCCCCTGTTGCTCAGGTCCCTCTTGGTTTCCTCTTCCCGCTTTCCTTTTTTTTTTTAAAGCCTTTTCTCTGATCAGCTGCTGAACTTCAGTAGCTTGTGAACCGGCAGAGATTGTGAGAGTGCCCTGGGGATGCTCCAGCGGAGAGCACTCCCTGCCACGGGTGCTTTAAATCCTGACCTCCAATCCCTGCCTGACACAGTGGTGACAGAGCGATGGTCCCTCATGAGTCCTGATTTGGGAAAATGGCATCATTTCTGGGTGTCCCACTGGCTGAACTGTTTTCTGTCTTAATTCCCAAACTTGCTGTTGAAGAAGCCCCTTTCTTGCATCCTGTGTTGTTTATATTGGATATTCTTTAAACAAGATACAGGCTTATCATTAGCACACGTGCTAGCTTGTATAACAGATTGGTCTATGATTATTTTTTCCTTTTCCTCTGCCTTTTTTTTTCTTGACATATCCTCCTTACAAAGCAAAGGCAGAAAGGTGAGAAAGAAGACTAAAGAGACATGGGCATTTCTGAATTAGAATAGGGTATTATCTGCATGAAGCACTTTTCATAAAAAACTTGCTTTTCATTTGACATTTTTGTCCATAGTTATTTTTATAATGAAGCAATAATTTATCAGCTGTTTAATACATCCTAGTTTGTTATTAATATAGCAAGTAAGATAAATACAGAAAAAAACACTCATTTGTATGAAGTTCATTTAAGGAAACTAATTTATCTGGAGCAGTAAGCTAACGTGACTTTTTAAATAGACATTTACTACTATGGAATCATAATTACTGCAATCAAGACACACAAAAATCTTTTGTAAAAATAATTATAATTTAAAAGCATGCAGCTCAAAGTTGCTGCTATAATAATGACTATAATAGCAACTGTTTAGCATTTGGACATTTTTTTGGCAGGAGGGCTTTGCATTGTTTATTGTGAGAAAGAAACAGGCTCTGAGAAAACATGCAAATTTTCAGCAAAGGAAAAAGCAATATCAGGTTTGCAAAACAGAGTGGCAGAAAGTCTGTTTTGCTTCTATATCTTTAGTTCACAAAAGCTAGGATGATTTAAAGTAATTGGGTTCTTTTAGAGGATGTCTGTTTAATATAATATGGAAGATCTCAAAATATCTGTTTCATAGTATCCCTGGCATCCAGACACTCAGGCTGTGTGGTGATCAGCATTTATTTTCTTGCTGTGTTTTTCATTCTGAAATTCCATTCTCTGTTGGGATCCAGAGTTCACAGAACTCATTGGTAATCAGCAATTATCTTAAAACAGGAACCATCCTTCAATATTTTTTACTTATTGTTCTGCTTGAAATATGATCAAATGCCTGTCATCATATATATAGAAAAATTAAGTATTATAGTGTGAACAAGTATATTTCAAAGGAAAGATGGCATGTCACTGGTATGATATATTACTTCAATTTTTTCTGTCAGGACTCTGGGAGGATACAAATATTATTGTTGTACAAAGAAGTTCAGATAATTGTAATTAAATATTCATTACAATCACAAAAAAGATATATTGAATCCACATTTTAAAGACGTCTTTCTGTAACCAGACAAAGGATTGATACACTGCACATTGTTTTTATTTAGATTTCTGTGACATACAATGAAAGCTTTTCTGACATATATTATAAATGCATCTATAGAAAGAAAACAAACAGTAGTCTTTTCATTCGGAGCAGAAATTGTTAAAAGAAAGATGTAAATCAAATCTCTCTCCCATAATAGAGAATACCATCCCTCATTTACAGATTCAGTAGTTGCTACATATCAGATTTGTTTTCATGCTGTCAGTTACTCCATCCATTCTGCTTCATTCTAAACTTCTACCCCAAGACAAGTTAACTTAATGTCCTTGTCCCCCCTTGCCCTCTTTTCCTTGGTAAAACAACTACTCCCCACGTTTTTGCAGGTTCACTGCTTTCCTTCTCTCTTTATTTCCATTTATTCTATCTCCAGTTTTAGTCCTTAGCCCACCATAATTTCCTTTGAGTCAGAGAAAAATGACTCAGAGCAGGTCTTGTTTTAATTTTAACCAATGAATCCAAGTTTTGAGGGAAAGTTAGACCTTGGCCCTATTTGATTCTTAGATGTCTACTCCAAACCATTCCTTATTTTATGAGCTTTGTTTGGGTAGTGTGTAATACTCCTTTTTCCTCTGTTTCCTCGTGTTATTTTCTCGTTCTTTGTTTCCTGTCATTTTGTTCTTTTTCTTTAGTTCATTATATCTTCTTTTTCACCTTTAGCTTTTACCTGTGTTCCACTTATACCAGCTCTCAGTGGTTTGGGAGGCAGCTTGAAGGTGTCACTCATCCTGATGTGGATCCATGGAGGAGTTTGTACCATAGACATGTAGCCTGGGGTGTCTCCACAGACAGTGGATATGCACTTGCATAGCTGCATGCTGAGAACTGGTGAGCTAGAAATCTCTCCCTCCTCCAACTAAACGATAGAGGGTATGGAGAGTGGAACAGATTTCCCTTCTAAACTGCAAGGATGTCAACTCTTCCCTTCCAAACAGAGGTGCCTCTTCCGCCTACAGACTGCATGGAGAAAGGAAATTATTTTAATTAATTTGTTAAACCAAAGGGAATGTCAGAGCAAACAGCCAGTTGCCTTTCAAAACAAAAACATTTAGGCCAAAATAAGGGGAAATAAGAGACAATGCATTTGAAAATGCTGCTTTATACAAGCCTTTCACATGGCTCCAAAAATGTCTGTATTTCTTCCAGTTATGTCTACCACCTAGTGTTAACTTCAGAATGGTGATGTATTGGGTGCTTTGCTTAGCCACGCTGTGAATGGTTCCCATTCACCACGAGTCTCAGCTCACTCCATATGCAGGCAAAACTCCCAGTGAAGACAATGCGAGTCCAGGTCCCCTGACTCACATTTTGCTCAGGCAAAACCCCCATTGTCCAGTGATTGCTTTGCTCAATGAGCAGTGATTCAGAAGTGCTGAATAGGAACCCAGTCAGCTGTGTTTTGATATTATTTTCCTGATGATTCATTAATTCTGTGAAATCATTATAAATGTCTTTGTAGACTTACCCAGTTATTTTTGTTTAGACTAAATGTTAAAAACATATCACCTGTGAGAAGAGGGCATTTTGGGAGACGTATCATTAAAACAATATTTTTTCTGAGATCTGAATACTTATAAAGTATTTGTTACTCCTGACTTCCTCTAGGCCAAGGAATATGAGAGCATTTAATTCTTTGATCAGGTTCCTGATAAATTATTAAAGAGTGAGATCCAGTGATTCAATAAGACAAAACAGGAGAATAAAATGAGAGATGAGTGAAATGAGATGATCACATTCAGTTGCTTTTGTCATGTTGTATTCAAACAGTTTAAAACAAGTTATGAGAACTTTTTAAAATCACAAGCTACTAAAGTCTACAGTGGTTCAGTAACAAATGAGACTCAGAAATCCTGTTTGCACAAAAAACATAAACAGCTGAAAGCCTATTTGACTGTAGGAATAACATTTTATTTTGAGGGATCTGTGTGAATACCATGAAAATCAAATATGCTTTGTCTCAGATTAAAATTTTTAATTTTCTATTTCCCCAGTTTTATCAGGGATGTGAGAGGAGCTTCATTCCTTTCTTTCCTGATACCTCAGGGCTTTCTTAATATGGTACAACATAAGTGTAAATGCTTCTAACTTCGGTTCCCACTAATTTCACTGAGTGAATTGTACAGCAATGTACTACAGAATTATGCTTTATATAGATATGTGGCATAACCCTTAATATATTTCATTTTCATTACCAGAAACTCCAGGAACCCTATCTAACAGTGAGTCCCATCTTCCACAGAGAAGTTCCTGCTCTGTAAGGCGTGGGACCAGTGATCCAGAAAAGGCAGCTTTCAGCCTATCACAGAACTTTTCTTTGTTCACATTAAAAATATTGAGTAGATATTTAGTAAAAGCCCCTTAAAGCCTCAAAACTTACAACAGAGTGCAGGGGTCATGAATCACTTTTTTTGTGTGTTTCAGATGGATGCATTAATAGAGATTGTATTAAACAGAAATATCTGGATAATTTGGAAATCCATTTTTTCCAGTAATCAAGGATGGATGTAATCTAGGAACTTGATTTCCATCACCAATAGTTTAGCTTTTATTTAGATTCTTCTGTAAGAACACTTTAGACATAGTAGAATGTAGAATATTTCAACCCTTCATCCTCCTTCATTAGGTCTCTGCTGATGATTCTTTTCATTGAAGGGTTTTTACTTACTTTTAACAGCCTTTTGAGATGCTTTTTTTACACCAGATGTAGTCTTTCCCTACTGGACACTTGTAGTTGATGCAAGTTAAGGACTACAGACCTTCTTCCCATCCCAAATATTGATTTCCTCAAATTTCTTCAAGAAAACACAAACTAAGATCACAAATTTCCATACAAGTTTGAAAAGTAAAAATAAACACAGGGTTTTTTCTACTGTGTCAGAGTTTTTTCTGAACTTTTTCCTTTGAAGACACATTGATACGTGTAAAAGGATTCCACCTCTTTTCATAAGTTATCTGTGTGTTGCAGCCCTATATAATCAGCTACTGTGATTATATAGATTACAGTAAAAAACTGCCTGAAGAGGAGCACAAGAAATCTTGATCTCTCTTGAATTTTAATTTTTAAAAAAATTTACTACTAAACTGCCTTCCATGGGGAGGTTTCAGCTCTGAATTCCTAAGCACTAATAGAGGAATTTACAGTTCTACTAATTTTCTGAGAGTTTCATGTAAGGGCTCTGAAGAAGGAACATATCCAGTTCCTACTGAAGGGCATCAGGTCATGATAATACCCGCTCCCAGACTCACCACTTTGGAACTTTTCTGCTCATTCTGGTACTTTTAACATGGTACAATATAATAGGGTACTCATACATCACTTCTAGATGAAGTCTTAGTAGCTGGAATATCAATCTTCACGCAGCAAGATAATTTCTGCCTCTTTTTTCTTTTGCTTTTCTCTCTCTCATTTTTTTTTAATAACAAAATGAACATAATCTTTCAGTTATTTTCAAGTATTTAATTATGAATTCTGCCAGCTGCCGAATTAATTCTGAATTAGAAGGTTCTGAGGTAATATTTAATCATCATTTAAAACGACAACAGAAGTTTTCCATTCTTCTAGTAGAGATGAATCAACATATTTCTACATTCTAATGTTAAGATCACTTGCAGATAAAAGTTTATGATTTTACTTGGCACTAGTATAAGTCAGCATCTCTGATGTGTTAAAAGCTAGATGCTTTGAGAAGCTATCACTGGGGAGGATCCTGTGAAAATTTTGCCAAGCAGATGATTTCAGTCTTGTTCCAAAGATATTCTTCAATCTGACAAAAAATATTAACATATTCACTGATTGCTTTGGGCGCTTCTTAAGAAAAGATTTTTCAAACATACTTCTACCCTCATGAATATTCTGTAGGTGGCCATTTGATTACATTACTTGCCAGAAAAAGTCCACGGAAAAGCAGACTTTCCTGACATCTGTATTTGCCGTTTATGAGCCTGCAAAATTTGCAATTTTGTTTCAAGAGCTATATGTGGCTTTTGAATGAATCTTTGACCAACTAGTGAGACTACTGGAATGTAAGCTGGGCTGCAAGGTCATCTACAAATTGTTAGGAACATTTCAAAACTCTTTGTTGCTTTGTAACTTGGACCAAATCACAAAAGCATCAGAGACAGGTGACAATCAAAGACAGGAAGGTGCAGCTGGTGGTAGAAATGTGGTCAGAGCTGAGAGAAGATAACCCTTTAGAGAATCTGTCTCTGCCTGTCTCAACCAGCACCTCAACTTAATTGGCACAGGACATAGAAATATTTCCAGAGAAGGAAAAGATGGCTCTGTCTGTTTACTTACCTCTTCCTCCTGCTATCAACTGATCAAAAAGATCCTGAATGAAACATCAGTGAAATCTGGATGCTGCCATAGAATGAGCGCAATGCTGTGATTCTAAACCCTGTCTTCAATATTCAAAGAACCTCATGTGTGCTAATCTTAAAACTATTCTTCTCATGCTAACGTCTTTGAAGTCTTTCACTCTCTGGACAGGAACGTTAGTTCTACCACAGGGCAGAGAAAGCAGACACAGTTTTACTTGGAATTAATGAGAGCGGCCAGACCTGAGGAGGTTATGTCCTGCCAGCATTGCAACACTAATAATATCCTTCTATTCCTGAATTTGTTCCAAAACAAACAATCAAAAAAGAGCCTTGCCCCTACTAACACTACTTTTTCCTTTTCTAACAATATATCTAAGATCATTCCCTGACTTTTTTCCTATACTCAAGTGTGTGGAAGTCAGTACTTGCCCTCATTTCTGAATCACAGGAGTGCTGTGTAAACCATAAAACTGGTCGGTGATTACACAAATAGAAAAGTTCTGAACTAATGGATTTCTAAGAAAAATCTTAAAAGGGATCATCAAAGAATAAATGCACTAGTACCACATTTATATTCTATTTATCTGGTTTTACTGACACTGGTTTATTTACTTAAATTGACTTGATTGTGACATTTGGAAAATGGTTTTTTTTACATATATTGACGCTCTCAGTATGGCATTCTGTAGTATATTTGAACAAGAGTCTTGCAGACAGGAAAACATTAACTTCTCCCTGTAGGCACTCCTGCATTTTAAGACTGTAAATTCTAAGAGTGAAACAAATTTGTTATTAGGAAAGTTTAATATTGCAGTACTTTTGCCATAGATACTCCAATAACATTTTTGGAGATACTGTTCAGAATAGCTACAACATCACTTTTAAACTAGACATTCTCCAGAGTACAGAAAATCTTCCAAACCTCTCACTTCCAGCATGTTAATCCATCACTGATTATATTACACACATGTGAAACTTGAGGGAGAAATCTCTCAGCTGCATTTTTGCAACCTCATTAATGTCATTCTGCCTTTCCTTTTTGTACTTGCCTCTTGCTTTTGCTCACAAATGTGGTAATGAGTGAAATCTTCTTGGTATGAATCCACAATGACTTTGAATAGCTAAAGTGGTTTTGTTTTCCTATTCTTCATTGTTTTCTTGATAAATCTGCACTTTGATCTTGAAGCTGCCTTACCCCTGGCACAGCTCTCATTCCGGTCGTGGCTGTGGATTCTTTGTGAATGAAGAGTAGAAAGTTGAGTTTCTAAGCACATGAAAATGTGAGAGTTGCAATTCAAATGAAGTCAAGAAAGTTGTTGTTTGGTTTTCAGAAAAATGTGTATCCTCTGAGCAAGCTCAGAGAAAAAATCATTACATTTCACACATCTCGCAGCAAGAGCTATGAACTTCTTGCCAGATCTATTGTGAAGAAGTTTAGTATAAAACTTAGGTGTAAGTTAGGTGAAAGAGTGAAACTGGATTGAAACAGCTATCCTGGTATTTCTCATCATTATGATATCTTCTATCAAAATTTAAAAACAGGGCAATTAAAATGACTTTAGAAAAATACCTGTTTTCTGCAGATCAGTTTCAAATTGAAGTTCTAATTACATTATAACAGTTAAAACAGACAATTATTTACATTTCATTTGCCTCACAGGTTTTATGTGAAATACTATTCCTACAGAATGCAGCCTGCTCAGAGGCAGGGAGCTGGTGACTGAGGGGTCAGGGAGAGCTGTTTTCCTGGAACACTGCATTACGAGGACAATGCAGCATTAAGATACATTTTAGATACACTTTGATAACTGGCATACACCGTAGTGTATAGAAATAAAAGCTGAAAAGGCAATAAGAAAAAAAAATAGACACTTTAAAACTAGATTTCTCCTTCTGGGATCTTTTATCAAGTTGAGAAAACATATTCCCATCAGCTGTTGTGGGTTTAGAAATGCTTTATTTTTGAGGGAAAAGGCAATGGGATCCCCACAAAGATCTTTTTATTCAGAGCATTTGCACTAGAATAATAAATACAGCACTTACCTATGGCACGATACAGTTGTGCTGTTTCTTATTTATCATTCCATATTTGTGTTTACAAAGGTTGATAATGTTGGCACAGCAGGAATTTTATGTTTGCCCTCTAGCCATATACACTCCTGGGTTATACAGGCAACCACACTGGGAGCTCCCTGGTAGCCTGCCAAAAACCTCAATCCTGCAATCAAAAGAAATATTTTCTTCATGGACAAGAGGTAATTCAGTCTCTGCGTGTGTTTGGTTTGGTGCTAGTGTGATGAGCAGTTTAGAAAACACTCTGTATTTGCATGGTGATTTCATAACTCCATATGGGCAGTGGAGCCAGAACGCTCACAGGGATTTGTGTTCCAGGTACTTATTGCCATTACCATGGCATCTACAGATTCTGCATGTTCAAAAATCCATATTTGACTGTGTAAATCAGGAGCTTTGGTTTCTGACTATGAGGCCGGCTCATATTGGGCTGCAAACAACTACAGCATCCTGTGTGTGCTAAATTGCACCCGAATTTGGTGATGGCTTCCTTGTGCTGAGATTGAAGTACTGGGAGATTAAGCACAAGGAGATCTTTTAGAAGAAATAAAAGGAGCGTATTTCATTTTTATATGGATTTGAAATCTGATGACAAATGCTGAAGAGCCTCAGCAGACTAAGCCCAGCCCGATGATATCTTGTTGGGATGGCCTGATAATGAAGGGAGATAAAGCATCTCAGAGAATCCAGATAGCACCCAGGTCCCCAGGGCGGGTTGGGCCTTTTGTGTCATTTAACCACAGAAAAGAGACAGACTGTGCCCTGAAGGGCTTTCTGTCTGAAGACATGGAATAGGGTAGGTTTTACCAAACAGATCAATTTGTGGGGGAATTGGCTCTGTTGTAACATTTGCATGGTATGCACTCTCTGTCTCTTCTCCTGAGTTTGGAGACTGGGGAGGAAGTACCTTTAAAATGAATAGAGGGATGGGAAACAGCAACAAAATCTTTATATCTGGAAATTTGCCAGGAGGCTGAGGCCTTACAGGGGGATTTGGTGGAAGATAAAATATGTCTTGTTATTTATTGCAATTTTATGAGGCAGGCTTTTCAAACCACAACTATCATGGTAGAGGAAGTTTTAGTTGTGTTTAGAATTTTGGTGATAAAAGGAAAAAAGAAGAGATATAAGGTTCTCAGAGAAACAGGTATTACTTATGGTGTCATTACTTTATCAACTTCAATTACTGTAAATTAGCCTGGACCTCTGCTTTGAATTGTTGGGATTTATTACTTGAGCTGGACACGTGTGCAAGTTTCCCACTGAATCCTGTGAATTTGTCTCAATTTGCATGAAATGTTTTAAAAGATGCTTGCAGGAAAGCTCTGCTGGCAAAAAAGAAAGTGTGGCAAACACTGAGAGGGGTGCACCAGTGAGTAGCCAGGGACAAACAGGAGTTGTAGCAGTGTGAGCTGGCACAGCTGCAGCCAGAAAGGACTCACAGCTCCTGTGTGCCCCAAAATATATTCGAGTACAAGCAGGTATCTCCAGTGGAGCACGCCAGCTCAGCAGGGAACAACATGTGGAAAAAGCAACAGCAGAGGAGCAGAACAATCTTGCTGCCTGCCCAGTGGTGCAGAAGACACAGTTTGGCTCCGATGTAAACTGCGTTTTCCAGACAGTGCTCAACATCTTTGTATAGCTGCTCTGAGTAAAAAGCTGGGGAGACCTGGCTGGCATTTGTACTGTGCAGGAATTTAATATCATATGGCTCTACTGCTAGGGTTCAAAATTTTTCTGTTTTCTGCTGAGTTAAACAAATAGAACAGAGTACACTTCCCTACCGTTTGGAGAGACATATTTCAAGTGCAATTTACTAATATTTCAGTAAGAGACTCAGGGTGGAAGATGGAGTGCTAATTTTTTTCCCTTTTTTTGGAATTTTGATGTCTTTGTTGTACCGTGGAAAAAAAAGTACTTTTCTTTGGTACTTGTGATATTGTCTTTCCTTTTTAGTAGTAAAGATAATTCAACTTCCTTTTGGTTGGTTTCTGCTATGCAAACGCAGTAACTTTTACATAACTCTTTATGATGGTGACACTAGCAAATGAATGCAATGTGTCCTCATCTTTGTTAAGCTGTTACAGTTGACTGCCATCATTCATTTTTTTCCACACTTCTGTGATTTTGAGACAGCTGCTGAGCATTTTTTGGTTCCATCGATAGGTTTGCACACCATCTCCACCTGCATTAGCCTCCAGGGTTCACTGTAAAATCCTTATAAAAGGTAATTAAGCAGACTGGGCATGTGAAAGCTTCAATAATAAACTCTGCTGACCTTTCTAGATGGTGTATCTTTGATCATTTTATCTTGATTTTCTCAACAGCTCTTTTTCTCAGAGTTGTTTTTTCTTGGCTCTTCTCTTGGCAGAACAGCTGCTTCTCTCTGGCCACTGGGTATGGCCTTATTTTATTTATTCTTGCCTTTAACTTTTGTAGGGCAGCCAGATACATGGGGATGGGTGTTATATAACAAATACAATAAATAAATAAAGCCCAATTTGCAACGTTTTTGCTGTCCACAGTGAAAGCTGTGGTCATGGAGAAAGGAGTTCATTACACAAAAATGCCCTATTTGATCCTGTTGGGGCAAATGGCTAAAAAACAGGAGGCTAGTTTGAATATAAAGCTCAAAAGCTGAAAAGCAAAACGAGGAGAAACTCAACTGGTTTAGGAACAGCTACTAGACTTGTTGAGTGATTTTGTTAAAAACTAAATTTGAAGCATAGAATATCTCTTTAGACTAAACAAGTCACTGAACTTAGATTTAAATTCTTAATCCTTCCAAATTTAAAACGGTTGAAACTCAGGTTGCTGCTGGCACTGGCCACTGAGAAGCAATGCCAGAGTCTCAGTGTACTGTGGAAAGTTGATTATCCAGAGCCAAAAGACTGATCAAGGATTCACGCACTGCAAGCAGTCACTGAGTTTATTTGAAACACTAGGATAGATTTTATAGTGTTTAGAACTTTAAAAGGGTTTGAAAGAGGAGGTCAGCAGGGTCTGTTTTTGCAGTAGGCTCTGGGGCTTGAGAAGAGGCCTTTGCTAGTGTTGCCAGACTTTCCAGATGCTTTTAAAGACTAAAGACTATTTCTTTCCAGCTTTCACCTCTACAATAATTCTCTTGCCCTTTCCCCTACCATTTCCCATTTTGCCCTTTCATTAGTCCCTCTTTCTTTCTTCCCATGTCATTACTTCTCCCTACTCCTTCTCATTACATCTCTTCCCTTCCCATTCTTATTACGCTCTGTAGTCTTTGGGATCAAATTCTATTTGTATTATTTTTCCCTTAGGAAGTAAGAGCTAAGTTGCCATCTTGAGTGGAAAGTGTCTCCTAAAGTGGATGGTAAAGTATAAGAGATCCATAATTGTTTTATTTAGAATCAGAGTAAGAGAGGCCTGATGATAACATTTAAGTGTCTTGTCCAAACAGAAGCTTTGCTGTTGCTGGCCTTGTAACTCGGTGTCACGGTTAGCTTTATCTCTGTTAGGAGCAGCATATTTTCACAAGATATGTTAGTGTGCCCTTGCAGAAGGCCAACCACATTAACAAGGTGACTTTTAGAGTGTAACCAGTAGGTCAAAGGAGTCTATTATTTCCCTTTATTTGGCACTAGCTGCACCTCAGTTGGACTGCATTGTCAAGCCTTGCACTCCTAAATGTGAGAAAGGCATCAGCACGCTGAAGAAGTCCTGCAGAGAGCTGTGAAGCTGATCATGGGCATGGAACACATGTCACATATGAGGAAAGAACTGGGACAGTTCTGCCTTCAAAAGAGAAAAAAGAGAGGCAGATCTTACTGCTGTCTTGAAATATTTCACCTCTGGGGAGATGTAGAGAAGACAGATGCATTCTCTTCCCAGAGGTGCCCAGTGGAAGGACTGAGGGCAATGGACACAAATTGGAACAAGAGACTTCATGAGATTTTTTTAATGAGGCAGTGGTAAACTTTGAAATAGGGACCAGAGAAGTTGTGGAGTCCCTGTCAGTGGAGATATTAAAAATTTCACTGGACAAGGCCTTGTGCAGCAAGGCCTTCAATCACGCCGGTTTGTCATTGTGCTGACATATGCTTGACTTATGTTGAGGGCAATACCTCAAAAGTCATAACAGGATGTAATTTGGGCAGCAGCATACTACAGATAAAAACCACAAGCCAGCTAACAAGCAGTAGGGGGGATGAAAATTGTCTTCAGATACCAAATTTATATTTTGCTGAAGTGAATGTAATGTTCTTTAAAGATGGCCTGAGATATGCATCATTGCAGAGTAGACTCAAGGCTTCTTCCAATCCCTGTTTTGAAATCCACCAGGGCAGACTTGGGCATTAGGGTGTAGACCACAGGGTATGTATTCGCGCTGGAAGTGAATTTCTCACACAGGGGCACAGTGGCTTTTCTTTTGAAAAGTGTAAAATGTGACATATAAAGAATACCAAAGCAAAGATGTTGCTGATGCAGGGAGAAAAAAATACTCAGACCTTGCAGGGCAGTTGTGCATTACTTCTTGCACTCCAGATATCAACATTACCATAATTCAATCACTGTTAAAAGCATCTCTTCACCCTTTTAGTAAACTTAAAGCAACACAAGTATTTGATGAAGGAAAACAATGAGTCTATTTGGATCTGAGGTCACAAAAGAACAAACTTGGAGTAGTACATGCAATTCCTAAACATCAGAATTGGGCTTGCATAATGAAAAATCCTTAAAGAGACAGGTCTTTAGCATATACAAAAATGATGCTCTGAACACAACCAGTTTCAACAGCATTTAATTTGAAGACCTTTGTGACTTTATTTCCTTATGGTTCCTGTTGAGAATTTAGCTTTAAGAGATAGAATTAGAGAGTGTTCTGCTCTGTTTTTGTAACTGTGTAAACTTAAACTTTATAAGAGAACAACCTAGGAGAAGTCTGATCTTGTGAATAAAAATGGCTAGGAAAGAAGTCATGCCAGCCACAGGAATAATTTGGTATTAAGATATCCTAATTCAGTGGTCTAGAAGGAATTCAAATTACTGAACAAATTTGGAGAAGATAAGAAAGAGATCATTTACACCCACTTCTGTGCTGCATAAACCCTCAGGACAAATTCTTTTCTTCACTCAGAATTTCCACCTCTGAATAAATATTAACTTCACTTTCTCTACTGCAGAGCACACCTTTCCCCCCCCCCCCCCCCCTTTTTCTCCCCTTTTTTATTTCTTTCTTTTCTTCTAAGGACTTAGGCACAGGGATGTCTCGCTGTGGGTTCCAAGTGGCCTCAGATGAGAGCTGCATAGCTGAAAGTGCATCTGGAATGCAGAGCATGTCAAGTTTGGACAGGTAAATCATTTTGGTTTAAAATATTTGATACTGCAGATGTTGCTTAAAACAAACATAAACATTTGAATTCTACAAAAATTACACTTTGGGTGCCTAAATTCTTCTTTTGATTTTCCCAAAGATGGGGACTAAAAACAAAAGTGGCATCAATAAGTTTTTTTAGGTTTCCCAAACATTGGAAGGGCAATGATTCTTGTCCTGCAACCACACTTAGAGACATGAGAGATGCAAAAAAGAAAACAGGGCTTACTTAATTAATGCTTGAAATTCATTTCTATTCTGCCTCATCTTGTTCTGAAGGGGTAAAATAAGAAAATTGTAGAATCTGTGATTTCAGTATCTGCATAACATGATTAAAGCATTAGCGATGACTACACATGGTCATTTTATTTACACACAAATTGTTTCAGCTGAGAGTTGTGTGTGAAAATGCAGGAAATGCCATTGCTAGAACTCAATTACTAGAAATCACATCCTCAGTGACATTTAGAGAATCTTGGAGAAATATTTCTTTTCAGGCTTTTCCTTTGGTCTGAAGTTTTCCTTTGGCAACATGAAAAACAGGTTCTTTTATTTTGCATTTGTTAGCACTTGGATGTCTATAAAGACTCCTAACAATAAGTAGGCAATGGACTGAATGCCTTAAAACCTGGAGAAACTTTTTAGGACTAACTAAAGTTGCATGTTAAGTTCTGAAACTGAGGAAAAATAATGAAAGAGATACTATTTAGTACTCACTACTCAGAGATTTGTGTATCCAGACTAAAGTAAGAGTCCAAAGAAGAAGAAGAAGATAAGGTCACTGAGTGGACAGAGTAAAAAAAAAAAAAAATCTGTTTGAATGTATCTGCTCTTGTGTTGGGACAGATTGTATTTCTAGGCAGAACAAGCATTAAAATATTGCAGACAGCAATACAAAGTGAAATAATTTTAAAGAAAGAGGGTTTATATTGAAAGAATTAACTGCATATATGTTTTAAAAAATCTCATTCATCTTTCCCACATGATTTTTTAATTATCTCTCATTTACCTGATGAAAACCAGGATGCTTTCTATAGACATCTTTATTGACTCTATAAAAGCCAAAGTACTTGAAACAGGTTTCACAATTGTCTTTCTTGTGTGATGTAACACCAAAATAGCCCCCTCCCTGAAAACAGAGCACAACCAGCATTTTCCAATGACAAGGAAAGTGTTTAAATAACTAGATTGCTGTGCTAAAGATAAAACTACGAGTGAGTCTTTACTAACATCATTTTGCACTTTTAGGAGAAAACAATAACCTGTGTGTCAGTGTTGAAATTCTCAACTTTCGTTTTTGTTGTGACAACAGCTGGTGTGATTTAAACTATACCTCAAACAGTTCTGACATTCCAGCAGCAAGTCCAGCCCATCTCCTCTTTTCTCCCTGTATTGTCCTGCCCTTATCTCACTTCTCTGTCTCCCTTGCCCTCCTCAGTGGTTTGCACATTATATGGGTGGATGCAGAGACGCTGGGATGATCTGTTGGGAATGCAGTTTTTTCCCCCTGTAATGTTGGTTTAAGTCAGTTCAGCTTCCTGATAGGGGTGACTGCAGTGCCAAGAAAGAACCAGTGCTACTGCAAGGGAAGGAGCAAACACCCACAGGCCAAGAGGAGAGCTGTTCTGCCTGTTAGCAGCACCCAGCTTTAGCTGCCCTTAGCTGTACCATTATATATCCTTAATCTGCAGTGCCTTGATTTCTCTAAGCCTTTGCTCAGCTTGCTGTCCAAAGTCTTTTTTTTTGCCAGAATGAGTTCTAGCCAAGCTAAACAGTTGGCCAGTTTGAGGGACTGATCTGGCTGAGAATTAACTTGTGGCATCAATAACAAAACTGCAAATTTTCAGCTCACCTCCATGACTAGGAAGTGTCTCCCCAGGTAAATGTATCAGCACCTCGTGTGTCCTAGGGCTCCGAGTTTTGCAGTTTCATAACTGCAGGTTTCAGCGGGCAAGGCACAGAATGCTGGGATTTCTTTTTCCTTAGCATTTCCTGCCCCCTGGATGTATTGCCTTATTCTTGGACTGGCTGCTACTTAAAATTGTCTAATTCCCTTTCAGTCCCTGTATAGGGAATTCATCAGCACCTTGGATTCTTACTTTTAGATGCTGAAGCATTAAGCATTGCAATACCAAACTAATTCTTTGGATCTCATGAATGAGATTAGGAAACAGCTCAGGAAAGATTGTAGGAAGTACTTCAATACTTTAATATAATATTTTATCGTGGTGACAGGGGTGGAGAAAAGGAGTTAAATATTTCTATGTGATTACTTTTGTCTGTAAAGTAGTTCAGGTAATTTGTCAGCTCAGACCTGACATCACCTAAAGATGTTTTTCAGACTATAGTTTTTGAAATAAACCCATGTTTTTGAACAGTGCTAGCTCTTACCAGAATGTGACATCTTCTCAGTCTTCATATATGATATACAAAAAAGATTATCTGATTTCCTAGCTGAATATATTGCTTTCTCATAGGTTTTCTTTGGTTTGTTTGGTTGTTAAGGGTATATTATAAATCTATGTGGAATAAATGGCTTCCTTGTGTGTTAGCCATAAAATCTGAGTTTAGACTTCTGTTTACAAAGCTACTAATGTAAAAATTATCTGTGATACTCCTGGGCTGCTTAATCTGCAGGTCACATAGAGACTTCTTGAAAATGAAGGAAGAAGTCAAGAGAAGAAAAAAGTTGCCATTTTTTGATTTTTGTTTTGGCAGATTAAAAACCCCACTCTATTTGTATCAAGAGAGATCATACATTGCTAACTCTCTAGGGGAGAGAGTTTCAGAGGTTATATACCTTCCCTTCTGTCAAGCTCTATTCTACTCACCTAAAGATCTGCCTTTCATGTCTTACAGCCTGTCTTTTAAGCATTACAAAAGACTTGCCCATGCTGGCAGCTGAAGCATCCCATTACTTCATGCCTGAAGATGTTCACAGAGATAGTGGTGCTCTCAGAAGGGTCACACCTTCCAGTGCTCTGTCCTCAAACTGTCTTCTAACTCAGGCTCAATCTGTACCCTTCCTTCTAAAGTTAGGATTTCTGCTAACATAACCTAATACGGATGGTGACACTTTCAGGGAAGGTTCATCACTTCTATATAATTTATAAAAACATAAAGACAGAAATGCCTAGGTTGAAAAGTCCAAGAAACAGACAAAACCTGCTAAGAGCTATAAATTTTTAAAATGAGCAGAATACAGTTTTCTACCCTGTGACTTGGAATTTAATTTGAAACTTAAAGCCTAAATTGAAACTTAGAATATTTATAAATACGGCCATGCTGGTAAGTGTTTATTATACTAACAAAACCAACATGTTTGGGTTATTTTGAGCCTTCTGAGACTGAACACATTAGTGATGAAATATTCCTGTAATAGATTTGGGTTACATGTCTTTCAACTGAAGATTTAAGATAACTTGGTGTCTCTCATAGAACATTTCTGAACTATAAGGCAATGATTTTTTTTTTCCACATTTGCCATGGCTAGGAACAAGTATAAGGTGGTACCATGCCTATGCTATCAGCTGCACTTCATGACACTATGTGTACTGTGTCTGCATCTCTAAGTGAGGCTTTCTGTGTCTCAGTCTTCCCTCTGTAAAATGTTTGCTTGGCTCATTTGACTGTCTGTACAGAAGTTTTTTGAAACTAAATTGACTAAGAATTATTGTACAGATAACTTGAATGATTTTTACATAGCTTGTAAAAACAGTTATGGTACCAGATTTTAAATCAAGGTCTATTTAAATGAAGGGTTTTTTTGTCAGCAGTATAGTGAGAATTGAAAAGACCTATGCAGAAGTGGGAAACTTAATCTCATGGGGTAAATTAAGATAGTCTGATTAATTTTTTTAGCTTTTTCTCCTTAATCAGGCCTGAACCTTAACTCACAGAGTGAGAAAGGGGAATGGAATCTGGTCCTGCAACAAGTGAGCTGGAGTAAAAATGTTTTATCTTCCTGTGATTTAGTGCAATATGTGTTTCCTTTTAGTTTTTTTCTCTTTTCTTTTCTTTTAACATTTCTTTTCTAGCATCAGTTTACTAAGTGTTGCCATAGCAGTCAGTGTTGCCATAGTAATTGTAAACAAGTGAATTATATGACCAAAAGTTGGAAGAGGTAGAGCACATGAACAGCAGCCCTGTGGGCAGTTCCTGTCACTACCAGAGAGTGAAGGGAGCATTTAAAAAAACCAAAAACCATGAGTATGCACCAACCATAAGTGGCACATAAAAATAAATAGCGGTTTCCATTAGAGGATTGGGATTCCATTAGAGGTGATGGGTCTCACATTATTGCAGTCAAAGCTGCAGTCATTTCACAAACCCCCCACACTTTCTGCTGCTGCCTTTCTCTGGAATTACATTCAGGCCTGTTTGTAATGCACCTGTACTCAGAGGAAAATAATAGTTATTAGAACCTGCTTAATGATCTTGTTCTTCATTTCTGCTGTGTGACAGGGTAACATAAATTTGTATGTTTTCATGAATAATTTTTCCTTTTTTTTCCCTTTCCCTGAGAATTCTGAATTGCATTCAGTTGCATTCAGAAGCTGCAACTTTTATCCAGACAAAAAGCAGCTAATAAGGTCTAGCATTTTCTTGGTAATTTAGTTGGACTTCATGCCCAGGGTTTTATAACATCAAAGATGTAACAAGGTATAATTACACTCAGTATGAAATCAAAAGTGTTCAGCTGAATAAAAAAAGAAAAATAAAAAGAAAATCAGACACAATGCATCCTCCCTCAGCTTTCTGACTTGCTGGGGCTGGAAGGGAGCAGTGGAACTGCTTGGATGGCCTCTGTGGAATGGAAGAGATGTGTGAACCAGGCACCTTAATTCCTCTTTGTGGATTCTTGTGCTTGCTTTACCAGCAAAAATGCAAAGTATGTCTGCATGGAAGTGTGTTTTAAAAGAAACCACAAATCATTGTAGTATGCCAGGAACAAGAGCTACAACTCTCAGAAGTAAATACCATTGATAAAAGGAAAAGTGATCCTATCTTTTCCACTTGCATGGATATTATTTCAGATATATATGCTACATATGGAGATTGCTCCAGTGTCAGTTTTTACTCCTGCTATTGAAATTAAAATGCTAAATATGAAATTATGAAAGAAATCAGCCATGAAGTTGATGTTGCATGGAAATTTGAAGAATACTGCAATGAAGTTACAGTCAAAAAAGTCAGGTAATAAATGGGAGGCATGCTCTGACTTGCCAGTACTAATACTTTCATAAAGAGAAATTTGGAGAATTTGAACGCAGGCAAAACTTTCCACAGCTAGTTCTATCTGAGAGACTTTTGCAACCTCAATGAATTTAATTTTGAAACTAAGATCTCACAAAAAGCCCAGACATTTAAAAGGAAACTACAAGGAGGAAATAATCAAATTTAGTAGGCTGAAACAGATATAGTTCTATAAAAATTATTTCAAAATAAATTAATACAAGGATAACGCTTTGCTGTTTTTTCCAACTTTATTAGTTGGTCTAATAAAGACCTATTTCCCCTTTCTATAGACCTTACTTTCCCATTACTTCATCCGTTTATATCCAAGGTATCAAGGCCTTCAACAGTAATATAAAATTCTGTAAAACTTCTCCATCAGGGAGGTGCCAAAAACTGACACGTGTGACTTACACTTAATATGACACCTTTAATATAATCATTGACTGCTTAGATGACTAACAGGCAGTAGGTGTAAATTATTGATTTTGTACTGCAGGAGGACACAAATTCTGCCAACACTTGTCACTGTGTTCATTTACTAAAATGTTGGTGCAGCAAAATTTACTGGAGGAGATTCCCACCCTTCTGTTGGTATTTGTTGTACTTCAGAGCATAAAAGGAAGGTGCATACCTTTCTCATTTTCCTCTTTAATTCTGTCTGCCTTTTATGGTTTTTCAGTCGTGTTTAGAAGCTGCAGGCAATCCAGCTCCATTGGCTGAATTCCTGCAGTAATTTTATATAATAGGTGTTGGTCTGCCACAGGGCAGCTTTGGACAGCATGTTGCTGTTCTCTGTTTAGGTTTGTTCCTAAATTTTACTAGCACAATGCACTAGTAAAATAGATAGCAGGGAAATGCTGTATTTCTAACCAGACTTGCATGTAACAAATACCACCAAATATACAGCAGGTAATACATGAAATGTAGTTTTTATATTTGTCATGAAGTACTGTGTGCTTGGACAGGAACATGAAATATATTTTTCCTTTGTTCATCAGAAAAATTTGAAAAAACCCTAGCAAAAAGAAGATTCATCTCAGTCTAATTTTTCTCCATTATATATGTTCCAGAACATTCACAAAGCTTCCTAAAATCATTTTTGTAGAAGACATATCCACCCAGAAATGAGTGAGTATTTTATCTACCAACCAGTCATAGAAATTATTCTAGTGAAGAAATATTAAAAAGATGTAGAATAACAGCGAAATCTGTAATTTTATAAACAACCTAGAAGTCAATATCAGAAACCACAAAGAAGTCTGTAACGATCTTCTCATTCACAGGTAATTCTTGCAGGAAATGCTTAGGAAATTCTTGAACTTCATTGTTTTTTGTTTTCTTTTCTGTTGGTACTTCACCTGTATAATCACAAATACTGCCTTCTCAAATGGAAAATTTCTTGATTTTTCAGAAAGAACAGAGCATGAATCATGTTAATCAAAAGTATTTCATGAAATAGATCTAAATTGATTTTATCTGAATCTGCAATTGAATCTGAATCTCAGATGAGGTTTAATGTTAAATATACTTTCTAATTTGATTAGAGAAAATAGTTTATGCACATTCAGCCAAAAGTATGTTCAGTATATTTATAGAATGGCAAAAAAAAAAAGGGCAAGGGTAGTGGTTTTGACATCTTTAAAGAGATGGAATAGATGAAACCTTTTGGAAGAATTTAAATGTTTTGATTTATATTTTGGTTTCAGATGTGATACTGGGAGCATACCTGCACACAGTAGCCAACTACTTGAAACCTGCAACAAATCCACAGCTGAGTCTTCATGGCATTTATAGCTTCCAGTCCCAGTAATGGGTATGGATTTTTCTGGTATATTCACTGATTTTGTAGGCCACACATTCTTGCAGCACTATGCATGGATTAGCGTAAATCTGGAGGAAAGAATTAGGCAAAAGAATGGACCATTAATTACGTACAACCCAAGTGGTGCTTCATTTCTTTTCTCCAATAGGTAAAATGAAGATACCAAAGAAAAATACCTATCCTTCTAAGAAAATCTGTTATTCATTATGTTCACAATCTGAAGAACGATGGATATGCTAAAATTAATAAATATTCATAAATTAGCATTCATACAAAGAGATGTTACAACACTGTTTTATACTCTGCTGTAGAGGTAAATATTACTCACTTCATTACCGTAAGTAACAAAGCATTATTTTATTCTGTAGATCAGACATGAAAACAGAGATTACTTCTAATAAAAGATAGGCTGAACTAAATAAAGAGTTTTAATGTTAGAACAAAGGAAAAGACATAATGTTTTGGCTTGATGCTGACCAGATGCCAGGCCCCCACCCAAGCTGCTCACTGACTCCTCTCCACATCTGGACAGGGGAGAGAAAATGTAAGGAAGGGTCCATGGGCTGGGATAAGGACCAGGACAGATCAATCATCAAATACCATCACAGTCAACTTAGAGAAATAAAGTGAATTTTTACTAAAAAAATCAGAGCAGGATAATGAGAAGTAAAACCCTTAGAAACACCTTTCCCACTCCATTCCATCCTTCCCTCTACCTCCTACCCCAGC
Organism: Geothlypis trichas; assembly: GCA_009764595.1. Taxonomy (NCBI): domain Eukaryota; kingdom Metazoa; phylum Chordata; class Aves; order Passeriformes; family Parulidae; genus Geothlypis; species Geothlypis trichas. The sequence continues at coordinate 11,289,062 of CM019933.1, read as the reverse complement.
AGTGCAAGGAGATGGGGAATGGGGGTTGTGGTCAGTTCATCACCCAGGGCTTCTCTCACTGCTGAGGGAGAGGAGTCACTCCCTGCTGCACCGTGGGGTCCCTCCCGTGGGTGAGAGTTCTCCATGAACTTCTCCAGCATGGCTGCGTCTCATGGACAGCAGCTCCCTGCAAATTATTGCAGTGTGAGTCCATCCCATGGGCAACAGCACCCCTCAGACACTGGGTCACTCTTCATTGGGGTGCAGTCCTTGAGGGACAACAGGCTGCTCCAGCCTGGGAGCAGGGCCCTCTTCCCACAGGGCTCCCACAGGCTCCTTCAGGCACCCACCTGCTCTGCTGTGGCTCCTCCAGGGGCTGCAGGTGGATCTCTGCATTCCTGTGCACCTCCCTGTGCTGCAGGGGCACAGCTGCCTCAGCCAGGGCTGCACCAGGGGCTGCAGGGGAATCTCTGCTCGGGGGCCTGGAGCAGCTCCTGCCCCTCCTCCTTCACTGACCCTGTGTCTGCAGAGCTGTTCCTGTCACATGCTCTTACTCCGCTCTTCTCTGCTCAGTGTTACAACTGTACCAGAATTTTGGTTTGATTTCTTCTTAGATATGTTACCAGAGAAACATTACCACCGCTTCAAATTGGCCCAGCCTCGGCCAGCAGCACCTCCATCTTTGGAGCCACCAGGGATTGGCTTTGCTGGACATAGAAGAAGCTTCTGGCAGCTTCTCATAGAAGCCACCCCTGCAGGTCCCTCCTGCTTCCAAAACCAGGCCATGCAAAACCAATACACATAAAAAGAATTTTCCTGGAATGTTTTAGGTACATTTAGGTACAGTTAAACCCATGTCTTTTGGAAGGCAACATTATCTATGGAAATCTGGAAACTTGTATTGGGCCCTCATTTTCAGTTCTAAAGGCCAAGAGTGATGTCAGAGAACATGTGTAGAGTGAAAAAGTATATACTGGTCGCATGCATCGTCCAGATTATCATGAACATTTTCCTAAGGTTTCAAATTTTCAGGCATGCCTTTTCAGACTGTCTAATGCTGGTCATCACACATATAGAATCCTGTCTCCTATTAGAGTCCAGAAGGAAAATACCGCAACATGGGTTTTTCAAATGCTGTACAGCTGTACAGCTGCTTGGACAGACTATGAATAGAAGTACCAATGTATATTTACATTTAATCTGCGTCTCTTTAAGGCTGTATAAATTTGCAAAAGTTCTGTGCATAAGCTGGTTTCCCAAAACACAGATTTTATTCAATATTGCTAACTTTAGTTAAAATAAAAAATACCTGGTTCCCATGAGATTTCCATCTGCAGATTTGAAAATATTTCACAGAGTAACTCATTATCTTTTCTTTATTTTACAGATAGAGAAACCATAGTGAGAAGAAAATCAGGACTTTGGGTTGATTGTTTCTTAATATTTCTTTATGTTCTTTAACATAGATCGCTTCAGTTATTTTATGTCTCAAATATTGCTTTTGCTGTGTAGGGGGAAGAGCAAGTTTCAAGTTATCAAATAGCATATCAAAAATAGTATTTATACTGAGGGAAGAATTATGGAAGAAAGGCATTCATCTTCTAAAACTGACTTCAGTAAACAGAGAATAAGAGGGTGTGTATGCTTATAGTGATGGGTTTTCTTAAGGTGAATTTTTTTTGAAAAATGAACCATTCACAGCTATTTGGGAATGTTTCAACAACACAGTCCTTCTGTGCCTTGTTATTTAACAAAATAGAAGTGAAATTTCTTCTTCACCTTTGCTCACAATTCTTTGAACAGTTTTTAGTTCTCCTTCAATGAGAAGTAACAGACAAATCTGTGTAATTTTAGAATAAAAAGACAGAAATCTCTTTCAGATGACTAAGATGCTTGAACTATTAGCAAGTAATCCAAACACACCATTTGAGTTACCTCAAGGTTTTTCAGACTGAAACTAAGGAACACTGAACAGGAAAATTGACAACACCTTGAAAATAGAAATACTGATATGTAAATCTGCCAGAGTCATAATCTGTGATAAACGGGTATGATTCGTGCTGATAAAATTGAAACAGTAATCAATGTTGGTACTGTAATTAATATTTGGGAATAATAAAAATAGTTAAAAGTTGTAAGGCCAAAGAAGAGAGGGAGAGGAGGGGCTCCACTGCCCCCCTCCTGGCAGATGTTCACAAGGACAGGAGGAAAGAAGCTGAAGGTACAGTTGCTAAAAATGAGCAGAAAGGAAGCAAAACCTGGTTGGGTCCCAGAAAATGCTAATTACAAGGGATTTATTGCCTTGATATGTAGATGTAGTGATACATTAGTCTTGGCTTACATTGTACTGGCTAGGTGCATAAGTGTAACAAAAAGGTGATTAAAGAACACAGAGGAAGACTACAAATCTTCATCAACGACGACCCCCAAAGACTTGTGCGACCCCTGAACCGAGTGGTGGCGCCTGCGCGGTAAAGGTGGGGATGAGGGCGGAGACAGAAATATGACAAACCAAATATAGGAGGAGATGGTGTTAACCCCTGGCATATCAGGGGGAATTCTCACTTGGCAAGCTTGATGTGAGGTGGCGAGGGTCCATGAGCCCTGCACTCTGTAACCCACGGTTATCTTTTGCTTATGCGCTATTATTGGAACCAAATTATCCCTTATTTATATATTTTCTAAACTATTTAATTAAAATTGCTGCTATATCAAATATTGTTTGGTTTTTTTTATGAAGAGATAATTGGGCAAACATAACATATTCTGAACTTTTTTTTTCTCAAATCTGTCAAACAGGCTGACAATGGGCAAAATTCTTGGCATATGATGTTCAGACATGATATGTAAAAATGACTTTTAAAATTAAGCTCTCACAATCTTTTAGTCTTTCAGCTCACTTTATTTCAATCAGGTTGAATAACTTTATCTGTGTTCCAGAATTTTTTCCTCATTTTCAGTTATACATGATATACATTAAACATATTGGAAAGAATCATAGGTCAATTATTTATGACTCAAATCAACTCTAGATATATGCACAAAATAGAGCTCTGCCAAACCTCTGTCACATACCAGTATCACATTTCTAACAAAAATAATCAAGAATCTTGAAAATTTAAAAGTCCAGTAAAATTTCAGTACTCTTTTCACATTGCTCAGAATTTATAAATAATGATGGTTTAATTGTTTATGCTTTGAAAGCAGAGTAGCAGAAAGTAAGATTAGTAACTTTTTTCAAGCCTAACACTGATTTTCCAGTAACACAGTTTAAAGTATCATCTTGCAGCTGCTCAGACCTTTCTAATCAGAGAAAATGCTTTAGGTGTTGACAGACTAACCACATCCTATGTCGACCAGCAATCTAAACAGGTCCCTCAAATTATTCTGATAGGTTCAGCAATTGTATATCATAGACAGGAAAAAGTGTTTGCTGCTGCCACATTAGCATTTCAGCTCACACTAGTTTCTCTGAGCTAATCTCACTTGCAATCTCAGTGATGCTACTTGAATGAAATATGATGTCAAGCCCTTGCCTCATCTGAATAGTGATAATATTTACAGCACTATTCTTAAAGTAGGCTTATTACCCCTGTGTCTTTGCCAAGGTTAAAAGGAAAAAGAATGAAAGACCATCCAGCCGGGTTACCATCTTTGCACTCTCCAAGTTGTTGCACATCAGAAAATGACTGTGCCCTCTTCACAGGCCATGGGGCTGAGGGTCATTCAAGAAAATGACAAAGATTTCACTCATCTTCCATGAAATTTTAAATCTACTGCTTATCTTATATTAAAACCCATCAAATGTTTGCAGATTTTGAGCCAGCCTTAATGTTTTTAAGAATTTCATTAAAATGTCCTTCTAAAATACTTTGTAATTGTTTTTTAAATTTAGAAGTGGCACTTGCAACCAGGATTTTACTTTTATGATCTGAATTTGATAAAAAAATCTTGTTTCAGTTTGGGGATTTTGTAGGCTTTTTGTTTTGGTTTGGCTTTTTTCTGAGCATTATACTTTATGTCTTTATTTTTATTTTGTTCATTCATTCATTTATTCCAAGCACTTTAAACTACTTCACTGCTGTTGGAAGCAACACAGAGCATTCCACAGCTGACAACATGAGGACTGTACTCCGTGGGATGGAAACACAATTGTTTCATGTTCTGACAGCAGAAGGGTTTAAGTTTTCTTGGCAATATTGAATATAGAGCAGACCTAATAACTTTTCACACATAACCTTGAGATTTCTTATAGCTGCCATAAGTATCACTCTATTTTTCTGATCTCACAGTCCCATAACATTAGAAATTTTACTTTTATTATGGGCAGCTCCACATCTGGTAAACATTGAAACAGAAGTATTCCATCCACTCTGCCTAGACAGTCTTTTAAAGTGGAAAAATGAAGCCAGGTTGTGGAAAAGTAGGCATGGAGTATTGTGATCTGTAGAGGGGATCTTGTTTCTGAGTTATGTGACAATTCCTGTATTTTGTGTAGATCAAGATCACCCTCAATTTTTACTAAAAATTGATTATATTGTTATTGGACCATGGAGTAGAAGTGACAGCTATAGTGTCTACTACTAACTTTGCAATGGGGGCTTAGTGTGACCTAAATCCTTTCATCTTAAGGGTCTTTTTATCTACAAATATGGTCTAAGTAGAGAGATCTTTTCTAGATCTGAAAAATGCTCTGAGAACCAGGAACATAAGCTAGCTATTGTTATTTCACAGTGCATTTCAACAAGACAGATTCCAAAATAATTAGCAGGCCATGTAGTTTAAATTACTTACAAGATAAGGGCTAAGCTGTACCAGAGGAACATCCACATCTGCAGTCAGGCAAGGTGAACTCCATATTCCCTGCCAACCTTTAGCTCTGTTCCACAAACATCATAATAAGATGTACTCTAGAATACAAACCGAAGCCATGTAGTGAGTTTTGGTAAATAAGACAGATTTTCCAAAATTAAATTTGTCAGAATACCAAGTCATTTTTTTTTCAAAAAATGCTAAAAGGGGAGATTCTCAAATGCTGAGGGCAATGACAGAGATATATCTGTGATTAGATTCTGGCAACTTTTGAAGATGCTTTCTTAAACCATCATCTCATTTACAGTATATACTATAAATCTATCAAAAAAAAAAAAAAACCCAAACCAGCTTAAACCATTAACATAATTAAAATACCAAAAGGTAATTTTCTGTGAGAAAGCCTTACTTCTCCAAGCATAAATCCAATTCTTTGATAAAATAAACTGTTTTAAAAAATAACCGTACTTCATGAAAGTGCGTGTTTAGAGTCCCAAGTACTGTTTGATTTTGTACAAGCAATTTAAAGTACAATTAGCAGTAAAATAGCCAGTTGTTAAGGCCACCAATAAATTAAAGCCAGAATACAATGGTGACTTGTGCTTAGTATGCAGATCATACAAACCCCTACTGCAGAGGCCAGCATTAGGATTCTGGGCACCTGGTCTGCTCTGGCGGCGAATGAAGAGCAGGGCTGAATGTTGGGCTTCAGTTGTGCACTTCTAGTGGTTAATCCTCTTTGTAACGGTCGATTTACATGTTAGAAGATCTAAAAGAGAGGAAGTACAGTGTCTGGCTTTGAGTCTTGGTTCAAGAGATTTCTGTTCATCTTCCTATGGCAGGAATTGCAATTTATTTCCCGCTACTTCATAGCTTGCTTTGGAAAATTTCCGTATGTTATACAGTGATTTAGCAATCCACAACCATGGATACAGTCCAGATTGTTTGTATGCTGTGTTTTTTATAGCCGAAAATAATGCTGTTCATAATATATATTAGAAACTGAATATTGTCTACGTAGTGTAACAGCAATATTGACTATAACTTAAATATGGAAAAAAAAAGTTCAGGTGAGTATCAAGCAACTACTTTCATAATGCGTAATATATTCATGCCTGAATGAAATAATTCTGCTTATCAATTTAAAAAAAATATTACTAAGCCAGTTATAAAAATGCTTGAAGTTCAACAGTCAGTCACGTCAGGTCACACAATAGGCAAAAATTTGTTAGGGTAACACAGAAACATGAAGAACAACTCAAAAACATGAAGATGCCATTCATGTCTTAGATGGTCCACACTCTAAATTAAGCCTGTGGGCAGAAGTACAAATCTCAGTGCCCCCATGATCACCAAACTGCCCTCCTGGGACCTCGGTGCTCGCCTGACTGGCCTTACAGCAGAGGGCTGGAAATGGATAATCCTTAAGGTCCCTTTCAACACAAACCATTCTGTGATCTCTGAGTCTGTGACTTTTCTTCTGAATCAAACAGTGTCCTGATGAAGGACAGGGAAGTCACACAAGAAACCATCATGTTGGCCAGCCCAGCTTCTCTCCTGGGCTGTACCATGGCTCCTGCACAAGGAGCGCTTGTTAGCATTCAAGAACATGTGCGTGGCTGAACGTGCTGTGGTTTCATTTAGTCTCCATCGGGTCACTTCAATCTCAAACATCACTTTGGTCTCAGGCTGACTCAGACTGTGCTTCTTTTTTGATGGTCACTCATTTTCTCCCCAGGTGTTTTGTGTTCCTCTGGGTCTCTCTTTCTCACAAGCTTTTTTGGCCTGCACTTTAATTACTGACATCAGCTTGAGTCTGCGCTTCTGTCAGGTATTTCCTGCACCTCCTTACCTTTTCCAGTGCAGCCAAGCACACAGATGAGATTTTGTTTGTAGCTCATTAGTGGCAAAATATGGTATGTTATGCTAGATGCTGAATGACTGCTAATGAATGCATTTTTGATCTAAGAAGACTTCAGACTGCACTCAAGCTGATAGGTATGTCAGCTGCTGCCCACTCAGTCAAAATGTGGAAACAAGTGCACTTATTGTTCTTTGACTGATGGCTGAAACAGTGACACATCATCCAAACACAAAACCTGGAGAATGATTTGGATTCATCTGTAAACAAGGCCACTCTGGTTTCCCCAATTAGGAAAGAAACGTTTGCCAGAAATTTTTGAAGCACAAATGCAGCTAACATATGATACTGACTCCAGCTTCCGTCGCTGTTTCTGAGTGAACTCAAGCTTTGCAATGTGAGCAGATGAAGGATGATGACAGACTACCTTCTCAGTATCTAAAGACTCATCTGTTTGTAGATCACTGTCTGAGATTTTGGGTTCTTGCTGTGTCTTGTTGAATCTCTATAAAAGGGAAGATGAGAACATAGGTGTGTGTATGTAATAAAAATATCTAAAGAGCAGAGGGACGGCGGAAACATTCACATACTGTGACACAAGCAAATAGAGGGTAAGAGACTTATTTTCTGTGTGCTGTCTAGAAAGATAACTTAGGGCTTGTGAGCAAGGAATTCCTTGAACTAGTCTGATCTTAATGCAGTCAATGAAAAGGGAGTTCCTATCAATTCTGTGTTAAAAAAGAAATTACTTTAAAAGGAAACAAACCAGCAACATTCCATCTTTTTTTTCTTTCTTTTTTTTTTTTTTAATTATAGTCTAGTCCAAGAAAATCTGGGCTGTGTTTATATTCTGGTGGCCATAATGGATAATAGTATTTTTCTCTGTTAATGAAGTGTAGTGCCCATGAATACTTCTGTAATTTTCAGAGGAAAAAGGTTGGACTAGCTTATAAATGCTTCTTTTCTGATCAAATTCTTGACCAACACTATTACAAAAATATGGCTTTTGGTTTTATTACAAATATTTTAGTTCAGCCATACAGTGCTGGCTACTTTTGAGAATAAATGCCTATTGCTTTGATGGCTTTCTTCATTCATAATTTTTTTGAGAGAGATATGCAGACCTCTGGTGATCAATATAATAAAATTTTTATGGTAATTTGGAATTTTTGGGAAATTTCTTGTTTTCTTTTGCTGTTTTGGACTGCATCTGCTACTTTTATCAGAGATGAACAGAATTCATAAAACTACAAAAGCTTTGAAGTTACTGTTTATAATTTCCCCAAATATATTTAATTTAAATAATTCCAAATAATTACAATCAATCATTTAATAAAACTGAAAAAGATGTGAACAAATTAATAGAGGGGGTAAAAATTAGTAAATGAAATGTCAAGTGAAATACTAATCTCAGTGTAAACTTGTCCAACTCAATAAATAATTTCAGAGGTTTTGAAAACAAAATAGAGATTTTTGTAAGTGCATTTCATATTTTGCTATTATTTTGAAATCACTTTTCTACATTTAATGGAAAATAAGCAAAACACATGAAAGCAAGGGATAACATCTTGTTTTAGGCAAAATATTATCAAGCTCTTTATTAGGTGGTGAAGGATGAGTTGTTCACTCAGTCCCATAGACTGACTTCATGCCATGCTGATGTACAGCTCTGCCACAGTGGCAAGAAAAAACCCATCAGGAATCAAAACAATTTGGCAAAGATTTCCAAAGTTAGTTAATATTTGCCTTACCTTATTTTGCTTTCAATTGTGTCATCCAAACCTTTAGAGATCTATCAGTGGGATTCTCCTTTCAATTATGTCTATCCAAAAATATTTTCATGGGTGTTTAGTTTCCATTAACTCAATCTCTTAGGATAAATAAACTTATATTAATAAGAGGTTCAAAAGTGAGGCAACACTTCTATTTAAAAATAATTAAAAATTAAAAACTGGAGGAAGACCTGATTTTAAGAAAGTCTGAGCATATGCTATACATTTAGCTCTAATGTATGTTACAATGTAACCTATAAACTGCTTTAAGCTAAATCAATTTAGCAGAAAATGAGACTTGAGTAAATACACTATAGTGCCTTACATTTTCCAAAACAATTAATGAAATATTTCTATCTGACTGCATTGCTTACCTTGTGGAAATGACATCATAAACTAACTTCTGTCCCTGATCTGCAGTTCTTATCCTGGCATTTTAAGGCTTTGATAATGTCATAATCTCAAAAACTTCCTGTTTGTTCACACACTTCCATCATATTGTCCCACTAAAAGTGCTGATAATTTGACTTCCACTGTGAATTTGACAATTTTAAGAAAAACATCATGGCTGTTGTTGGGGGTCTTTTAGTGGTTTTTGTTTGTTCATTCATTAGTTTTGTTGCTGTTGCTTTTTTCTGATTTGTCTGAATATACTGCCTGAACTAACTCCTGTGAAATTCTTTCTCCTATCAGATAATTCCACAAGACCCACTTCCTTGAACTTGCAAGAAATAAGCTGTAACTTGTATAAACTAGGAGGAGAACACATAGATCTGTAGCTGTAATGTATACAACAGTAATTATAGGTTGGGCTGGTAACAATCTTTTATGAAAGCTAACTGACATTTTTTGTTAAGAATCTATTATTGGTTGCTTATAACTTTTTCAGGCTTTTACTCACATTTCAGACTGAACGTGTGCCTCATCTGAGCATTTGGAGGCATGTTTTTGTACGTAATTCTTCCATTCAGACAGAAGAAAACTTCTCTCTTTCAAATTAAGAAAGATATCCATCAACCTCTGTTTTGAATAGCCCTGCCATCTCTTTACTATGGTATTTGCAGCTTGGCAGAGTGCTTATAGCTATTCCCATGGAGTTCCACCCACACATAGCCTAGTTACACTTTGAATTACTTCACTTGGAATATGCTGCAAGACTTCAGAAGAGTTCAGCACCTTAATCTCGGGTCTGGTGGAGATGGCCTCATGCTGGCCGGCCTGTGCACGTCACTCTGAAAACACAGCTGTGCACGCTGTGCAGTGGCCAAGGCACAAAACCTCTCTCAGCACAGCCAGTCCCAGCTGCTCGTGGGCCAGCTCTGCTGCAGGCAGGCAGCTGCTGGGAGCAGCAGGTCTGTCCTGCACCCCAGCTGTGCAGACAGTGCTGGGGCAGGAGGAACCTGGCAGGAATGCAGTGGAGATAAGCACTGACCCAGGGAAAGTACTGGGGGCTGGAGTGTTGGCTTGCGGGGGACTGATGGGCAGGGGGAATGGAGCACTGAGCTGGGAGTGGGGCTTGGCACATGTACGCCCTTAGCACAACATCATGGACAGGGAACTGACAAGAAATGGAGCTGGAAAATGCCTAGCAAGACAGATAAAAGGAAGATTTAGGCTGCAGTTCTTTATGAAAGTTAGGAAACCAAGATGTGCTGTGTCCTTTAAGCCACATGTCCTTCCCATTCTTGCCCTCCTTCCCCTTCTTGCATTTGGTACCTTTATCCTATTCCTTGCTGTGACACTGATAAGTGACACTATGCTGCCTGAATACACCATACCCAGCAGAAATTATCCAGCCTTTTCTACTCAGTTTGTCTTAAGCAACATTAGGAGACTAAAGTGACCATTCAAGGGCTCCAACAGGTGCCAATTCTAACACAAAGTGCCTTGGAGGGGGATGCATCCCACAGCACAGAAGGGAGAAGGGTAAAGCACCATCACTGAGAAAGTCTCCCCTTTTGAGACACTTTCTATAATTTGATTTGGGCCGAAAGTCAAGGAACAGAAATCTGACAAGATTCACTATGGAAGCAAGATGGATTTTAATGCAACAAAATAGTAGTGAAAAGGTCTGAGAATGGGTTTGACTTGTACAAAGGAATGTTGCTGGTAATGGTTAAGTGAATGGTAAGCCAGGAGGGTGAATTTATTTCCTTTTAGTTTTTATGTCTGTATGCCTAGGGACTACAAGTTTAAACATGGATGAAATGGAAAGAGGAGAACAAAAGATAACCCCATTTGTTTTGTAGTAGACTGGGCAGGTAAGGGGAATGGGACTGAAATTAAGATAACATAGGTCTTTAGAACTGTAGCCCCCCACAAAGGGTGGATGCAATACAGATTGATGTTTGGAGGACCTGTGAATGTCAATACATGGCACATGCTGCACAGCAGTGTTGGCACCCTTTAGCGTAGCAAAGTGTGGAGAAAGGAGGTGGAGATGTGAAAAAGAGCACATAAAAGAACATTTCTGTCACAGTTCTCTGCATTCCACTACTCGTCTGTGAGCTAAGTATCTCTGTATCTGGCCAAATAGCAATTGATCCTGGTGCTTCTCCAGGTCTTGATAGGGACAGTGACTGTCACTGATGGCTTACTCCTTTAGCACAGTCGCTATGCTGTTAGCTTTAAATTCTTCTTCTCGTGGTTTAGAAAAACATAAAGGAACAAATTTTAAAAGACACGATTAAAAAAAAGAAGGAAAAATGGAGAGAAAAAAAAGGGCAAATCTCAAGATGAAAGCTGGGATCTTTGTTTGGGTTGTTGGTTGGTGTTTCTCATTTGCTTTTCAGGGAAAGCCTGGAAAATGCAAACTTCAGAGAAATTGCCTAGAATATGTAAGCTTGTACTCAACAACTCTATTGTATCTGTAAGGTGGTATGTCCCATTCATTCCATATGAATGTCATAAAATTTAAATTAACAAGAACTAACAACTCAGATATTGTCCTAATAAGTGTTAGAGAAAAGCAGGGAAAGCAAAAATTCTTGTTGTCAGGAGTTTAATAATATGTAGTAAATTTCTATAACTAATTCTAAGGGACCAACACTGCCATTATAATTCAAATGAGCATGAAAATTTCTTTGATATGTAAACAATGCAATATTATATTTGTATGTGACACATGTTTATTGCAAATAAAATTGTTACCATTGATATTGTTAAAAGGATGGAAAAATGTCAAGGTTATCATATCAGTGATGGTGTTGAGGACTCATTGGCCTAGCATTATTCCGAGACAAAGCATTGCTTTGCAGTTTAGGCATTAGCTGAGACCCAGGTGATTGGAGATTATGTCTTGGCTGAGTTACAGGCATTGTATGGGACTGTAGTTAACTCACATGGACTCACTGGCCTTAGTTCTTATCTAATTTCTTATCTAAATTTTTTTCTTTTTATGTAATTATTATGTAATTTCTTTTTAATGTAATTATTTTAGACAATAAACTCAGGACAAGAACTCCTATGATGCCTGTGTGCACTGCCATAGGATTGGGAGGCACCTGTGGTCAGAGAGAGAGGTTTGAATGGTCTTGAGCCTGGAGTAACAGAATGATAGTAAGAAGTGTAAGGTAATGCATGTCTAGATAATTGAAAACATTCCTAGGAGCTTAGCACTTTGAAAAGCTGTTTCCAGCAGATGAAAAAGAATTTAATGTGCTACTCTAACAGATGTGGTGAGTCCAGAATTACAGGCATGGTTGCAATGGAATTGTACAAAATACAGACAGGCATTTTTGCTTAATGTCAACTTATTTGTGTATATGCAATGCAAAATATATTGGATTTTAGCCATAGCTCTTTGCACACTTAAAAGTTATTTCTTATGTTTTGCTGGCTGTGATGCCAAAATGTTATTGGCACATTTATTGATGTTTCCACTCATTCCTCTTTAAGTTTATACTGCATTTGCATGTATAAGATTATGTCTGCATGTGTTTCTGTGTGTTTCTATAGAAGGTATATAGCAATGTATATGTGTGAGATGCTGATTCACTTCCTTAGTGGATGAGATTTTACTTTCCACAAGCAGATCCTGTTTTGCTGTTTCAGGTTTATGCTCATGTTTTCTGTGTCCCCATCCTTTGTTTACTTGACAACTTCCATATTTTAGTTTCTTGCAAAATACAGTATCCCAGTTGGTTCACTTCCTTTGTTGGAAGAACTAAAGTTTGGTGAGGGGCACTTTGCTACCCTCTTTACAGACTGGATGGAGAATTCGGACGTCAAAATATAAATTTTATAAGCACAAGGAATGCTTTTTACTCTAGCTTTGGACTCAAATAACACACTGTCATTGTTCATTAGAAGCACTAATAAAGATATGCTTTTGAAAGTAATGGAACAATTACATTGCAGAAGAAAATGCAGAAATAATGAGATACTACTCAGTCACTGACCCTTTTTTAAAAAAATGTACACATTTGTGCAATCAATGCACAAATCAAATAGGCAGAACTGTCCAGGTAAAGGGGTTATTTTGATTATATTACTTCAGCTTCATATTAATCTTACACAGAAATAAGGTAAAGTCACTGGTATGTCTGTTACATATTTAGCCAAACCTCCCTCAGTAATTAACTTCAAACTCTGCTGTTTTATATCTCTGTTTTTCACTTTGCAATGCTGTTAAAGACAAGTACTTTCATTACCATAGCAGCCACAGAAATGTGATACTGTAGATATGACACATCTTTCAAAGTACACAGAGCCATGGGAACTGAGCTATGGAGTCTTTGGGGGCAGCAAATATTTGCAGTAGAAGCAATTCAAATACATCATTCAAACAAATGGTAGAAGTCTCTCACTAAGAGATGCAAGACAAAGACTGAGGGTCTGTGCTGCTGTAGAATCCTTCAGATATGTTCTCTAATTGCTTGTGGCCTGGAAATTTTAGGTATGCTAGTCTGGAGATGGAACACTATGATCCCCTTACAATGGAAAATATTTTTCTGAACCTACTGGGCTTTGTGACTATATTCTTTTACCTTTCTAAAACTTCCCATAATCTTCTGTTTCCAACCACTACGCTCTTTAATTTATTTTTATTAACACCTCTGATTTGGACACTGTGTAATATGTTATCATCTCAACTTTATTCCAATGACTATGTAAATGAAGAGAGCAAGTATTTTAGAAGTTCCTGCAGAAAAATGTCAGAATGTAAGGCATGTGTTTGGGGACTGTTCAGACCTTTTTACTTAGGTTAACCTAAAATTCTTCCTCTTTAATTATAGCTGTTTTTCCATATTATGCTCAGTTTGTAAACAGCCAGAAGTTGAGGGGGGTAGTTTGTAGGTATCCAGATATTGAACACCAATAGCTACATAGCTGAGGAGCCAGCTAAGGTTTGTTGGTAATTCCAAGCAAGGATTGTTGGTACAAACATGCTGTGAGAAAGAACAGGATGTGGCTGCAGAAGGGGACATACACAGTAAGGGCAGCACTCTTTGGAACAAATCTCTTTGTTCTGGCTCCTGGGAATAAGCACAACACAGCACAGCACAGCAGGAATGAGGCCAAGAAGTGGGCATGGGTTTTACAGGGGATCAAGACCACCCAGGACCCCCAAAACCTCCAACTCGCTTCCAGAAAGGTCTGAAAGAATGAATAGCACCTGAGAACTGATTTGCATAGAAAGAGAGAAATGCATCTCCAAAGTGGGGAAAACTTACTTGTAAGAAGATACTCCCAGCAATCCAAGTGCATGTGGACACTGGACACCCCATCAGGCGGATTGATGCAGGAACCAGGACTGTGAAATTTTTTTCTCTCTTCCTTTTTCTCTCTCTTGCTGACTAATTAATCCTTCTCTTTTCCTTTTGCCAATCTACACCACACTGTCTGTCAAACTCTTTGCTGTAGCAGTGGCCATAAATGAAAGCCAGGAGAATGGAAAGAGCAGGCAAAGGTTACCTGTGCTGTCACTCAGTTGTTTTCACCTCACACTTGATGTGTTCTATTGATAAACAAAGTGGGGTTTTTTTCTCAGAAATGTGTCCAGAGTGTAAAGAAAGACCTGTGGTCTAAAGGGATGTCATGTGTGTTCATACACTAAAACAGGGAAAAAATTCTAAATAATAGAAGACAAACTTCAATTGTACTTATTCAATCAGTAAATGCACACTTGAGCTACCTTTACAAACAATTAAAATTACCTACCAGAGTGAATATCTGGTCTGACTGAATCAATTGATTTCACAGGAACTGTGATTCATGCTCAAAAAACTATTTTCTTCCTTTATAGATAAATTGCATAAACTACCTCCTTTCATTGCCAACCTTATCATCTGCTGTTTTTCAAGGCCTTTTGAAGCATGTAGCACAGAAATGCAACGCTGCAGCGTCCCAGTTACCTGTAAATAAATCTTACATCTATTATTTAATCCTTTTAACCTTCTGAAGGTGGATTAGGGAGTGTCCATCCTCCGGGGATTGCCTGCATTGATGCTGAGAAGGGGAACAGGAGCCCTGCAGGGTCACTCTGAGGACAGAAACATGACCAGCACACTGGAACTAGTGCTGCTACTGTGATCCTCCTGAATTAAACTTCAAATGAGCCCTGCTATTCTCTTTAATTACTGTTGTCTAGAAATAGCTACTGGTTGTTCTCATGTCTGAAGAAAAACATGATCTTTTTTATCAGGACCTGCTTGATAGGAGATATGTGATTTTACCCTTTTTTAGGCAATCACTAAATGTGTACTTAAAAAAAATCAGTTGAACATACAGTAACTGCTTTCACATTTAAACCAAATGCAAATTAGAGACCACCCAAATTAGAGACCACCAAAATAAAGGAGAAAGCATAAGCCTTCAGTTATTTGCAAGATGCAGCATTGCTAGAGTACTTCCGAGTGACTCACCATGAAAGAGAGAGCACTACCCTGAGAAAGGAAGCACTTTGAAATGAAGAAGAAAAGACAGTACAATCCCTCACAAATAAATGTGAACACTGCATTGTGCAGATTGGTGCATGATAAAAGTCTCACTGGTCTAAATTGAAAAAAAAAAAGCATTATACCCTATCCAAAAGAATTTAAGTGTCACCACTAAAATCAAGTTGTCTGGATGTTACCTACAGGTTTTGTTATGGATTCTTCACAAACATTTTTTTTAAATTGCAGATTAAACCTTTGCTTATTCTCATAGTATTGTAACTGCTAGTGTGGCACTAACTTCCTGTACTTTTTGCCAATCTTGACCAGTTGTGTATGCACATCTGTGCCTGCAACTGTCTGTATGTTGCATATTTGTTATTAATAAATTTACCTCCCAGTTCTATTAAAACTTTATGAAATCTTATTTTTGGTTAGACTTTTTCACCACTCTAATTGTCGTGGGCTGGAATTTTTTTGTAGGAGTCAGCTTGGCTGTTGCTAAAATGACGCTAGAAGCAGCTATCTTTTCTTCACATAGCATTACAAAAACTCAAAAACTTTTTGGGTCAGGAACATGCCTGTTGGAGCAGGATATTCAGTATGAAAAATACTGTGAACTAGTGAAAGCCAAGGTTGCAGAGGGGATTTCCTAGTTTTTCAATGCTTGAATTTTGCAACATCAGTGAAGTTTTTGTAGCTGTTTCGTAAATACAAAACCATCTAACCAATTGGTTTGTTGTTCAGGTATTGTCTCTAAGTATTTAAAGCCTCTTGTCCTCAAGAATACAGAATATGCTCTCAAATAGTAGACAGGGCTCTATGTTGGTCTTGTACCTGTGGAATTGCACTCATGTGCCTCCCCTTACATGTGTTTTTGCACTTTTATTATCTGAGAGGGTGAATTTTTACTATCTGCTGTTGACAGCAGAAAGAGTAGCAGTTCATTCAACATTTGAAATCTCAAATTCTTCCATAGCACCAGGTTGGATGTCCGTTAACCATCTTTCAAAATGTGGTAGAAGTGGAGATCAGAGAACTTTGGTTTCTTCTCAGGACAATAAATGAGTAACAGTTTAAAAATTAATGAAAATTTCATCAAAACAGTTTGCAAATCCATCTCAGTTTCTAAGATTGGCATTTTAAGGAGGAAAGAATTTAGTCTGAGTGGACAAAACTCAGAATAAATTCTGGGATAATTTCCTTGCTGACTTTATGAAATATGAACCAGTTCTAACAATAGTATTTCAAAGGAGTAATTAATCTGTTTCTTTTCGCTAATTCTCTCCATGCATCCCATGTGTAATGTATCAAGCAATGCCTATGTCACTGTCAGTCCAGCAGTTTAGTAAATTAAAGTAATTCAGCTCTCATGATGAATATTTCTCTCTCACTCTGTTGTGGAAAAAAACCAGTAGCTAACACTAATAGTTATTCCTAAAAAGAAATGCAGTGTGATTTCCAGTCTGAGATACAACAGGGCTTTCAACCTTAAGATGTGTTCTGCTTTGCAGAGGTGATCTACTTGACTAGCTGTTTTGTTGAGGTTATTTTAATACTGTGAATTTTCCCCATTTTTCACTTCTGTTTTAATTGCTCAGACTTAACTGTGAAATAAGGTCTTGCACAGTCATCAGGAAAGCAGCACTCTTATTTTTTCAGAGTTATTTCAGGAGTGCTTTCTGTGTTAGAGAGGTTATTTAAGCTACCTAGCTGGAATTTTTGGTCATTATTGCATAGGAGCGAGCAATATTAAGCAAAGGAAGCTAGAAAGAAAAACATTTTTTGGTTTGAGTGATGTGTTCCCTTAAAAGGAAACTGAAGAAGCATTAATTGAAGACAATTTGGGAACACTGTGTATGTATACTGCATTTTTCTTGTGCTGAAGAATGTGGCAGTTCTGAGCTGGAGTTGATGACAAAGGTATGACTGGTATATAGTATGATATATTCTTTACAGTAATGAAAGTTTGAACGCAATTTGCCTTCTACAATGTTTTTCTAAAAGAACTGATTGGAACCACAGGAATGTGCCTAAGATTTGGGAATTTTAGTGAATAGGCGCATAGAAAAATCATTCTATCAGCAGATAGCAGTCACATGCAGGTACAGAAATAACCCAATCTCTTTCTTTTTATGCTCTTGACTATCATCATGTCTATTTTCAGTTGGGGGTTTTTTGGGGTTTTTGTTTTGGTTTTTTTTTTTTTTTTTTTTTCTGGTTGTTTTTTTTTTTTTAGTAGTCTATTTAGGTTATGTTTTTATGGAACCTGTGGTTCCATTAGACTCTCCACTAGAGTGAATCTAAGTGTTCCTTGAAGGGCAGTGCCTCACACTGGTTGCCTTATCCTGCACACCCTGTGGTTTTATCAGCGCTGATCCGACTAGACAGATTACGTCACTTGTTCTGTGGTATACATTCTGTTTATATAACCTAGTCTGAGTCTTTGCTTCTTTTGTAAGAGCAACCCTGTCTTGGCTCACATTCAGCGTGTGATTTATCCCTGGTTCCTCCTTAGCCAGCTCTCCTGTCTATGGTATTTGTATAGCTGGTAGATTACCCCTGCTTTCTATAGTACTTTTATGCATGCCTGCTGGGCTTCATTCAGGTCATGGCATCACTCAGTACTGCCCTCCTTTTTGACAGCTAAACATAAATAAGGCCACTATGGGTATGGATTTCCAACAAATTATACACTCTTTCTATGTTAAGAGAGTAAAAAAAAGCTTCTGTAAGCTGTTGATGAGGATGTTTTATGGGACAGTTTTCAAAAGCCTCTATGGTGTCTGAAAACACTGAATTACCTGCTGCATCTTCAGCTGCAAGTCCTGTTACTTTATAGAAAAAACTTGACATGATTTCACTGAATCATAGAATGTCTTGAGTTGGAGAGGATCCATAAGGGTCATTGTTATTGGGATTTTCTCAGTCATTCAACACTTTCTCCTTCTTTCCATCTCTCCAAATAAGGTTATACATTATATTTTTCCTCTGTAGAAGCTTCTTATCTCTGTTTTTTTTTTTCACAAGTACTTAGAGGACTGCTTATGCCCTGAAGTTCTATCAGGCATTATGCTAAGAAAATTTTGATGGTGTGTCAAACCAATATGGAAGTTACTTTGAGTTGTTTTCACATATAACATATTTAAAAATTGCCTAGCTTGTCCTTCCTTTATAAATTCAAGCAGTATATTTTAGCACTCAATGAAGTGTGTTAGTTTTGTGTTCTCAAGTGATCTCTTTAGTGGTTTCTCAAGCTTTTCTTCTCTCCTATTATTCTTGTTGTACTATTCTTGGTGCATTATTCTTGTTTTGCTTATTGTTACTAATGTAATTATTACTTATATATTTCTTGTTCCTCTTTGTCTTCCTTGCTAATTACAGCTCTTTGTGCCTTGGCCTGAGTTTTGTGTCTTCTGAAAAATACTTGTCCCCAGCAGTCTAACCTAATTTCCACTTTCTCTGTGCTCTCTTCCTGTGTTTGGGGCTAATAACAAGCTCATGACTTCGCCAGGCCGGTCTCTTTCTACGCTTTCCATCCTTCCTCTGCATTGGGCCAGTTTGTACTTGTGCCTCAATACCATTTCTTTGAGGAATTGCCAGGTCTCTTTAAATCCTTTCCCCCATGAACTTGCCTGCCATAAATTCTTAACTAATGTTTCCCTGAGTTTACTGGAATCAACCTTCCTGAAGTTTATTGTTTTTATTTTGCCTTCCTCTCCTTGGTTTCACCACCCTTCACTTCTGTTCTCATAACAGATTTCTCTGTGGTGAGTAGTCCTGATACTCCTAGGAAGCAGTGGAAGCTTTAGAAGTACACAAAAATCACATTCAGAATCCAAGGTTTATCCAAGAACCCTCCCCATGCTCTTACAGCTCTGCATAGTCCTTTCAGTTTCATCTGCTGAGACTGAGTGGGAAAGTTTTTAATACATCTTTGTAGTGTCTTTTATTTCTGTTTACAAGGTTACAGCCAGCACCGTGTGACAAGCCAGCTCTCCGTGGATGACTGCAAACAATAGTTTGAAAACTACTGATTTAGAGTGCAGGAGTTGCTCTATTGGAGCAGGTCCTTGGTCCATGCAAAACAACATAGGAAAAAAACCCTTAATGATTTAGAATGCAAAGCATGCATGTGAAGATTACTCAGGATAAAGTTCAAGAAAGAATTACAGGGAGACCATAATTGCAGAGAGTATTCAAAGATTGGCTCAGTCCTTAAAATTCGAGCACTTCATTTTCCAGTCTAATCCAAGTTTTACAACCAAAAGAAAATTGACATTCCCACTGAGCACTTAATGTTATTAGAATAGGCAGGGTTTTTTTTCTCGCCTTTCAAACTTTTCTTCGAATTAGCTTTGTTTCATTTTCTCCTCAAGCATGTGAATTCTCTGAAAATCCTTTCCTTCTCAAAGAAGTCTCCCGCATCAAGCCATCTGTTTTTTCAAAGTTAATCCATTTTTCAGAGCTCAAGTTATAATTTCAGAAAAACTATTGATTATGCCTATCCTGGTTAACCAGTCCTTCCTCTCTTTTAACTCCACATTCACCTTTCTTTCCGCTGAAGAAAACACCACATATATTAGGTAACAGAATTAACCTCTTTCTTCAATATCCAGTGCTTTTCAATACTGACTATTTTTACAAGAGGATGCACATACAACAGTGATCTTTTAAAAGAAACCTTTGAATATACATGACATATGTCACCAAGGTTGTGTAAGTCTTAGTCGTTTTCTTAGAGATTAATTTCCTAAATTGTCTAGTTCCTTTGCAATGACAACCTCTTCTCCAAAACTCTTTTATTCATTTGCATACAGAAAAAAAAACCTGATCAAATTTCTTTTCAGTGTACTGTAAATTTCTCCCGCAGCAATATTAAGTGTTTGACATGCATGTTGGGGAAGATGGTGCTGATTTCTTTAAGACATGAACTTAGCATTTTAGCATCAACTCTTCAACTTGTTCTATAACAATAAGTAGTGAAATGATTAAGTAAGAGAGCTATGTCAATGTATGCAGATGAAAAGGAAATTTAACAGTACTGGGCAAAAATAATATTACTAGATATTAGAAGTCAGTCAAAACTATATAAAACACCATGCAAACATACATAGTAGGTGTTTGACAAACTGGGATTGTCCAATGTAGGATAGTCCTGTAAATGTCATGCTACGTCATGCATGGATGTATAGTACTATCAAACCTCTTGTAACTACTGGTGAAATAAATCTGAAAAAAACCTTACAGGTTAAAAAAAGTGCTTTAATCCAATTTTTTAATGAGGGCACATTAGGATAGAAAGGTCCTTACTTTGTAAAATGCTGCATTCTGTTTAGGGGGAAGGTTGTAATTTTGGGTTTGGTGAGCAGCCTGCGCATACCCTTGTGAAAATCAAGATCTGTGGCTCAGTCCTTTCTTTAGAAAAGACCCCAGTTTGCCTCATACGAGGCAGCAAGCCTCAGCTCTGTGTGGGCTGAGTAACTCCACATCCAGTGTAGACATGCCTGTGCTCTTCTTGGGTGGAACAGTTCTGCAGAAAATCTCCTGCAGTGTCTTACACCAACCTTCAGGACAGAGGTCTTGGCTCTGCTGGCTGAGGTGTGCTCAGCAGAAGTTCTTCGTGGAAACTTGGAATAAAAACTGTATTTCTGCCAGCTCAAGCTTTTAAAGAGGAGCAAATACTTCAATGCTACTGTTGATGGATCAAGCTGCTGTGAGGGCAGTGACCACACAGGCCACACTTGAGGGGAAACTGGGAAAGAAATACCTACAGTCTGGTTATTAAAGGATTTTCAGGTACCAGGGGGAAGGATGGGAGGAGAGACAGAGTTACATCTCTGTCAGAGATACTGGGCTGACTCCTTGGAATAGGAAAGGGTTCATTGAGTGCTGGGCTAAGTGAAGCCTGGTTTCCTGTATGCACTGGTTGAGTAAAACTGTTTAACCAAGACATGCTGAGGTGATGATTTCAGCCCAGCCCTTACCAGAGCTCTGAAAAACGAAAGAAAAATACCAGGAATGTCTATCCTGTGGCTCAAGGCTCAACTGAAATTCATAATGCGTGAGGTTCTAGAGAACCAAAGCAAAAGAGAACCCTTGGGTTACAAAGACTTGTAAGAAGAGATCTCCTCAGAGCCTTGTTTCCTCATGAAATCGAGCAAAAAGCTTTGGAGCAGCTGTTGACTGGGTCCTTCTATAGGGAGCCTCACCTCATTCTTCTGAGGAGGACAGAACGCTGTGCAGCTTCAACTGTGCAAGATGCCATGCTTCTGAGCTCCACAGGGAAGAGGTGAAAGAGAGGGAAAAGAACCTTCTAAAAAGGAAGGAGTAAGGTCCATATAGATGTAATTCAGGCTTTAAGTCATCTAAGGTCAACCAAAAGAGATAGTTACAGGAATCAAACAAACGTGAGGACAGCTCTGGTAAATGCAATTTTCCTTCTTCAGCAGCATATTCCTTGTGTCCTTCAACCTCCTATTAAACCAGGTTTGAAAATAACTCCTGTAATTGCTCTATATATGTACAACAAGTAGGGATCAATGCCTTCTCAGCTGGTCACCAAGCACTGGGGGTAAGAAGCAGAACAGTGCTGGTTGTTGTTTTCTGCTTTCCTGCAACAGATTATGAGAGGACATTTGAATTGTTTGAGGACATTTTCCTTTTTTTATTTTTTCTGGTAAAAGACCAAATTGAGGTGACATCTGTTTTTCCTTGGCCTAGGGCTTAGTGTTTCTGTCTGTCACCTTCAGCAGCAAGTCAAAGTAGCCTCCCATGGTAGCACTTCCAAAAAGTCACAGAATGTACTTAAATGAGAGGCAAAATAATTGGATATGTGAATCTGAGAAGAGGGCTAGAGGTTTCTGAGGACAGTACTTGGCAGGGTAATGGATTGGGCAGTTTTAAAGTGAAGACTCTACCTAAAACTGGTTAAAGTATCTTCAAGAAAACAGAAACTTAGTCTGGTTTTTTTTTGGAAGTAAGTCTGGAAATGTCTGACTCAGATTCCCCATTCCTGATTCTAATGGAGATAATACATCAGGGTCCTAATCTTTGGCTAACTTTTTAAGTCAGTAGTGTGAATTCATAGTGGTATGCAGCTGGCAGGCTCTGTCAAGAAAGCAGATAGTGTAATGAACATCCAAATTTGCATACTGAAATTAATCAACCATTTCCCTTTGATTGCAATTCTGATCAGGTTTTGGTTTTTGTTTTGTTTTGGTTTTTGTTTTGGTTTGGTTTTTGTGGTTTTTGGGTGTTTTGTTTTGTTTCTATTTTTAACCATTAGATTAATTCAGGTTCACAGAAGAATTGACATACCATGGAGCTAAAAACACAGGCTGAAAAATTCCTACCACAGTTCTCCAGTCAGGTGTCTGCCTGATTAAATACAGTTACCAACCAATCCATAAACTCATCTTAATGGCTTTATCCAGTGGGGAACCTGGGCAAGACACAGGCCTGCAATGAAGGCCACATGTTTATTAGAAAGAACCAGGTCATACAACCAGGAAAAACTGTGGTGGCTGTAGCACTTCAGCATTTTAGATATCAGAATAGTTTGTGTTTCTGGGGAGATGCTGTGCTCTGGGTTAGCACTGGGTCTATGGAGACACAGACATAACACCTGGAGAGGGCAGGTCCTGGTCTCCTGTGCCTCCAGTCCCTGTTAGAAATCAGTGATTGAGGCCATCTGTGTAGCCTAAGCTGAGTTTCAGACTGGATCAGACAAGTTTTCAAGCACTTACAAACAGCTGATAACAGAAGTAGAGGATACAATTCTCACTTTTCCACATTAACTTTTTAAATAGAGCATATGAAATTCTAGATATTATATACCAAAGGCTCTAAAATAATTTCCTGTTGTGTGAAAAATAAAACATAAATGAAAACATTGGTTTTTAGAAAATAAATTAGGGGGTTTATGGATTCTTTTGACATCCAGATACTTCACATTTTCATTCCAAAGAAACCCCTTTGAGCTTATTTTTGAAAACATATTTTTATCTTCACTTTTTGGCTTTAAAAACATTTTCTTAAGTTGAAGTAGTAAAAATCAATCATTAAAACTACAGAAAGATAGTAAAAACCTGCACAAAACTATCAAAACTGCATCTTCTTGCCAGGTATATGTTAGTACAAAATTAAATAATCCATAATTAAAACAAATTACGTGTTTTTGTCTTGTAACAAAAAATTATAAATTATTTCTCATTGTTTTGGGCATGGAATAATACTCACCACCAGCAAAAACTTATGTTACTGTCAGTGCATGTAAATTGAGATGAGAGCTCGTTTTAAAAAACTTGGAAAAGTCATTTCTGTGGAAGAAAGATACCAGTTTGCTATCTTGACAATTCAAAATGAAGCACTGAGGTCAGGAACGATTGTTTATTTTGTGTTCTGTCATGTGAGAAACTTGCCTGAAATTGGAGGACTGCGTCGTGGTTTTCCTTTAGTGGCACATAAGCACCACCTTCTGGGAAAAGCCAGTATTTCCCAAAGGTTTATAGGACTACAGCAGATCTCATTTGTTATTACTGAAAGGATGCATTTGAACTTTTATTGCTCGATTATATTGTCAGTTTTTGCACTATAGCAAGATAAAAAGTTTAAATAAATTTATTGATATTGTTAATAATAATCTTCATAATTGCTATGCTTACCCAATAATTATTGTTACTGTTGTTACTGTTGTTACTTGAATTACCTCAAAGAATAATAATAACATTACTTTAATGACAATAAATCTGATTCATGGACCAGAAGTTCACAGAATGAATTTTTTGGGGGGTAAATAATCTAATAGTAGAAAACAAGTGACATTAGAAATCATCAGCTAAGCCCAAGGGGATGTTAAGATATCATTGGTCTGTATGATAAGCAAACCACAAACTCAGTTATCATCCTCTTATTGGCAGTCTACTGAAGAGACATTTAAAGTGCAGTTTAAAAGCAATCAGGATATTTCAGAACAAAGTAGTTGATGGAAACCAGAGTTTGGTATCTCATTAAAAATGGGAAATAGCACATGGGGGTATGGGGCCAAAAGTCTTTGAAATGGGGAAAGAGGACAATGGCTTGTATTTTCTAGAGAATAAGAATGTAGTGTCAGTGAAAAGCTGCCCGGAAGATTGTACAGGGAACAAAACAACAAGTTGAAAAATGTTTTCCTCTTCATACATGCGAGCAGAAGAATACACCATCTGTCAAAGGCAGCAAAGGCCTGATAGAAATGTGAAAATAAAGCTTGTAGTTTTCCTGTGCAATTGATCTTGGCATCTCAGGGAAAAAACATATCAGTGGCAGTCAAGTACAGCCTCTGTGAAGCCTTGAACAAAGTGTGACTTCAGGGCAATGCCCAGGTTACACAATAATTCTGGTGCTCTGAACTTGCCACCAGCCAGGGGTTAGAGGGGAAGGAATGAATGGGCTTTTCAACCCCTTTTTTTGCTCTCTCCCAAAAAAGGGGAAAAATTACTGTTTGTTGTATTGCTCTCTCTGTAGTTCTGTGTGCATATGGAAATTTCTTGTGGCAGAAAGCTGCACTGATCCCGAGTTTTCTAGATGATAAGGGAAGTGCTTTAATGCTCTTTCTGTGCTGCCAAATACCCAACAGAACAAAAAGGAAATAGGCCATATTAGACATGAGGACTATCAGTGTAATAAAGGCAGGCCCATGTGTTTCTAGGCTACCCTTCCTGACAAATATCTGGCTCACTCAGGGCAAGATAAAATAATAAACAATATTAATCACTAATGTCACAGAAGTGCTGTGCTTTGCATGGTGTGTCTTTGAACTATGAGCAAGGAGAGAAACACTGGCATGGCAAAACAGACTTCAGGAACTTCAGCAAAGAACTGCACAACAGGGAGTAGTTTTTAAAGGCACCAGCCATGAAAGAATTGGGCAGCTTGTCAGACTGCTTCAAGATTATATTGTTAGACAGCATTTTTATTACAAAGCCTTTGGTGTTTTTTTTTTAAACTTGCTCACAAAAAGCAGATGTTTTAAATTATTTGGTGTTGTTTATTCTGTTAATATTTTGCAGGTGGTAATAATTCTTCAGCCTTTGAAAACCAGCATATCATAAAAAGTAGAAAACCCTCCTTTTCCAAGTGTCCCACTAGGAAAACATGGGAGAAGGCCTCTAGATGAATTCAGAGTGTGATTGAATCAGTCACTGGAATTCTCTGTAGTTGTCATATTATGGTTTATTTACATACAAGATAGGAGGGTCCCAGTTTGGAGGAATTTATGGGGTGCATTAAATGGTAGAATTGTGGAGGAGTGGTGCTTGGAAGGCACCTCCAGAGAATGCCCAGTCCAACCTGCCTGCCCAGAGCAGGGTCAGCAACAGCAGGCAGCCCAGGACTGGGTCCTTGCATGTTTTGAATATCGCCAGAAATGGAGATCCTGTAACTTCTCCTGAGCAACCTGATTTTCTGTTCAATTACTTATGCATTTAGAAAAAAAAAAATCTGCTGTTTAGATAGTGTTTCCTGTATTTTGGTTTCTTCCCATTGCTTCTTGTCCTGTCACTGGGCACCACTGAGCAGAGCCTGGCTCCGTCTTCTTTAGTCTGCCAGCCCCACGCCCCTGACATTTATACACATTGATAACAAACCCCAGAGGTTTCTCCACTCCAGGCTGGGCAGTCCCAGCTCTCTCATCTCCTCCTTGTATTCAGGCAGTCCAACCCAATTGTCTTCATGGCCACTCAGTGGACTCACTCCAGTATTGATGCCAATACCCAGCCCTGAGGTCAAGTGACTGGTTCCAGCTGGATTTGTGCCACTGAAGACATTATTTTGAGGCTAAAGTCCAGTCAGCTTTTCATCCATCTCACTTACCTGGTCTGTATTTCAGCAGTTTGTCTATAAGGATGTCTCAAGAAACTGTGCCAAAAGCAGCACTGACATTTATGTAAACACCATCCACTACTTTCTTGCCATCACCAAGCCATCCAGTTGTTTAGTGAACAGGGAAATGTGCAAAGTATTCAAACATATGAGGGATGGTTGCAGTCACAGCACACACTGATTTGACTAAAAGGCTATGCTGTTTGACTGCCATTCTTTTCTGCAGAGGTGTAAAACGTAATTTGAGGATGTGTGATCATACCAGAAATTGAGAACATCAGTGCTACTGAAACAAACCTTGAATAATCACCATGATGAAGACACAGTCAGATTCCAAGGGATTTAAGCACCTTTTATAATTGTTTTTGGTTAATCTGATTGGTACTTGCATCCTTTTAAAAACAGAGTCTGAGGTGTAAGCTTCAAAGACATTTTTGCAATAACCAATATTAATTTTCTAAAACATGTAAAAGTCTAATCCAAAGTAATTGTATTTGTTATCTTCATATATCTTCATATCCACTAGATATTAGTCTTTTTCATCAACACAAGTAGTGCTTCTAATATGCCCTAGCTTCAGCTACTCTGCTGCTTCTGGTCTTTTGATAAACAGGTCAGCATGAACTAGAATCTTTAAGTGCACATCTATTAAGAGTCACATTAAGAAAAAGATTTAAAATTTTGTTTCTGGGAAGCACTTTTTTTTTTTTATTGTGAACTGCATCTTTTATTACAAGTATTTTCCATTATCTTAGTTGTGTTTGTTATAGTAGGAGATAGTTTTAAAAAACCTCACTTCAGAAGAAAATACTGTAAAGGATTTAACGTCTGACAGTCAAGGTGAAAAGAGTAATGTGTCTGAGTTTCCAGACACCAGAAAGTAATAATAAATTCTTTGTTCTTGTCTCAATTCCAGGAAAACCAAAATGTCATTTTTAGCTAAATGTAACTGATATCAGCGATGCTGCTTTTCAAAATAATTTCATGTATTTTCTTTTGACGTCAGAAATATGTGAAATCTAATGTTGTCTTCTGACCTGTCATAAGTTCAGAAAAGTTTTTATAGTTTACTAGTAGTATTCAGCATTAAAACATATTTCTTACTTTTTGCTACATCTCTGCCATGTTTTTTTTTAATCTAACCAATACTTAATTGACAAGAAGAGAGGTTTAAATCTCAGTAGAAGCTGAAGGCTTAACATGTTACTTCAGAAAAAGCTTACTAAACTCTAGGTAAGCTGTAGGTAGAGTTTTCTTAAGAAATCTGAGAGCAGCGTTGCTGTGTCTGAGCAGAAGCCAGTTCAGATGGCAAAAGCAGTGCAGTGTGGCACCACAGGGTGCAGCACTCCCAAGGGCAGCCACTTGCATGAGTCCTGGAGTAGCAGCACTTGGGAGCCTCCCTGTACCTCCTGCTGCATTTCTTCACTGCAACAATTTAGTCCTTGCCATATGGCTAACTAAGATTGCTGCCAATTCTCTTAGAGAAATATGCTCCCCTATTTTATCCCATTAAAAGAAATCAGGCTGAGCAGATTGACATAGTTTCCAATTTAGATATTCTGGCTAATTTCCTAGGAAATTTGCTTGCAGCAGAGAGATCATTTGGTCTGTTTTTATCCATATGTCTGACTGTGTGCCTTGGGTGTGATTGCTGTATATTTTCAATTTCTCACAGGCCAAATTATAGGCATCCTATGTCCTAAATTCTCTTCTTCACATATGCATGGGAGTCCATATAGAAAGACAAATCACATCAGGGACACATGATACCACACAAGACATATGACTGCATCATTTGTGACCATTTTGATTTCAAGCCCAGAAGTATGAACCCTTGTTCATGGCAGCTTCATGATTCCATATGGTGTTGGAATTTTGTATACTTTTTGTTTTAAACCTCACTTCAATTACAGTAAGTTTTTTATTTCTTAGCCTTCCTTTAAACTGTGAGGTGGCAAAACAGATTTCCTTAACATTGTCCCTGGTTTAACAATATAAGAATAGATAAGGGTCAGACTTTTCATCCTCAGTGAGTAGCTCATTTGTACTTTTAACATTGTTTTGAGTAGCCATCAGTGGCTTCAATAAATCCACTTCAAGGAAACTGGAAGTCATTTGGATTGAACTTTGTAAAAGTTGTTTAAATTTATACCCAAGGACCTTTAGGTAGATACCTGGTATAAGGTACCTATCAAAAGTATCTCTCTTCTTTTGCTGCTGTTGACTTAAAATCTATGCATAATACTTTGAAAACCCTTTCAATTCACTCTAGGCTTGCCTTGATGCTAGCAGCCAGGTCTTTTATCACCATTAGACTGTGTATTTCTGCTTAGCTTGGCTTGTAATTCTGGTGTGTCGATCAAAATTTCATAAGTTGTTGTTACTGACACAAATCTGGTTTAAAACATTTTTCACCAGCTCCTTTTAATGTATTAGGCACCTTTGTGCAGCACAGGGAATCATTGCTGCCCACAAGTATATTCCACAGAGGAATGACATCACCCCCTCAAACACATACTTGGAGTGTTACACCCCCAGTATTACCTGGCATCCTGGATTATTGCTTTAGTTATCACAGCCCACGCTACCTTCTACGACCAAACTGGATTTTAATCAAAAGGATATTATGTAGCTGTAGACTTGGCTTCTCTGCATTTTTTGCAGAATAATGAATTTTCTCCAGTTTGCAACAGTAGTGATGGTTGGGACTGTTCTCCCCACGTCACTTCAGCCCAGGTGGAAGGACTGTGCTAGAAGATGAAAGCTCTGTGGCAAAGTAGGCTTGAAACCTGAGAATCCCCTCTCAATTCAATATTCTAAGTCTACCAGCTGTTGTAAAGTGTAGTTATACCTGCAGTTACTTTTTCCATTAAAAAGGTGTCTGGAAGATCTGGTATTCTTGGCCAGACTTCTGGCAGTTGAAAGAATTAATCTGACAAGTCTGACAGCTTATTTCATCTGTGTGTAAGGATACAGGGTGAATTTTGATTTTGAAAATCTCTATTGGGAATATTTTTCCCTAATTAATGTTTTTAAAGGCCAATGTAAAATTGGTTACAATACATTTGGGCCAGATTCCAATATTCCTATGAAACAGTTTCTGAGCTCTCTGCGGCTTCAGGAGGATGAGCACTACATTCCATAAAGATGAAAATTTAACAAAACAGCAAAACAAATCAAGGTAAGAAGTGGCTGAAACAATAATGAAACTTTACATTTTTCTTTGTATTGTCACTTAAAAATGCTTGATCAGCATAAAAAGGAATTAATAATTCACACAGTGCGTAGTAAAGTACACAGAAATAATTACCTTGATATTATCCTAGATCAGCCCAAAAGTCCATCTGGCCCAAAATCCTGTCCTTGCCAATGGCCAAAAGTAGCTGGTAAAGGGAAGAGTTTGCGAGCAATACAGGAACATATGGGTGTTTTCTTTAATTTCATCATTTAATTTTTTGCTGTGTGGAATACAGTCCCCTGGCACAGCTCTGAATCATTCCCATGCATTCTGTCACTGGGCAACAGGGAGAAGAGCTCAACATGTCCCTGTCCCCTCCCTCAGGAAGCTGCAGAGAGCAATGAGGTCACCCCAAAGCATCCTTTTCTTCAACCTGACAACCCAAAGTCCTCACAGCACATTCTTTTCAGGCTTTCTCTCCAGCTTTGTTGCCCTCCTCAGGATGCATTCAAGGACTCCCACATCAACACCTTGCACCTCGGGGCAGCCTCAACACCCAGGTGAGTTTGCCCCGAGGCTGAGCCCAGCGGGCCCCTCCCCTCCCTGTGCCACCCGTGCCCTGCTCGGTGCTCTGGGATGGGCTTTGGCCGTGCCCTGCTCAGTGCCCTGGGATGGGCTTTGGCCGTGCCCTGCTCGGTGCTCTGGGATGGGCTTTGGCCGTGCCCTGCTCGGTGCTCTGGGATGGGCTTTGGCCGTGCCCTGCTCGGTGCCCTGGGATGGGCTTTGGCTGTGCCCTGCTCGGTGCTCTGGGATGGGCTTTGGCCGTGCCCTGCTCGGTGCTCTGGGATGGGCTTTGGCCGTGCCCTGCTCAATGCTCTGGGATGGGCTTTGTCCTCAGAACCCACCCTGAGCCCGGCACCAGCCAGCCCCATACCCTCTCTGCAGGGTCAGCAGTCACCAACCAGATGTAGCCCCATTCACTACAGCACTTTGAGCCCTGTTGTCCATTCACTTTTGTTACAAATGTCTTGGTTTCACATTTTACATATTAGTGTCAGGTTATTGTTAAGTGTGGTGTTGTGTGTTTTATGTCAGAAACATCCATTTGTCATGCTAGGATATCCCTAAGTTTTGTCTCATCTCTGAGTTTTCCTTCTAGTATGGTTCTACTGCAGGTACTTGTGGAAGACCCAATGACAGAAAGCTAACACTGCTTGGGCATCCTTTGCCTAAGTATTTCCTGAGCAAGCAGCTGCAGAGCTTCATCACTACTCATGGATTAACTGCATTTTGTCCCTTTTCTCTCAAATCCCTTAAAATACTGACTACCACAACACTTTATGGCAAGAAATGCCTGTGTTTCGTTTAAAAAGTATTTTACGTAAAGATTATCAGTTCTTCTGATGGGTAATTTCATTGTTGCCCTCTAGCGTTCAAAGCGAGATAAATATTTTAACAAGCATTTTATTGAAATAGGTAATACAGACAGCCCTGACAGAGAGGGTGTCTTACTGGACCTGTCAGTCACCAGCCTATGTGTGAGTTAATTAATCAGTGACATGACTGGAGGCAGTGTGGGCTGCAGTGATCATGCACTGGTGAAGTTCACAGTCCTGAAGGACATGAGACAGAAGATGTGAAGTGAGTACACTACATTTTAAGAATGAAAGTGAGTACACTAGATTTTAAGAAAACAAACTTCAAGCTCTTCAAGGAATTTGCCAATGGTGCCCCCTAGGAAATTGTCTTTAGAGACAAGGGGGGTGGAACAGAGCTGGCAGATCTTTGAGGATGTGTTCCATGGTGAACCAGAGCTCTTGTTCCCCATGAGTAAGAAATTAGGAAAGGGCTGATGAGTTATTTAAACTAAAGGGCAAGAAGGAAATGCACAGGCAGTGGAAACAGGGCTGGGTATCTTGGGAAGAGTAAGGAGTAAATACCCAGTTGTGTAGGAATGGGCTCAGGATGGACAAGGATTGACTGTACCTGAACTTCTCTCTTTGAAAAAAGAATCAAAGGAAAGGTAAAAGAAAATGTACCTGCCTGATTAAAACAGCAGGCAAATTGGTAAGGGTGGATAAGGAGAAGCCTGAGGTATTCAACAGTATTTTCCTAAGTCTTCACTGGCAACCTCTCTTCCCAGACCTCTTGGTTGGATGGAGCTCCATCCAGGAACTGGGAGAGCAAAATCCATCCCAGTGTAAGAGAAGATCAGGTTCAAGAACCTGAATACATGTGAGTCTACAGGACCTGGCATGCATCCCAGAGTCCTGAGTGTATCAGCTGATGTAGTTCCCAGGGTGCTCTCCACCATTTTTTGAAAAGTCATGGCAGTCAGGTAAAGTCCCGGGTGACTGGGAAAGAGGAAACATTGTACCCATCTTTAAAAAGGGAGGAAAGGAGGGCCCCTGGAAATTACCTGTCAGCCTCACCTCTGTACCTGGGAAGATCATGGAGCAGAATCTCCTGGAGGCTGTGCAGAGGCACTTGGAGATGATTTGGGACATCCAGCCCAGCTTCACCAAGGGTAAGTCCTGCCTGACCAGCCCAGTGACCTTCTGTGATAGAATGACCACATCAGCAGACAAGGGAAGGACTAGAGATGTCATTTATCTGGACTTCTGTGAAGCCTTTGACATGATCCCCTACAACATCCTTCTCTTTAAATTGGAGAGACATGGGTTTGATGGGTGGACTGTTCAATGGACAAGGAATTAGTTGGATGGCCACGTCCAGAGTTTAGTGCTGAATGGCTCAAGTCCTGAAGGATATCTATGTCAAGTGGCGTCCCTCAGGGGTCTGTACTGGGACCAGAGTTATTTAACTTTTACCTTAATGACACAGATGAAGTACAGAGTGTATCCACTGCAAGTTTGCAGATGACACCAAGCTGAGGTGGTTTGACACACCTGAAGGACAGGATGCCATCCAGAGGGACCCTGACAAGCTCAAGAAGCAGGCCCATGGGAGCATCATGAGGTGTAACAAGGCCAAGTGCTGGTGCTGCCCCTGGGCTGGGACAACCCCAGGTATCAGCACAGTTTGGGCATGAACAGCCCCAGAGCAGCCCTGCCCAGAAGGGCTTGGGGGTGCTGTGGGTGAGAGGCTGCACATGGCCCAGCCATGGCACTCACAGCCCAGAGAGCCAAACGTGTCCTGGGCTGCACCCAGAGCCCCGTGGGCAGCAGGGCAGGGAGGGGATTCTGCCCCTCTGCTCTGCTCTGCTGAGACACACCTGGAGCACTGCATCCAGCCCTGGGCTCCCAGCACAGGAGGGACAGGGACCTGCTGGAGCCAGCCCAGAGGAGAGAGACAAGATTATGAGAGCATCTCTCCAATGAGGAAATGCTAAAAGAGTTGGGGTTGATCAGCCTTAACAAGAGAAGGCTACAGGCACACCCTATTGTGGCCTTTCAGTTTTTTGAAGGGGCCTACAAGAAAGATGGAGACAGATCTCTTAGCCTTGTTTGTTTCAGTAGGACAAGGCTTTAGACTAAAATAGGGTAGATTGAGACTAGATGTAAGGCAGAACTTTTTTACAGTGAGGGCAGTGAGACACTGGAATAGGTTTCCTGAAAATGTGGTGGATGCCCCATCTCTGGAAACATTCAAAGCCAAGTTGGACTGGGCTCAGATCTAATTGAAAATGTCTGTGCTCATTAGGTCATATATAAGCTAGGTATGACCTACAGAAAACCCCTCCTCACTGTCCACCAAGTCATTAGCTGGGCATAAACACACCTAGCCTCTTCAAGATTTTCAGATCAAACCCAAAGAAATCTATATTTCTGATCACCTGTGATTTGCTATAGAAAAAATATTTCAATTATTTTTGGCGGGGTAGTTAGTTGGTCTTTTTTTAAGGTATATGTTTAAATATTTGTTCCAAGTGATGGGGGTGATTTGAGGGTTCCTCATGAGATCTATATTTTCATCTAGTCACAAGATCACAGAATCATAGAATGGTTTAGGCTGGAAAGGATCTTTGTGGATCATCTAGATCCAACCACTCTGACATGAGCAGGGACATATTTCCCCAGATCAGATTGCTCAAATCTCCATCCATTCTGGCCTTCAACTCTTCCAGGGTATCCCTCCAACACAAACCATTCTATGATTCTGTGATATTGTTTTCTATTTACTCTCAGTCAAATAAATATCTTGAGTCACCTCTGATATTTTTCTTTTTTTAAGATGAAAAGTCCTTCTTTGCTCAGGTTCTTTTCATGTGAAAACCATATCTCTTTGTCATTCATTTCTTTATACCTTTTCAGTTTCCAGCATATTCAGTTTGGCACTGAGAAAGGAACTGTGACCAGAAGTAAGAATTCATCAGCAAGATGGATTTATAAGGAAGCTTAATGGTCTATATTTCTTTTAGCCTTCCATCATAATTCACAGGGTTATGTTACATTTTGATTCCCAATTAAGGTAATTATTTATCCTGACTAAAGTTTTATTACATATGCTAAAAACTTAGTAAAGCCTATATTTTTATGTCTACATAGTGACTTTTTTTATTCTGCTAACCCTTTCCTATCTTTTGTCCTTTCAATGTGCAAACACTGAGTATTTTTGCAGCTCCTTTGCAGCCAACTTTAATCTTGACTGTTAAAAATAACAATGCCACACACTCTGCTGCTTCACTATATATAAAGGCCTTTTCCAAATCATTGACCAATAAATTGAACACCTTGGGTTCCAGTACTGAGCTTCTCTTGACTTTCTAGGTAACTTTACAAGTATTCCTAACTTCCCCTTGTGTCCCATAGCCAACTACTAGTTCAGAATCACAGGAACCACTCTTTTACAGACAGAAGAACAGATTTTGTCATGACACTTTCCCCCATAACCATAATTATGTCTTTATTTCACAGAACTTAAAAAAACACAGTGCTGCATTCAAAAATAAAAATGGTGACTGAGTGAGTGGTGACAAAGATTGGAGGATACTGCAGAGAGTGCAGTATGTCAGTATGAGAAAACAGTAGAGGAGGCTGATATGACCCTGCAGTTTTTCCTCAGGAAAATGTCCCACAGATTTTAGTGGATTTTGGTCCTCCTGAGTGTTTTGGGACCACGATGCACACTGCTGCATTGTGACCCCAAATCACTCAGGAGGACCAAAACCAAAAACTGGTCAGAAAACTGGAAGGAAAAATATAATGACACAGCATTCCAAAGTGTTTATGGAGAGACCACACTCCCAGCCCCCCTTACCATGGGTAAGGCTCATACCTCTGCCAATAAAGCACGCAGTGGAAATTTCCACTGCAAGTTACAGCACATTTCCACCCTTTAACCCTACTCACACTGAGGTTTTGCAATTCTTTATGGTAGTTGAAATGTATAACCTTTACTTCACTAAAGATAACCAATCTGCCTTTTTTCTAACCTAACCTAATCTAATCTTTGTTGCTTAATTTAAAAAAATACATTTATACAGTTCTAGTGAGAAATATGAGAGTGTAATGATTTGAATGATGAGCAGACACGTTACAAAAATCAGAGATATTTGTTTTAAATTTAAATAATTTCATACAGGTCAGCCTATTTATAGGTTTCTCAAATATCACCATTTTTGTTTTAATAGTACGTAGTTGTTAATATCTAATAAATTCTTTGTTTTATTCACAGCATATTGTTTTTATCCTGAGAATGCTGATTAGCAGGATGCTTTGTGGTCAGAAGACATCTCCTTTGCTGTTGGATGGACTGAGGTTTTTAACCTGTACAACTCAGTATTGCCACCCAAAATGTCTGCCCATAAGCCTAAATTTGCATTTGTGAACCACTCAATAAGGTCATGTTCTTACCCTAAAAGGATTAGTATTTGAAACAGATAGAATTAAAAGAATGTAAATGGCAAGGAGAAATAACCAGTAAAAGGGTAGGAAGCATTTCCAGGAAAATGTTTTCTAAGGCAAAATTTTGAGAAATAAGAGAACAAAAGATCTAGAAATGAGCATGGTAAGAAAAACAACAATGTCTTGGAGCTAAGCATGAAGAAAAAATTATATCTGGCTTGGGCACATGAGACAAGGGAAAAGGAAAGACTGCTTGTTTTCAAGATACTGTGGAGACATGATAAAATTTCCCAAGATTCCTTCACTTTTGTTTGTGTTTCTTCCCCATTCTTCTATGACAATTCCTGGACAAGCTACACTTGCCTCCACACCATCCTTTCATGTTGTGGTTTTGACTGTTATTTCTGATTGCGATTCCTTTGCTGCCTTCCTCCACTGTGCTGCAAACACAGAACAGTAAGGGAGGAAGGAGAAAGTGGAAAGGATGGTCACGCAGGGCCTTGGTGTTCCCAAACATGAGCCCTTTTTCCTGGCAGTCTTAAATAGCAGGATTAATTTTGTTCAGATCTGAAGTATGAGAACTTAAAAGAGGTTTGCAAGCTGCCCATTCTTCTGACATCACCAGTTTGTCTTCATTTTATCTGAACACTTGTGATAGCATTATGTCTCTGCCCAGTGTTATGAATCCAGTGTTTTTTAGTTGAAAAGATCTTTTTCTTGAAGTGTGATCTCAGTTTTAGCTGACCTTTGTAAGCTTTCTCCACTTCAGCTTTTTCATCTTTGTGCAAACTAGGAGATTTATATTTCTCATCCCTTGTCTCATGTATTTAAGCTGTTTATTGCTATTTCTACTTGTTTAACACCCCTTTTTCTTAACATTCTCAGTTGTATATCTTGATATCAAGCCTCATTACCTACTGCAACATTTCTTGCCCACAATTTCTTACAGTTTTTCTTTCCTACTTTTTTTTCCTAACATGAAAGGATTTTCCTGTTTTCCCATGTCAAGGACAACTTTAAGGCACAAGGAATTGACTGAATATTTAAATCTCAAATCCTGCTCCCATTCTGTACTAGTGACCCATCTGTATTGTTGCTTACCAGTCCTCCAAACTGTGTCACCTACAGGCTTTAGCAACGATAATTTTACATTTCTTCCAGGTAACTGGCTGGGGTAATTCTGAGTACAGGGTCAGTTGTCATACACAAGGGTGAGAAATGGTACTCCGACCTTGGTGTCACAGTTAAAAAAAGTCACTTGTGTTGTCAGGCTTTATTTTCATTATGTTTATATTGACAAACACTTTTAGCACCATCTAAAAGTTCTGTGTTAATTAATTCTTATAATGATAGATTTTATAAGAATCAGTTTCAAGTGGTTAAATTAGCAATTATCTGGACTGCCTACCTTTTAAATCCTGGTGAAACATTAGTTTTCTTTCCAGCATTCTGGAACTTTTCCAGTGTTCCAACAGTTACTGAAAATCAACAGTTATGGTTCAGACAATGCTGAACTTTCTAGCTTGTTCACACTTTAAATGCAAATTACATTGACCTGCTGACTTCTCCCCTGCTTCCTTTGTATGATATACTTTCTTAGTTTTTTTGTGGAAATTGTGCAATTACCTCTCTGTAATAAATTAATAATCTGTGTATTTTCTTCTGCAGATACAGTCGAGAAATAATAACAAATGCTGCCTTTTAATAAAATTTTACTATATCCAGGTAGGTGTGGCCTATATATAATATTAGGAATCTATTAATTGTTCCTAATATATGAAAAATCTCATTATTATCCCTATTCTTACAGACCATAGATTTCTCTGTTGGAATGTTGATTTCTTTATCAATTATCAAAAGTTTCCAGATTTTAGTTTATTTTTCTTCCTGACAGTTTCCTGTTCCTTACTGTTGCCACATTTATCAGAAAATAGGGGTTTTCCCCCAGATTTTTCATACTATCCTTAAAATGCTTTCTATTACCATTCACACTTTTCTCCCAGGCAGCTGATTTACTGATTTTTGGCAACATAAAATTAGATTTTCCAGAAGCCAATAGAGGTGTGTATTTGAAACTTCACTTTTTTTCTGTTTGACTTCGTAATCTGCTCAAATTAGAGTTCCTTGCCTCTTAAGTGATGCAGTTGCTTTTGAAGTAACAAATCTTTAATTGATAATTACTGCTGTGGCTATTTCATTAGTGGGTACCTAGAAATTAAAAAGTTGGAAGAATAAGCATAGATCTGTTCACACTATGAGTGGGTGCAGTCCATTACCTGCATTTGTATTTTGTGCCATTATTTGTTTGTTTCTCAGACTGGGTGACATGTGATAACACAGCTTTCTAGCCTACACATGATGAGCTGCTTCTCACGGCGTCACCTCCTGCTCTTAGTGTGATAGGCACCCAGCCCCACACAGCATCCTGCTTTTTAAATCTTTTATGGCACCAATTTGTGTGCATTCAAGAGCTCTGTTTCTAACTTCCCAGTGACTTGTGAAAATGCAATGTCATTTTTGATGTGGACTGAGACTCTCATGCGTCGGCCACTCAGTTCTTCCCAAGTAGTTGAGACTGAGTGTGAAGTGGAAAGTTACAGGTATGCCTGAGAGCAAACCTTCCAAATTACTGGCTGAGGTCAGGCAAACTGCGAGCAGTATCTTAACAGTTCTTTCAAATGACAGCAAACAAAGCTTCAGACCTTGTAAAATATTTAAAGCTGTGTGAAACTCAGCAGTTTTTGCTGACAAAGTTTCTGACTTTGGTCTGGCTGCAGTTTGAATAAGGTTTGCATACACTGAGAATTTTTAAAAAATGTAAGAGGACACTCACCTAATAGTATCATGGTTTTGATAAAAACCTAAAAGCAAATAATTCTGATGATTTTCACTAAAAATCCCATTATGGTATATAAGTTATTAATACCCAGGTCCGGGTTTATAGGAAAGCTTAGACTTACATTTTTCCTGTCACAGATGTAAGGTCAAAATTCAAGTTGTATGGAAAACATATGAATCCTATTGAACTATATTAATACAGAAATATTCACAGCTCTGAAAATATTGTTATTTCCTCTGAAAATTGTGATTCCCTGATCACTCTTGCGGTACTACTGTGGAGATTCTTCCATCTCATATCAGGTCTTAGCTTGATCTCTAGGAAACAAAATCATAGCATTAAATCACTCTAGAAGTACATTAATCTGACTTTGAAAAGGACAAAGAAAGGAATACCAGCTTCCTCTAACTCAGTACAATAGCTTTAAACTGGTGAAAAGGTGAAACTGAAGTTTGTCTTCTGATTTCAGTCCAGAGTTTCATTCATTGCAGTGAGTGTGCAACATTGTAAGATCACTAAATTGAGAAATCTCACAATCAAAATTAATTTAAGCTTTTTGACAGTTCTTATACAGCAGAGGGCTCTTTGTAATGTGCTTTCTTACATTCTCAAACACAAATTTACATCTGATAGAAATGAAATCAAGTGGAAATGTGGAGGTACATACTGTATACAGCTTTTTTCTACACATACTAAGACACATTTTATTAAGCCAGGCTGCTTAAGGCTCAGCAAACCAGACCCTTAGAAGAGCTGTGTGGTTCAGAATGATGCTAGAATATAATCATTATCACCTTCATAGTGGCAGGTGTAGAAGGAATCCAGAATACCTACTCAGCCAGCTCCAGCTGGTGTTACAGACAAAATTTGTTTCAGTGAGAGCATAGTCATAGAATCATAGGATGGCCTGGCTGGGAAGATACTTTAAAGATTATCCTGTTCCAACCCCCTGCCATGGGAGGGACACCTTCCAGAGCACCAGGTTGCTCAAAGCCCCATCCAACCTGGCCTTTAACACTCCCAGGAATGAGGCATCCCCAACTTCCCTGTTCAGGGCCTCACCACCCTCACACTCAAGAACTGCTTCCTAATATCAGAGAACTTCTTCCTACTATCAAACTTGCCCAATTTCAGTTTAAGTCCATTCCCCCTTGTCCCATCACTACCTGCCCCTGTAAAAAGTCCCTCTCCATCCTTCCTACAGGCCCCCTCTGAGTACTGAAAAGCAGCTCAAGGATCCCCTCAGAGCCTTCTCTTCTCCAGCTGAAGCACCCCAACTCTCAGCCTTTCCTACAGCAGAGGTGCTCCAGCCTCCTGATCATCTTTGTGGCCTCCTCTGGACTCACTCCAAAGGTCCATTTCCTCCATAAGTTGGAGATCTTAGATCTGGACACAGAGGTGGGGTCTTGCCAGAGTGGAGGAGAGGAGGATAATATGAATCTTTAAACTAAAAAATAAACGGTGGCATCCTTCAGCACAATTTTCCAGCGCTCAGATGTTCTATCTCGTATTCCTCTCTTTGCAGCTGCAACAGTTAATCACCAAACACACTCAGCAGGTCCAAGTGCTATCTTCTCTCCTGTACACCAACAGAAGGCAAATTTGTAAGGAATTTCAGCAGCAGTTATGGAGTGACTGTTGTGTCTTTTCTTTCAGGTTGAAGGTCTCTGGATGAAGTGGGATAGCTACCGATATCCTTAGGGTTTTGTAAATAAATTATTGCTAAGGCTGACTAGGAAAGCTCCAACATGGCAATATCAGAGCAAATGTCTCTTTCTGTATAGCAGATAAATTCTCCATTATTAAAAACGTTTTCACATAAGTAGGAAAATGTCCATAACTTTAAGATTAAAACATTGTTCCATTTATAAATCACTCCATCCTCAGTTTCCTGAAGGAAAACTGAATGGGAAATAAATCCAGGATGTTTTTCATACAAGGCTGTAATACTTCTTAATGTTCAATAAGACACACTTGGCATCATGTTTGTCCCTTCCAGAACCCATTAATATTATAACAAACCACTTTCTCTCATTAAATAGTTAAAAACACAATCTGTTCCTCCCTTCACTCATGATTTTTCTACCCAGTTTATATTCTATAACTAATCTGGGCTTTGTCTGTAAATTGTGAAAGATATATGTGGACATTAGAATAATATCTGATTAATAGAACACTGTAAAGAAAAAGAACTTTATTTAAAGAGAGGCATTCACAGTTTTCTAGCAGCTCGTAGGCTGTAGATTCTAAAGGGCACTATTACTGTCAGATGAAAAAGGGAAACCAGATGGATTAAAGTATTATAATTAGAAAAGTTCTTAAGAATCTTTTAATAATTGCATAAGAGTGTAATTTTTGTAAGGCTTGAAATAGGGTAGAAAAGAAATATTTTGTATATATTCTCAAACTTTTAAATTTTTAAGTGGCTTTTTGTTTGTTTGTTTGTTTGTTTTTTAAAAAATTGTAAATAATGATGTTGCAGAAGCCTGGAAGATAAGAGGATATTATGTATATTTCAAACACTGTTAGCTGGGTAGCTGTGGAGCCAACCAGGGATTGTTGATAAGAACATATTTGTAAGAAAGAACAGGATGTGGCTGCAGAAGGGGTCAGACACACCAAGGGCAGCATTTTTCAGGACAGATGTGCTTGTCCTGGCTCCTGGAGATATGCAGCACAACCCAGCACAGCAGGAAGTGGATATGGACTGTAGTGGGTATCAAGACCACCCAAGACCCCCAAAACCTCTGACCCATTCCAGAAAGGTCTGACAGAATGAACAACCCATGGGACCTGATTTGCATAGAAAGAGAGAAATTTATCTCCAAGGTGGGAAAAACTTCTCTGTAAAAAGGTGTTCCCTGAGTCACAGGGCATCTCATCAGCTGGATCAGCTCTGGGGCCAGGATTGGCAATCTCTCTCCTTCTCCCATTATGCCTTTTCTTCTCTCTCCTGCTCTTTAACTCACTTGTTTCTCTTCCCTTCTTTAATCCATCTCTCTCTTTCTCTCTCCTTTCACCCTACCCTTTTGCTCAAATAAAACTTTGCAAGCTTTTGCAGAATCTCTGACTTTTCCTTTCTACCACCAGCGCTGATGCTCCTCCTCCCCTTAAGGGTGAGATGCCACAGATGGATGTCACTGTATTTAAATGAATATATTGAAATTGTATAGAATTTATGGCATCATATTGGTATATTTATATTGAGAGACTGAAAGTCTTAGACAAAAAACTGTAAAAGTGGCAGAAACATAAATATAATTTATAAATAGATATGATGATGTTCAATAAAGTAAAACTTCGTTTTTATGCCCAGGAATTTTAAAAGGCCCTTCTATGTCTATTGAAACTAGATACAAGCAAAATTTGTCTTGTGAATATTGGCCACTTGTTACCTGGTCTTCTCCTTTCTGAGCTTTAAAAGGAAAAGGCACCAAAGAATTTGTTCTTATACAAGCCTGTTTTAAGGCTTCTCTGTTTACCCTTCTGGAAGGATGTCCCTTCACATCTCAATAAATGTGCAACAGATCTTAGCCAGGTTCTCTTTGCTTCTGGGATAATTTTCCCATGGGTGTGAGATCAGTTGTTCCTTCTCACTCCTTCCATCCATAATTCAGGAGTTCCAGGACCCACAATTGAAATCTTTTGTTGCCCCTAGTGTAGCTCTCTTTCCTGCTCCTTAGTGACAGAAGGTCCCCTGTACATTTTTTTTACCTTCATTCTACTAAAACTACTCTTCCCCCCATTTAGAGTGTTAAGTCCCTTTCCTTCACTTTTCCTGGTGTTGGTGTATGGTTTGTTTTCCACCCCACTTTAGCTGAAATAAGCCACAGCTTATTTTAGACTCAAAGCTGACCTTCTGCTCATTTGTGTATGTAGATAGGTACAGCTGCTATCTCTTCAAGTTGCTAAGCTGTGTATTCCTCACACGGGTCTGGGAAAGAAGAAGCTGACTTTAATCTAAGCAGAGAACAAACTGATTAAATGTTCTTTCAGTCAGAGTGGGACCTTTAGTCAAATCTTCAATAACAACTGGCTATGGAGTTGGTGCTTTAAATTGTGTAGACAAAATTACTCCACAGCTATCGTTGGAACCATTAGGGTGTTTTGAAATTTGGGGAAAGAACAAACTGTACAAAAAGAAAACCTAATGTGCATATTTCTGGCTGCAGGCAGAGCTGAAGTTGAAAGTTCTGAGAGAGTATTGGGAGTAGACGAACCTATTTTCAGTTCAACCTTTCAATTGCAAGATTGAAGATAATAAGCTTATAAAGGAAACAATTCACTAACAATCAAAGTCTGGGCAGTTAGTTTTTTTTCATATGGGCTAAAACTTATTACTACAAAAGTGCTTTTGATAGTGGATTTTCCTTTATGTTCGAATTTGTACATTTTGGCCTTGAGCAATTAGACATAACCTTACTTTACCCAGAGTCAAGAATACTAGACCAGGATGCTAAAAATGTGCATGAAGCACAGCAAACAGTTAAAATGAATCTCAAAACTGTTATAGACTCTGCAGTCAATGTATTTGAAGCCTTGTAGAAGTATTACATGTGTACCATTGGCTACATTATGCATACAAGGGACAGGAACCAGAAGTCATGTTGTCTCAGAAACATCTTCTAGTCTGGAAGAAAGCCCCATGGAATCCACTAGGGCTGAGATTCTCAGGCAGGTTTTGATCCAATACTTGTGATCTTAAGTAATGGTACAGCCAAACAGGTCTGAACTACAGGCACCATGCTGCTGCACAGCAAACAGTCTTCAAGAGTGAGTTCTTCACAGTGGCAACCAGAATATTCATGTGAATTTTTAAAAACTTTATTTAAAATGGGTCTAATTAAAGATCAGAAAGGAAATATCCAAGCTAATAAATACTACTTCTGAATTTTAAATGTCAAATACAACAGGTAGAAGATCAAAATAATCAAGTTGACCATATTGTAGCATTAGCTTTTTAGCAAGTTGAATTTTAAATTTTTTTAAATTAAATTTTCTATGTTAATGAGATTATGTAAATTTTCCTCAATTTTAAATTCTTCCCTGTTTAAAGGTATGTAATACTGTGTTATTGTTTCTTTGTATCTTTTACTTTCATATTCCCCCCTGAAAGAGCTTAGGTGAATTGAAACAATAGAATAAAAAGCCTTTAAAAAGTTCCAAAGTAAAATCACAATTCTGAAGAATCAAAGTGGAAAAAAATGCATTTAACAGTCACACATAAAGAAGATATAGAAAATAAGTACGCACGTGTATTATGACTTTTTGAACTTTCTCTATATGGGGATTTCACTGGCTATTACAAAAAATGAGAAGTTCAGTTTTTAGATGGTTATATGGATGTGACCTCAATAATTTGTGGAAGACTTCTCTGAGCAATATGTAGAATGTGTGAGGTATGAAAACCAAAAAATAAAGCTGGCTCAAAAAAGCTTACAAACTATTACTGTTTATCTTGTCACTGTGGCAGAATATAAGAAGTACTCCAAAGAAACTTTGATTGAAAATTCTCAACTAATACTGGGGATTTGACAGAAAGAAGTTAGATTTCTATCCAGTCACTCAGGAGGAGTGAACTCCTGGTTTGTCGTTTTATGCTTCTTCATTA
Source organism: Geothlypis trichas (assembly GCA_009764595.1). Classification (NCBI taxonomy): domain Eukaryota; kingdom Metazoa; phylum Chordata; class Aves; order Passeriformes; family Parulidae; genus Geothlypis; species Geothlypis trichas. Next base: position 11,245,462 of record CM019933.1, on the reverse strand, counting down.
GAAGAATTGTTAGAATTACTAACATCCTCTTCATGAATCATTATCCTTTAAATTGCTGTTAACAACAACCCTGTTACAACTTAGCAACCAGTGTCAGCAGAAAATTAAGTGATTCCTCAACCCTTTTAAGGACGAATTTTGGAAGTTAAATTGATGAGGAATACTGAAATCAAAATGTCAGTTACTGTATATAGTACCATATTTTGGCTTTACACATCAGCTATACTGTAGCTGTAATTCAGCAAAGAACTTGAGCATATGCTTAGGTCCTGTTGAAATAAATGGGATTTAAGTCTGAGCTTATGCTATGTATATAGATATATATGCATTGAAAAGCTTTGTTACATGGGGTGATTTGTTAAACTAGAACTAAATCAGAATTCTTTTCTTATGTTTTCCAAGTCTTCATTTAAATTACACTTTGTTCTGACTTGAATTTTACAGATTGTTTTTAGGACTGGCAGTCTGCTGGCAATACAATATGATATATTTTCTTGCACTGAATAATATCCTACCAGTGTTATTTATTTTATGTATTTAAGATGAAAAAATAAAGTCAGGCCAGACTAGAAATACTTTTGTATGATTTAAGATTGTTGTATATTTATCCAATTTAATTGCATAACTGATTTTCAAAAACCACCCTGTATAGCCTATGCAAAAAGGTAGGTAGTATAAATCTGTTGCATGCAGAATAATATACATTGCCCATTAGAAAAAGAATAAGATTGTTTTTAAAAGTGTAAATATATGGCAAATTATCTTCAGTAATTTAGTAATGCACACTGCTTCCATCTTTCATTTTGTGATCTGCATTCAGAAGGCTTTTCATGTAAACTTATATATTTGACTGGGAGAGGGGGAATAAGTTGCAAATATTTACACCTATAGGATGTCTTTTTTTAGTATTATATGTGTGGGAAAGGTTTCTGATGCTGTAAGATCTACACTTGAGTTCTGAACTTGAGGATTTAAAAAAGAGAACACAGTCTCAATAAATGAAAAAAAATCTTTTAATTCCCCAATGAGATTGTAGCTCTAATTAGTATTAGAATTGACACTTGTAACACATCAAATTACATTTTTGCATTAGCTTCTATAAATGAAATATTTTCATCAACTTTACATTTGCCTGCATGGCAGATGTTCTGATTATTCTGCACTTGTCTAGAAAACACTTAGAAACTTGATATGGAGCCAAAATATGCATGGAGACAAGTAAATTGCCAATTGTAACATTTTTTTGCGAGCAGCTTCCTTAGTCAAGCAAATCAAGTACCATTCTATCAGCACTAAAATCAGACAGCTTGAGACTCTGCTACCATTTTAAAACTTTCCCTTAGCAAAGACACTGTAGTGGAAAATCCCCAGCTCAGAGGTGGGGATAGAGAAAATGTAATCATTTACTTGTCACTATGTGTGCCTGTAACCAGGACCAGCTTTCCAGGTATTCCAACCCCCAATTACAGGGCTCAGTTGTGGAGAAGGATCAGAAATACATTAAATAGATTAGAAATGAGACTGTTTTTCTCATTAAAAACACATAGCTACAGCACAACTACACTGTAACCCTCAACAAACGAGGTTTGTTAAGTTTTGTGCAAGTAGGGGAAGGATGATGAGGTTTGTTAGGTTTTGTGCAAGCAGGGGAATGATGATGTTATTTCATGTTCGCCTTTCATTCCCCTCTCTGATGGAGCATTTGGGCCCTCTGAAACAGCTGAGACAGAAAATAAAGATTTTTGGACAAACATCACAGGGTAAGATCTGGGCATGGCTGATCTGTGAGCTGCATTACTGTGACAATGTAGCCCAAATATCTGAATAACCAGTGTGCCATATAGCTCCCTGTCCCCTGTTCCCAAGTATGTCCTTTCCCCTTGCTGATGGTCTGTTAGCCTCTATGTTCTACTAAAATAATGGTAACACCAAACAAAAGGGGATCCTGGAGAGAAATCTTTTCATATTATAGACTCCATTCCTCCCAGAATTGAATCCCAATGTATTTTCTCTTGAGTGACATTTTGCCTCTCTCAGTTTTTTTTACAGCAGAGCTTATTTGACTCATAATGTGAATGTTTTTCCGGCTTTAAATCTCAGAAGCCCCATTCAGAAGCCCCAGCTCTTCTTTCAGCTCAGGCTGGCTGTTTGCTCTGGAGTGAACTGGTCTATGGCTGAAACCAGCACAACCCACCACAGCTAACACAGATTTTCTGAGGAAGAGCTACTCCTTGGATTGAACTCTGCTAGGCCTTCATCAATAAAGGCACCAGACATCCTCCATGGCTCTCTAGGCAGAATTGTGGTGGGTGATTTTTTAGCCATGGTGACAAAAACTCGGGGGGTAGTTTCTAGGAGGAAAACTACACAGCGTGGTAGTACCAGCACAGACAGAGTGACTCAAGGTCACAGCCAAACTCGGATCTGGCAGCTCAGGTGATTGGAATTACCACCAGAAGTCACCTTCTCAGTAGCAGGAATTTTGTTTGTTGCTGAATGAAACTGTTTTATTTGTTTCTTAGGAGAAATTTTGTTTGTTGCTGAATGACACTGTTTTATTTGTTTCTTAACTGCCCCAGTCCATCGGCCACTGCATTAAAGCCAACTATCACTGACTCAGTTCTGCATTAAGATGAGATCTCTAGGCTGTAGTTGCCATGTTCAAATACCAGCTGGGGGCTTCCTGCACAAGAACTGGGTTGCTAGAAGGGTGTGTTAAGCACAGTTGGCAAATCCCTCTGCTGCTGTCTGCAGCCCACCTGAAGTAAACCCATCACTGATTTTGATTTGCTGTAGAGCACTGTACTGACATCCAGCCGGGCTGTTTCTGAAACAGCTGCTCTGTGAGCAGCTCAGCCAGCACTGTATGAGGAGTGGGCCAAAGTGAAGATGGAGATAAACTTTGTCAGCTGTCCTTTTTCATTGATTTGGGACCCAAGGTAGATGAATTAAAATGATAAGATGATCTCTTTTTTTTAATCCCCCTCAAAAAGACAGACACAGTGTTTGTGTCTGTGATTGACCTTTCCAAGATATGGCCCCTTTTAGCTGCAAAAATCTGTGGCCCTGATTGCAATGCTGGAGATGATGCAAGAGTTAAAGAACTGTTGGATTTCCCCTGGTGGCATTTCAAGTTTTGCATACACATGAATACAGTTAGGATTAAGCCATTGGAAAATCCAATGTCTTAATGTCTAAGTCATTAGGTTGTCACTGAGCTTTCCAGCTGAATCTGTCCCCATTACACGTTACACAGGTGCACTATGGAGAAAAAAGAAGTAAGGAAAGAGAATTATCAGTATGCCTGACTTGTTGCTGATAAGGTTTTTAAAGGCTTACATTTGTAAGTGGTTTATCATATAATATTTCCTTCCCAGCTTCCCAGCCTGCCAGCCAACACAGCCTTATGGATGCTTAGGACTATTTAATTAGTGAATGACATAGTGTAATCAGGTGAACACAAGAGAAGCTTCAAACCTTTTCCTTTCTTTTCTTCTGCTACACGTAATGCAGTAGGTCCTATAGTCTCTCAGATAAACCTGCAATTTTCTAGCAAGCAAAAGTTTCCCATGGTTCTCAGGCACAACCCACGAAGTGGTCCTATATTTAAAAAAAAAGGAAAAAAAGAAAAAATAAAAAGAGAAAAAAGACAAGCCATACAGAAGTCATACAGAAAAAAAAAAAAAGAGAAGCTTTAAAATGCTTTCTCAGTTTAGCAGTACACAGTAGAATGGCATGCATTTGAACTATGTATGTCCCCTGGAAGCCCTGTTACTCACTAATAAAGACTGTTGGTATGGAAAGCATGTTTAAGGCACGTTGAACAATAAAAGAACCATTGCACATGAGAAGCACGAATACTTAATAAAATTGTTACAGCAGTATTCATAGATTTAAAAAAATTCTTTTAACTTTTAGTCTGAACTGGGCACATTCTTATGCCTCTTGTGTAGTTCAAGCAAGTATTTAAATTTTGGTGCAGAATTTGGCAGGTGCCAGAATGATTTTTATAGCCATTATACAGCATGACTGGCTCTATAATCCTAATAATACTGTAGGCATTTTGATTCCAGGAAGCTAAGAAAGACATTCTACCCTTTCCTAAAATGGCATTTTGTCTGTGAAATTATGTAAAGGAGATAAATGTATGTTGAGATTTATTTTGCATTTGCATCATACATTCCCTCTCAGTTTATTGCAGTAAATTCCATGGAAACATTGTTTGTGACTGTAAATAGCATTATAAAACTGTTTCCACTCAGTGCTGCCTCTTAGTCTGGAAACAGATGAAGACTTCAGTGAATGATGTGCTGAAGAACATACAATTTTTCAAAAAGAAATCAAATGACAAGAATTTCACAGAGAGCACGACATTGAACAATTTCAAGATGCTAAAATTTCCCATGGGACTGCCAAGCCCACACAATCTACCATGATGTCTCCAGCATGGCATGCAGGTGACACAACCACAATTATATTACAAAGGCATGAAATAGGTCAGGTCAGATAAAACAGGTGGAGTTAGTGAAACTTTAATAATCTATTTAGCAGTAATATTATGTAGATCAAATTCCTGATTTGCAATTGCAGATTCATTAAGTTGCTGTAGTAACATCTGCCAGCTACTGGATTTACATATATAGATATATATGTATATATGCTGACTTCAGCACCAAGCTTGAATAAGGTAATACTTGGCTCCTTCTGCCCTCCATAGTCGGGAAAACAGGCAATCCACTCATCCACTAATGTAAATTGTATATTGCTTCTTTGATCTGCTGAGCTATTCTCAGTCAGGTTTTCCTACATACTTCTAAGTAGAGACTGTCTGTAAGACAATCACATGATCTATTACAAATCAATATTTATTTATGAAGTTTTTGTTAACATATTAGATTTGTTTATTTTTTGAACAAGAACAACTCTTTGTTGTTCTTGTTCAAAAGGAATTTTTACTTTGAATGAGTCAACACTGAATGCAATTTATGTGTACCTTCTTATTTTTAATAATAGAAATCTAGATTTTTCAGTATCTGAGGGAGCACAAATAATATATTTCTCCTAGTAATGTGTATTGTGTCACAATATAGGTGTATCAAGAGTGTCTTATTTCTTTGCTTCTTTGAGAACATGATTTATTAAAGGAAAACCTGGTGTTACAAATACCCAGGACTTTGGGCAGTGGAAGGACACAAATAAATACATTAAACCAGTAGAAGCTAAAAAGAGATCTGAGGCTGCCAAGTCCCAACCATTTGCAATAGAACAGTAGTAAAAGAACATTACCAAAATAGATGCTTTTTACATCTTTAAATACATGGGGTGATCACATACCTAAGGTTATGCAATAATTTTATTGTGAAACAGTGGATCATCCTGAATTCAAACAAGATCTGCAAGAAGCAGAAGAAAGTAAATCTGGCATCAGTTTCTCTCTGTCATTTATTTTTGAATAATGAGCAGTACTCCAGAATAAAACAGGAAAACACTGGACAACTTGGGTTTCTTTATGGCTGGCATTCCCTGGAGGTAAAAAGACACTGGAATTACTGATAGGATTAAGATATATGTATTTATTATTCACAATTATTAAGCACTCCAGAACTGAAATCTGTTTAATCAAAAAAATTGCAATATTACTAATGAATTTATGATTGAGAATGATAATTTATATTCAGCCTTTTAGTTAAACTTGAGCGATACTGACAGGTAACATTGACTCCCACTAGGGAAAAAGCATGAGAGAGAAAGGGAATGTATCCAAAGGTGGTTGGGTATGTCTGTGGTAGGTGCTACTGAAGAACCTAAATGAACAGGTGACATTTATAACCCGAGTGTGTCAGCTGGCACAGGCAAGAACAACCACAAAACCACAGGTGAAATGTGAAGATTAAACTTAATTTTGTTACCTCACCAGCCAGGGTATCTCTGATGCAGCACTCAGGGAGAGGCCCACACGAGGGGACAGAGGCACCACTTGAGGGCTTGGTCCATGCAGAGGATCGACTACACTGCCATTTTCACCTCTTCTTCAGGGATTCAAGCAGGTGCAGCTTGCTACTTTACTTGGGTCTTTCCCACAGAAGTGTAGAAAGAGAGAAAGAAAAAGGGAGAAAAAGAGATCACCAGCCCTGGTTCCAGGATCAGGCAAGCCACTGGGATGTCCAGGATCCTGGGCCACACACCTGGGACTCACCTTTACATAGAAAAGTTTCCCTGCCCTGGAGAAGAACTTCTCTCAGTGCCAATCAGTTCTCAGGTGCTGTTCATTCTTTCAGACCTCTCAGGAAATGAGTAGGAGGTTTTGGGGTTCTTGGGTGGTCTTGTTTCCCCATACAGCCCATGCCCACTTCCTGGCCTCATTCCTGCTGTGTGGTGCTGTGCTTATTCCCAGGAGCCAGAACAAGGACAATTGTCCCCAAAAGTGTTGCCCTTGCTGTGTGTGGTTCCCTTCTGCAGCCACATCCTGCTCTTTCTCACAGCATGGTCTTACCAACAATTCTTTGTTTTTACCAACAATCCTCATCTGTTACCACATAACTTTGGTTGGTTCCACAGCCATCTGGGTATGGATGTTTGAAGTGCATAATATTCCTTTCAGGGATTCTACAGCAATAATGCACCATTCTGGGTACAGTAGGTTTGAAGTAGCACTTGGTAGAGGAACAGAGGCTGTTAACTAACTTCAGGCAAGCCAAACAGCATGAACAACTCAAAGTATGATTCTGGAGGTTTTTATTGTAATTTAAAAGTCAAATACTGGCAAGAAATCAATCAGCAAGGGTTAAAACTGTTCAACCGTATTGCAAAATAATTGGAATATTTTTGGTTATGTTGAAACTAATGTATTAGATCACATCCAATGACTGTCCCAGAGGCATAAAGCTCTGCTGTCTACTTAAGTGTCATCCACACAACATGGTGGCTTTGAATGCCCTTGGGTGATAAATTTCATCCAAGAGTCATTTCATTATCTCATAAAGGCCCTAAAAAAACTGCCTTGGTCCAACTTCATACACACATTTGAAAGGTGCTCTACTTTACCATATATAAAGGATGGTGTTTCACTCCATTCATCTACCAGACTGATGCAGCAAGAAGCAGAAGGACTGGATTCTCTGAGAAATCAGATTTCTGCATTCTGCCCCATCTCAATACTGTCTGTCATGACAGCTGACATAAGGTAGGGCACCAACTCAGGAAAAACAATCTCTATTATGTAAGACTGCACTCTTTATTGATGAGACCCCAAAAGCCTTACTCTTACAAAAGACAAAGGATCTTTCTTTTCCTTCTAACAGTGCCTAAACTGAGAGTAGAGCAATCTCCCAAAACATGTAAAACAGGGACCAAAGATGAATCTTCCTGATGCTCTTGCTTGAAGCTAGGCTCCAGAGAAGATAAAAGCTGTCTGAAAGCAGTCCAGTTTGGGGAAAACAGTAACCACTCTCTAGAAGAAAAATTACAAAGTGAAAACCAAATCCTATTGGATGAGGGATTTCCTACTGGATGAGGCATTTCACTGGGTTTTCTCCCTTGCCCAGGGACCATCTCCCTTGTCCACGTGACCATCAAATTCAGTCTACAAAGAAGTTTTTGATCATTCATTTCAGTCTTTTCCAAGTCTGAATATTTCAATTTACTTGGTTAGGAGAGACACAGCGCCCAAGCTCCTCACAGGACCACCAACATCTCCCAGCACATGCCATTCTCAATCCTTTCGTGTTGTGCTCTGGGAAGATGCAGGACAGTAAGGCACAGGCAAGGGTGCCTCAGAGAAGAGAGAGTAAGTTACAGAGCCCATGAATGTGTGGGCTGAAGTGACTGTTTATGAATAGAAGAAAATATATGGATAAGAAAGCCTTATCATGGAGCTTTGCTCCATCTTGTAAACATCTGTGGAGGGAGGCATCTGTCGTGGGTTCACAGACTGTGAAACCACTGATTGCAAGGTGAAGTGTTACCTCTGAAAGCCCCAAAGAGGAGCAGTGACCTGGCTTGCAGTATAAACAGGAGCATCCAAGGGCTCACAGAGCATTTCCTGCCCCAAGTTTATTATCCCTCTCCTAGCTCCACTGAAACAATGGACATGGCTATTCCCAGCCCAGCCTGGAGGACGGGGGATACTTTCAGCTAAAGGTGTTTGAATAAACATGTAAGAGGTTTTACACTCCTGCTCACAGCCTGCTTCTTATCTCATCCTTTTATTACTTCTATTCCCTTTATGTTTTCTTCTTTTACTTCTTCTTTATCTTTTTTAGCTGCTCTTCCTAATAATATTCCTTCATTCTATCTAACGTAGGTATAAATATGGTTGGTCTATCAAATACAAATAATTGCCATTTATTATAATGCAAAATTATAAATTTCAATAATATAGATTCTGTTTCACCGTGAATGTGCATAGCTTTTCATATTTCATGCTTCTTTATGTATATAGAATATTTATATAAATAATCAGAAAATCATCTGAATCTAGGTCAGTCCTTGGAAGTGATCTAATACAAATCTAATAGAGACATGAAACAAATTCAGCTCAGGATCTTCAAGACTTTTAGGAAGGTTATTTCTATATATTTAGCCTCATACTTCTTGGAGTTTTGTTTGTTTGCAGTTTTTTGTTTGTTTGCTAGGGTTTTTTGTTTGTGTTTTTGTTTTGTTTTTTGTTGTTTGTTCTTTTTAACTGGATCCACAGCCTGTTGTCAAGGAAAACATATCCTTCGCTAATTTATAAAGTTTCTGCCCAGTTTTAATTTATATTTTGTTTTCTCTAGGTAAACACCCAAAACAAATCTGCTGGACTTTCAGCAGAAGATCATGTCCTTTGATCAGCCATTGAATTTTGATTTAGGCCCAAAGCTTCAGGAAATATTTTTCTAGATTTTATTTAATGATGTTTTATTTACATTAAAATGAACAGAAGAAACACACACTATTAATTGCTAAAAAGACTCGAGAGGAAACGTGACTTGTACTTGTATATCCCTGAATATGCTTGTATATGCACAAGCATAATCATGTCTCCAAATCCTAAAAGTGAAATACAAGCCAAGTTATTCTGAATCAAGTAAGAGTGTCTGCATTTAACACCAGGGAACTCCTGAGAAGAATAAAACTTGCTAAGCTTAGGGGTTTAATGACCAGTAAATACCTTTTCATCTTGGGTCTCCTTTGGCTTTTGTGTATCAGCTCACTGTAAATTGCAAGGCTGGGCACTAGACAATTATTCCTGCAAAGAGCAGTTTCAGTCAGCCTTTCAGAATGTAAGGCTAGGATTTCAAAGGAGCCTAGCCAAGTTAAGAACTCATCTCCTAATGGATGTCAAAGGGGTTTAACTCCCTTAAAGATTCCTACAGGGAGAGGAAAAACAGTAGGTTTTTTTGATACAATAGAAATAAGAAAGATCTTGTTCCAGGCATATTTACAAACATGAAATATTTATTAGTCACCAGTGGTAAGTTTTTATTCACTAAAACTGCAAGAATACTGAATTCTGATTTTTTAAATATTTTACTGAAGAACTAAGAAATTCTTTGTAGACAAAAAGGAACTCTCCTGGATACCATTAAAAACATCCATGTGAATACAGTTTGAAATTTTTAATTCAATAAACAAATAAAACAAAATGCACAATACTATGCAAAATGAAAATGGCTCTTTCCTGAACTTTCAGAAACAAGGAGAGAAGTCTTCTGGAAGGCTACAATATGCTCCCGTCACACCATAAATCAAGATTACCTTTCCAGAATCACTCTTCCCCTTTTGATCTACATAGGCTTGCAAATTTCTTTAAAAGGGAAATCAGAAAAAAAATAAAAGAGGAAGGATCCCAAATGCACTTTAAAAAACCTGAGTATTTAAAAAGTCCATTTAGTTTTTGGCAGTGAGATTTGACAATACCGACAATGTAAATTCCCTGCCTCACATGACTCAGAAGAAAGAAACAGGCTATGCTACTTAATTGTCTGTCTGGGAAGTTGTAATTTCTTATTCTCTTTTCTTGTGTTCTTGACTGTTCAGTTATTTGTGTTACAACAAAAGCAGTATAATTTCTATTTAGAGACAATTATTTTCAATGGAAAGAAGGCAGTGGTTGATAAGATTACAGCATGAAAGAGGGAGGCAATTTTGAATGAAAGTACATTTAAAATTAAATGCTTCTCTATCTATGGAGAGGATTTTTACAGTAACAGCGATGAGAAAGAAACATAGCTGTAGATAGAGGTTCCATAGATACACCACAGCAAACTCCAGGCCACCACATTTGTGTAAAAAACCCACTTCATCTATACCATAGATCTTTGCTGTTGCTGCCATCTCACTGAAATGTGCTGGCAATGTACTCCAACATTCCATGTAGAGACTCGCACAAAAGCCTCATAAAGCCAAGACATTGAATTTTGCACTGACTGTCAGAAGGTAATGAAGATTCCTGAAACAGTAACAGTAGTGTTACTTTTTTTTCCTTATTCCAGAAATCCTAAACACAAATTCTGATGTTAAAAAGATAGTCAATAATGGTGCGTAAAGAATAGTGAAAAAGCCACATCTGGAATTCAAGTGCCTTACAGCTAACTGGGATGTAAATATAATTAGTGTTCTTAATATCCTAAAGAAAGTGGCTGGAAGGATTCCATGCCTGTAAGTACTATAAGCCTCTGTACTCTCCATCATAGAGCTGGCTCTGCCTCAATATCTGTGACTTTGCACAACTTGTCTTTGGTCAGCATTCCCTCAGACTGCCTTGAGGGCCAGATTTGGACTAATACCATGACAGATTGGAAGATACCAAGTCACTGTTTTCCTTAGAATTCATGACACTGCTAACTTAATCTGCTGCAGATGAATATTTTCATGGGCTCAGCCTTGTACACCTGATGCTGAAGAGCATGTGTGGCATCAGATCTGAGCAGTCTTCCAGACTGACAGCTCTTGTGGTCTTTCCTTAATGCGTCTCTGAACAGATATTTAGAGCAGGTGCAACAGTATAGATCAAGCTTTTTATATAACTTGAGTTTGCAATCTTGTGTCCAGATGCGACACTGATAATCAAGATAACTTTCTTTGAAGCAGTAAGTCTTTTGAGTTCTGAGTACAGATCTACTGAGTACAGGTCCTCTTCTGCCTCAGAGGAGAGGTGAAAAAGGTCAGAGAAGGAGAGGGGCAGAAAGAAGTTCATATTCTAGTTCCACTGAGGAATCTGAGTTGTAGTTTCAAAAGAGGAAGAAGATACACACCTAAAGAAAAATAGTAAAAGGGTATGATTTATTTGAACTAGGGAGGCAAAGTACCTGCCTGTGTCCTTATTAGGGCTCTCTATGTACTCTTTTCAAAGGGCTAGACTGCCAGAGAAACCTTTGGAAATCATAAAGTCCCATTTATTTCTGCGGAAGCCTTGCCAGTTGACAGAATACAAACTCAGGGCTTTTACTCACAGGGCACTGTTGTACAGTGTAGCAAAACAGAAATGGTCCCCAGTAGTAGGATTTCTATCCCTCCCTTGACCTGGATCCTTTGCCTTGAAAGCCTCTAGTTTTCATTACCATGTTATGTCTTGAATTGCTGGTTCTCTTCCTCCAAATCTTTTATTTATTTCAGCACCTTCTCCCTTTTCCCATACCCTTATGTGCAAATCAATTTGAGGAAGAATGCTCGTGCAGATGATTTCCTCCCTTTTTTGGCTTCCTCTATCTCTTCCCAATCTACCTTATTATTTTATTCTTTTACAAACTATTATCAGAATATGCTCAGGTCTTTAGCAAAAGTAACCTGACAGATTAAGTCACAAAATATCTATTAACAAAATCACAGAATCAGAAAACATATGTTTCAGTAGGAAGCAGAAAGAGTTTCCTTGCAGAAAGAGATTGTGTCACTAATATATTACATTTCTTAACATATAGGGAAGTGACAGAGCTTTCTAAATCAAAAGAAGTCCAATGATACCCAAAAGGTTTCACACAAAACTAAATGGAGGTCTTTAAAAAAGCTAGATCCTGCTGTAAGATTGTTGGCTTTAGACACATATGAGATAAATGGTTTGCCATTCTGTCCATGAAAGTAGCTTGAGTGAACTTCAGAGGAATGTGCAATTCCACAGTACCTCAGCTGGTAATTTCTTCCCACTTCTAGCAAATGCATTGGTGGTTTATGCCTTGGGTCATAAGAATTCATCCCTTACTCATTTATGACTCTCTATATCATTGTAATTCCTATATATAGCATTTTTACACACTTACTGCTGTCTTACTGAAATTTGTCTTATAGCAGTATTCCAAGTTCTCTTTGTCCATTGTGCTAATAATGTTTTTGCTCAGTTTTAGGGGTTTTATTGGGCAGTTTCAGGATAAGCAGCTGCTATCTGGGGCTTGGTGGAGGAACACTCAGCTATTATGCACAGATGTAGTTATTCTCAGGACATGTGTTGAACAGTAAATTGGTTTGTTGAAAGGCTTAATTGAGTTGTGCAATAGTATATAATACTGGCTAGCTCTCATTTCTCACTAGTTTTACACATGTAAAGTATCCCAAACTTCAATTTCAAAGAAGTTGAGTACAGTTATGGAGGAACAAAGGTAAGTAGTTATATTTTAAGAGTATGGAAACATTTTATTTTATAGGAAAGACACAAAGGGAGATATCTGTCATCATATTTCCTCAGGAAAAACCCACAAGAATGTATTTTTCAATGCTGCATTTTAACTTGTATCGCTTTCTTTTCCCTGGAAATTTATGTCCAGTAGCTGTGGGTTTTATCACTTTCTTTTCCCTGGCAATTTATGTCCAATCATACTGAGGAACTCTGTGAACACTATTAAAGAGTGAAAATTTTTCTGGATTAGAGTGAAATCTGTCATTATCCACTATTCTTGTTATGATAATCTCCATGTAATTAAAGAGGAAACTGACAAAGTATCTCTGATTATAAGAGGCAAAACTACTTGAGTTTACCTCCTGATTTTCTCTGTCTAGTTTTCTCTTAAAAGAACATAAGTACTTCTCTCTCTCCTTGATTTTCTTTTCAATTGCTGATCTCTTACACAAAAGCCCCATCTGTCAATCTTCACATTTGCCATAGTCCCAGTGACTCAAATCAGGCTTTTGGCTCTAACATTGAGCAATAGCTTTTGATTGCAGCTAACTTTGTGTATTAACCTGCTCTGATTTTATTGGAATAAAGGATAACAAAAATACAGCCTGTGTAGGTTTGTTCCTGTTTGTGTTTGTCTAATGACAAAACCCTCAACTGATAGTATGATAATAGTTTCTGCAGTAGCAATATCAATTATAGTAATTTTAATATACTGTATTACAGATATCACATAAAAGCCTATTCATGCAGAAATGCTTCCTTTAGCTCTTGTTTACTCTAAAATACCATGAGCTGTGAATAGTTAGCTACTTGATCAGCAATGTATTTGCACACACAAAGGTAAAGTAATCCAAAGATATTGATACTGAAAACAAAAACAAAATTAATCATTCACTTATAGGGAGATTATATCAGCACAGTAGCTTTCATGAGGCTTGAAGAAGTTTCTCTGCCCACTAAGTTAGTTTAATTAAGAGGACGTTCAGGGCAGCAAAATGCAGCCTTGCCATGTCTGTGTCAGCAAGGTCCAGCAACCCCTCTAGGACATGGGAACTGACCTCCTTTCTCTCCTTTGTGCCAAACACTGTGAAATCATTCACAGACAGGTAGAGGAGCTGGGCATAAAACCTGGCAGTCCTGCAGCACCCCTGGCAGGTGCATGACAGGGTTTGCCAGGAAGGAACCCCTCTTGTACCTGGTGCCTGCCAGCGTGGCAGAGCAGTGGCTGAAATTCCAATTTCTTCCACTGGGACCTGCCCTTTTGCTCACCCTACAAACTACAGTACCAAACTCTTGAAACTGAGCCTAAGCAGAAGGCAATTCAGGGAGATTTCAGTGTTTATCAGAGACGTGTGAAATATGACACTTGCATTCCACAGGACTTGTACAGGTTTTTTTTACAATTTCACTTAATGTAGGCTTTAACAACCCAAGGTTTGCTTTGAGTATCAGCTTCAAATGAACTCTAAAGGATTCAGAATCCAAAACCATTAAAATATGAATTCTATATAAGGAAATTGAGTCCACAGGATAAACCTAGGTAATTTCATGACACAGGAAGCAATAAAAAAATCAGTGACTGCATTGTGTGTGTGTGTGTGTGTCTGCGTCTGTGTGTCTGTGTGTTTTATACAAAAAGAACTAGACAATTAATCTCTATTTAAGCAAGGTGAAAGAGTGACATAAATAATACTTCGTGTTTCATATCACAAATCTGTCTGGTTGCCTGCTTAAAGGAATTAGAGCTTAGTAAGTTTAATAGGATTTATTAAGGGTTTGAACAGTCTCTTGTTGAAATCAAAAGTACTTCTCAAACTTCCATAAAGTTCATGTGGTTCTGGCCTTTAGATACCTCAGGTTCTAGTAAAAAAATCTGTGAAACATGCTGACCATGGCTATCTAACTGATTTCATGTAGTGTGTTACTAACAGGCAATTCTTGTGCTTTAAAAAAACTACTAATTAATCAGTTTTGAAGCGGGGATATGTTTTGCCAACACTCTTAGAGAAACACTGTTTCATTTAGTTGTATTGTATAATTAGGCTTTGTTATTTACCCAGGTTTTGCAGTATAACATCAGATTTGGCCAGGGGCACTATATATTTTTGGCTTGATCATATCCAAGTTTCAATTAATCACAGCAGTACAAAGGGACTTTAGTTTTATTCCTCTCCCAATTCTTACGTAAATGAGAATTGAGTTGAAGAATGTGATTTCTTTCCCCACCAGGGGAAAAAAACCCCTATGTTTAGCAATCTGAATAGTCATAGTGATACAACTTTTGCACCCAGAAAATGATGACGGAATTTCCTCTGCATATCTCCAGAACCAAAAGATGTGAGAAGGGATTGTTCTGCATGTGCTAAAACACTAATGAGTCCTAACAGCTGAAGCAGCTTTTGCTACTCATTGATTTACAGATTAATAAAGATTATTGTTAAAAGGGGTAATTCTGAACACTTCATGACCTCCTTGCACAGTGCAGCAAAGAATTTCATTTATTCTTTGCTCCAGGAATTCACTTTGTACTTGCAAAGAACCAAATGAAGACACAAAAAAATGTAGTGCTATGGGACCACAAGGAACTGAATTGATTCTTACTATTCAGTCATCTGATTTGCAAATGGTCGAAGGATAACCCAGTGGATAATAAAACCTACTTTTGCCTGAAGTCTGAAGGAATCATCAAGAGTGTCTGTTCTACTGCACAATAATCTGCTGATGGCTCTTGGTAATTGGCTCACCAAATGGAAACCCTTCCGGGAGCACAAAGGACTCCAGCCCATTTTTTTTTTTTCAACAAATATGAACAGTGTAATTGTCTTCCATCTAATAGGTGGGAATCTTTTGGGAAATTGCTCCTCTAACATAACAAAATAGTGAAATGGAAAATAATTTTTCTATCATATTTATCTATTTGCTCTTCTCCTGACAGATGACTGAAGCAATAACAACCCTTTTCTCTACATTCTTGTCCTTAAAATTTAAGCACCTTCAAGGCATATCTGTGTTAGTACCATAACTTCATCCATTATTAACCAGTGTTATTTTTTGTGATGCTAAACTACATTTTCTTGCTATTTAGCATTTACTCAAATGCCACTGTACCCTAGGACAGCTACACACAGCTTGGATGTCCCCAGTCCCCAGAAAACTTGCTGAGGGTGCCCTCAACACCACTGCTCATGCTGCTAACAAAGATGTTAAACAGTGCTGGTAAATGAAGATAAAACACAAACCACAGCTAAAGAAGATGCAAACCTACTGCAAAGAGTGTAATGGTTTCAGTTTAAGACACATTACTCAGCATATGCATCATTAAACATAAGCAGCCTGTTAATCAGTGAATTTTCTACCACTCAAGTGCATTTATGCAGTACAGTCAAAACTTTACAGATGTTTGAAATATTATACATATATAAATTAAAGCATAAAAATGAGGTTTAAAGTAAGTCTTGCAGCTTATTGTGCTTCTGCATTTGATTATACGTCTGATGGTAATGAGTCCATTTCCTATCCCAGGAGGAATGAGAGTTCAATGTCAACAGAGGAAAGAATGGAAACTCAATGAAAAACGGGTGTATTAAAACAGACACCAGAAGAGAATACAGTCCTTGTTAGCAGCAAGGCAAATCTCCAGTTATTCCTCAGCAAAAGCAGGTTTTCACTATAATTGTCAAGGCATGTGTGCACCACTAGACCTCATGGCATATTCATTTACCTTTTGTTTTAATCAGTATTTTCTTGCTTTCCTAGACATCTCTTCCTCATTCCTTCTCATTCTTTTAGTTCCATCTCTGGACTAGCTCTTAGAGAAGTCCTTGAGGTGGCTGTTAACATGGCTTGAGGTCAGCTGATAGAGCAGATTTTTGGGAAACTGGAAGAACCTTTTCCAGTCCTCTCCTGTTGAAGAGCAAACAAGACAGTGCATGCTCTGATCCTGTCAGGTTGAGCACAGCAGGAGTTTTATGTCCTAGTCCTCCTTCAATTTTCTTTCACTAATTACTGGAGGCACGTTAATTAAAACTGAGCCTTTTGTACATAGCATTAGGTGATACCAATGATGTTCTATTACAGAACCACTGGAAAGTTGTCAAGATGTTGCATGGAGTTAATTTCCTGAGTCACTTACAGCAGAACATACAGTATTGTCATAGCAACAATGCAGGACAGCACCAGATTTTACATTTTGCAATGCCATGTTGCTAACATCCTGTGAAATACATCAGATGGATGAGAAAGGTAGACAAAGAAAAACAAGAAAATATTCTTTATCTCTTATATTTGGACAGAAAGAAATGACTACAAATGACTGCCATAGAAAAAAAGCCTAAGAAGAAGGCCTGTCTGTTGTGTTTTACAATAAGTGGCATTTTAATGCATACAAAAAGCAGGTATGATTCTACAAATACTTAAATATTGTGGTTTTTGAAGTATTTATTTTTATGCAGAAGTTATCGGAAAATATTCCACAGAGTTCAGAAGGACAGTTGCCTCAGTGTGGACTATATAAGAAATTATTCACCTCTCTCACTTGGAAGTTGTCTGAAGCGAATCCTTGAGAATCCATGCTCCTTCTGCAGTCGCTAAAGGGACAGTGTCTGTCCAGAGGCAGCTCAGATCACTGGAAAAAATCACTGTAGCAAAACAGCTGCACCTTGCAGGTGAGTTTTGCCTTAAAAAAGCTGGTTTTGAACTAAAAGACAAGCTGCCCTTAAGCAATGGATCCTGCTGAGACAGGGTAGAGGTTTTTTCTCTGCTGTTCTCTTTCTCACACCACAATCCACCACTGTGCCAACACACAACTCTGGAAGTTTCCTCAGGAACTTTGTCCTGGTACAGACAGACACACAGACAGTCTGACCGCCTCCTCCCAATGCCACCACACTTACAGAATCTTCCAGACTGACCATGGCCAGAACTCCTGGTGGAGGCTCTGGGGCATTTATGGGGAGAATCAGGGTTATAAAACTCCAATTTCTGATGCTCTGATGTGGGTCCCCACTAGCAACAGACCAGGGCTCCATATCACAACAATCACCCACACATGGCTGGAGCCATGGGTGGTGATATCTTTCTATCTCTTATGGTATCATATCTCTCCTTCCCTATTTTTCTTTTTCCACATTTCCTCTCTTAGGGTGATCACATCCTCCAGAACAGCTATATACCCCTTTTCATTTTTTTTCCAGTTACAATTTCCATATAATTGTTCATTGTTATATAAGTTATTTAGCACTGTTTTGCTTTAATCTTTTAAAAAAAGGATTTGCTAACAAGGAATCTGGTTGCCCTGCCTCAGGGACAGATCCCAGCAACTGTCCTCTCTGAGGTACAGAGTAGAAGCAAAGCAATGGGGCTCTTAATCTAGATGTGTTACTTGAGTGCTTGAAATTAAAAAGTAATTGTAGTTTAAGAAAACAGGGATTAGGATACAGAACACAGGAATGTGTAGTCCTGGAGGCCTTAAGATCTCTTACAGTATTTGTTGACAATTATTTTCTTGATTCCTGTCTGAAATCCAGAAATGTCAGAAGTATTTTGCTTAGTTTTCACAGTGTTGGATGGCTTGTTGAATAGTCACTCATGATGTACTCCAAAAAGTTGGATCAAATTAAGTATTCTTGTCTTGCTAAGTACCATGAGTGATTTAAAGTAATGGTCCAAATATTTCAAATTGAATCATAAAATTAGGCTCTGGAGTAAAAGTTGCTCTGTACATGTGTGTTTGTATTAATGATACTGCCCTTACATATTTTCAGATAAAGTTTTTCTAGTCTTTTGATTTAGTACTGCATCAAGTCCTGATGAAAAATTTGTATACTCTACAATATAAAGCTCATGTAGAATGAGTCAAAAATTGGCTGATGTTGCTCAAAAAGTAGCTGTCTTTGGGGAAATCACCAGTGAATATGTGTGGGTTTTCTAGACATTGGAAGCCTGCAGCTGTTCTACACTTATATCAACAGTCTACAGATGGCATAATGATTTAGGAGGGGGTTGTCCAGCTGGCTTTGTGACTCAGGCTTATTTAAAGAATAAATGCTTTGATAAGAAAAAATACAATGTTAAAAGTCTAGCAGTGGGAGTGTGTGGTTCTGCTGAGAGTGGAGAAATGCACTGGGAGCAGCCCTGACTCTGGGAGGACTGTGTGTGCACTCATGTGTGGTGTTACAGCAGCCCTGCTCTCCTGCCTTGCACGTTCAGAGGATGTGCTGGGGACAAACACAGCTTGTGTGGGCTTAGATGTTCGTACCATCAAAAAGAGAACCTATGGGGGGTAGAGAGTGTGAAGAAAGGCATTTAAAGAACAATAAAACCATCAGGCATAGGCAACATGAGTTCACAGAGGGAAATTTATGTTCATCTCATCTGGTATCTTTCTACAAGAAGGTCAGCTGTGTAGTGGGTGAAGGGAAGGGAGTGGATGTTTTCTGGGTTATAGTAAGGCTTTTGATACTTTTGTCCTTCATAGTGTCCTCCTGGGGAAGTTGTCCAGCAGTGGGATGAGCAGGCTCACGGTGTGCTGGGTGAAGAACAGGCTGGATGGCAGGGCTGAAAAAGGACTACACTGATTAGTGACCATTTCTCAGTGACGTTCCTCAGAGATCAAATCTAGGGTCAGGTCTGTTCCATGTGCTCATCAGTGCTCTGCATGCAGGAGGTGAATGCACCTGGTTTCAGCTGGGGTACAGCTAATTTTCTTCACAGTGGCTAGTACAGGGCTACGTTTTGGATTTGTTCTGAACACAGGGCAGACCATACAGAGATGTTTTTGTTACTGCTGAGCAGAGCTTACACAGGGCCAAGGCCTTTTCTGCTTTTGAACGGTGATGCTGGCAGTGAAGCTGGGGGTACCTGGGAGGAGACAAAGCCAGAACAGGTGACCCAAACTGACCAAAGGGATATTCCAGACCATATGACGTCATGCTCAGGATATAAACTGGGGGGAAGAAGAGGAGGGGAACATTTGGATCGAGGGCATTTGTCTTCCCAAGACACTTTACATTTGATGGGACTCTCTCTTCTGGAGATGGCTGAAAACCTGCCTGCCCATGGGAAGAGGTGACTTAATTCTTTGTTTTCCTTTGCTTTTGCTTTCTCTGTTACACTCTCTTTATCTCAACACATGAGTTTTCCAGCTTTTACCCTTCCAATTCTCTCCCTGATACTGGAAAATGAGGGACAGAATGAGTGGCTGCTTGGGGCTCAGCTGCTGGCTGAGGTTAAACCTCAACCGCACTGTTACCACATTTGATATTAATTATATTCCCTCCTAACATTTCAATAAGTGGAGAATAAGGGTTTGGTTGAGTGATTAATATATCTGTAAATTAAAATGAATGTATTTAGCGTACTTTATTCATGTTAAATAAGGAATTCTCAAATGTTATCTTTGGATAAGTAGGAGTAATGTGAGTGCATCATGCTGACATTCCCAGAACCTGTGCTGCCCTTGGAGGTTCTGCTGATAGAAACAGGTTGGCAGAGAAGAGAGCCAGAGAAGTCAATACAGCAGGACATATGCAGGCATTTTCAGGATTTTGTCTGAACACTAGTTGCAAACACTTGGTTTTGTTTATTATAACTGAGTGTTCAGAAAAGTGTTAGACTAATAATTAAATTATAATGACTTTGATCTAGGATTCATAGTTACTTTACCTATCACAGAACATTGCACCATTCAGAGCTTGAATTAATAGGAATTCATATTGTGACCTAGCTAAGAGTAGACCCAGACCTTTTCTCTCTCTTAATACAAAATTAATTTCACCTTGATGTGATGAAAAACAACTTATGGAGAAGCTAATTGTTGATTAACTTCCATATTCATAGTTGAAATGTCAAAAAATAGATATATGTGCTTTATGATTTCCAAATTATTTCACCTTTCTTTTTACTTCTAGTTGCCAATTTCAGATGATGTTATGTACCAGCTTGGCTGTGACAATGTATTAAAGATTTTATTATTTAATGGAGTTAGACAAAGAAAATGAATATAGTATTAAGAAATGATATAAGAATAGTGATGCTGAGTGGTACCACAGAATGCTTTCTTGAGCCGTGGTTAGCAATGGATGCTGAGGCTGAGAACAGGAGAAGATAATGTGATGTTTCCACAGAAATACTTTCTTCTTCTCCAGCTGTTATCCTTATGGATATCTATTGATCCCACACAACTCTATAAAGGCTGTTATAGGGAGTTAAAGGCATTAATTTCAAATATCTATATCTGTGGTCAGACAGTGCAGTTGGTTTCACTGGACGAATTAGACATAGCTCTGTGCCATTGCCTTTTCTGCAAGTGCCTAATGGCCACCTCCATCTGGAGCAGGGTATGAATTCAAAAGAAATAATGACTGAAAAATTTTGAACAGTGTATCTCAGGATATAACCAGAATATATGACGAAAGTATAAAACAATGAAATGTTATTCAGAAGCTGGAATAGGAGTGTTGCACATAATAGTAACTAGGCAGTATTCAACTTAAACTGAAAACTTGCAAAACAAAAATTACAAACTTCATGCAATACTGCGACTGCTGTGGAATGTGATGATGAAGTGCACACCACAAGTCAAGGACTTACTAAGGTTTATACAGAGGTGGCACATACAATTCACAAAAATACCAAGTTCTAACAGTTAAGGCTCAGGTTTCTGCACCCCGAGTGTTATGTTCAGTTTTGGGACTCTCACCACAGGACAGTGAGGTGCTGGAGCATGTCCAGAGAAGGAGAGTGTAGCCAGGTGGAGCTCGGCCTCTTCTTCCAGACAACAAGCAACAGGATAAGAGGAAATGGGCCTCAAGTTGCTCCAGGAGAGATCTAGATTGTGTATTAGGAAAACATCCTTCACCAAAAGGGTTCTCAGGTACTGGAACAGGCTGCCAAAGGAAGTGGTAGAGTTATCATCCCTGAAGGTATTTAAAAAAGGCGTAGATGTGGGACTTGGAGACATGGTTTAATGAGGAGCTTGGTAATGCAGGGTTAAGATAGGACTTTGATCTTAGAGGTATTTTCCAGTCTAAATGTTTCTCTGATTCTTCTGCAGAAGTGTTAAATGGCACACCTTAGAAGTTATGCCAACACACACTGAGTCTCTAATGACGGAAAACCACGGAGCATCTGCGTGCTCTTGGACTTCTTGCATCTTTTTTTCTTTGTTTCTTTGGAACATCTGATAATGGCTGTGCAAAGGCACCAGATTAGACAAGACATATGATTCTGTTTCTGCCTTTTTGTCTTGAACTGTTATGATTACAGACAGTTTGGCACCAGGCCTGCAATACCTTATGGCCTGAAATCGCTCCCACTTGAATAATCTGGGGCTGTTGCCATTTAAGAGAGCAGCAGGACGCACGGGCGAGGCTTTAGACCTCGCAGCACAGCGCGTCTGGAAGGAGGGACCGCAACACCTATTTGTGCTGACGCTGCACTTGGTTCACGTCAGCCTGCGAACAAACGCGATGTTCGCCAGCCCTGCTGGATATTTCATCTTCGTTTTAAAAACAAAAAAGCCAAAAACCCCCCCCACAGCAGGCACAGTACTCACGGGAGCTCACCCGTGACCGAGCCCCCGCACCGCCAGTGCAGGGCAGCTCCCCGGCCCGCCCCTCTCCCTCCCCGCGTTCCCGTGCCCGGTTTTCTTCCCGAGTCCCCTCCCATGGCCCGCCCCGCGGGCGAGGAGCCGGCCCCGGGCTCCATCCCCGGGCTGTCCCCGCCGGCCGCCGGCGCCGCTCCATCCCTGTCTCCCTGCGGGAGGCGCCGCCCGCCCGGAGCGGCGCCCCGAGGCCCCGAGCGGCTCGGGGGGCAGGTTTACAGAGCCGGCTCCGTCGTATATAACATGTCTGATTACCTGCAGAGAGACAGATGTATATAAAAGGGTACTCATTCTGACCTCATAATGAGAAACGAGCCAATTCCTGCTCGCAAAGGGAATGTTTTATGTGCAGGCACGCGGTGCTCCTGCGCTGGCTGTGACAGAGCCCGGCGGGGGGCGAAGGTGCCCGACCTCCCCAAGACAAGAGACTGGCCGGGTGGTCCCCGGGCTCTGCACCAAGCTGCTCACCTGCAAGAACAGACCATGCCCAGGCCCTGCCGAGGCTCCCGCGGCAGCACGCTGGATCCCAAGGAGGAATGCTTTACAGGTAGGTTTTGTTAGCTATTGTCTTTTGCATGTCTCTTGTGTTCCCCCGGGGTTTTTTTTGGGAATGGGATAAACACAAAGAATGTGCTGGTTGGTAACAGTGCAGTGAGTAATGCGAAACAAGGGCTTGGCTGGCTCTGCTTTTTTATTACATTGTTTTTACTGGTAATCTGTCCGAAGCCTCCAATTCATATTTTACTCGAGGAAAGGACACTACCAGATGTGTGTATGTGGACTCTCTGTGTTTCTGACAGCGTTAACTCCCCCGCCATTCGAGCTTTCTGCAGCTTTCCTAAATGCTGGGCCTGACAATGGGTGGGAATAGCACTTGCATTCCTGGCCATACCTGGAAGCAACACTCGTTTTCCTGGACATTCATGCCCTGATGTGCCCTGCACCTTGAGAGCAAAACTGTCCTGCCCTAGCTCCTCAGACTGATGCCTGTCTGCAGAAGTGGACACCAAAATCCCTTATTTAGGTAGTGAGGAGAGCCATGAATTAAGAGTCATTTATCAGCATCATTAAAAACTGATGAGGATCCATAACGAAAACAAGTGCTAATATTAAGGACTTTTTGTAGATAATGCCGCCAACCATTGTTTGCTACAGGGGTTGATGAATGAACCGAAATTACCAAGAGGACTTTCAAGGGCTAAGCCTGATGTTATGACTGATACATTTTAGAGCAGTTGGGCTAATTTGTCAGTTGACCAGCCTTTCAGTTTTTGCTTAATATTGAGCACACAGTCCAGCCTACTCACTTTATGGATGTGTGAGTGTTGCTGCATCATGACCTTATTACCTATACAGTTAAATTTCTGCACAAACCCCCTGAGGATTACTTCTGTGTTATCTCATAGGGATTTATGAAATTTAAATTTGGTACAATGCCCTTGCATTGGATATTTTACTGGCCTCTACAATAGATTAAAAATTCTGAGCACTGGGACGTTTCAGTGTTTCTAAAATAATGTTTGGTTACGCTTTTTGGCACAGTCCTGCTGGTCTACTGACACAGTTACTTCTGGCCTTGCAGCACTGCTAAAATTACACTCCAGTGATGAGACTCTCAAAAATACTTTCTTCACTCTAATGTGCCAACTGGGTTACATTTCTCTCAGAAATTATGTTACAATGTTACTGAGATAGGGTAGATAGTTTTTATTGCTCTTTTAATACCTGTTTATGTTATACCCAGATAAAGACGAGAAGTGTGCTCTACGGCGGTGAGTGGGTGTGACATATGCTGTATCTATAAACGCTTCCTGTCCCCTGAATTTCCATGGCTGAAGAGAAGTATTTTAAATTTTAAATCTCATCTCTCACAGGGCATGCAATGAACCACAGTGGTAGCTAGGGGCATTAGATGGAATTTTTTTGATAGAAGAACCCTTTCCACCCTAATCCCTATCTGTGCTTAGAATCTGTAGCATTGAGAAGAGTGACTTAGGAGAGGATGAACATGTCTTATAATGTTAAGAGTCTGATTATGCAGGACTGTGCCCTCATGAAGAACCCTTGCTCTCATAACTGCTGCCACTGATGACAGGGAAATTATTTATGTGGGTTATGAACTATTTGTATAACAAAGAGTGCAATATTGGAGTCCCAAAAATGTAGTAAAGCTGTCCTAGGAAAAATTCCTTCAGAAGTTTTATTTCCCAAATTGTCAATTAGATGAACTGTATTCTTTCTGAGTGCAATGAAACAGAAACTCCCTTCTTTGATGATGTACTCTCTGCTGATCCAAACAGGGAGGTGTGAAGTTATTTATTGGTTTCCCCAAACTGTACTTACAGGATGCTATGTGAACACAAGATAAGCAATGTGCACTTCATATTTAGTAGAGGGTGTTTGAACAGAGCCCAGTGCTGTGTCCTTTCATGAAGAGACTGAAGTACACTGAAGTACAGTTGCTCCTGCAGCAAGGACAGCCAGTGGCCAAGTATCAGTGTTTAAATGTTCTAGAAATAAAATTCACAACAATGGGTGGTCTCTTTTTTTTCAAATAATAAAAAACTTTGTCAAAGATTTTGTCTCAAGAGTTTTGAAGTACTTTATTTTAAGCATACTCAAAATATTTTTAACTATTTAGAATGATTTCTATTAAACTTATTTGGAAAATCAGGATTCATGAGGAATTATTGGAAATTTATTGATTCACTGACATTCAGAAGGGTATTATAAAAAAAAATTCTGTTAGCATACTGGTCTGGAACTATGACTAAGATACTGAAGCTGTATGTTGTTGTATAATAACATGCATCTCTGATACCATTGTGTATGAGAAACTCTCCTGATTAGAATTTCGTTGGATTTATAACCTTATTTTCCTTTGTCTATGGGAAACTCTTCTGATTAGAATTTAATTTGATTTATTACCTTATTTTTATTTCTTATTTAATGTTTACAGATTAACTAAAACCCCTTATGTACATATAATAGATGCAGATGGAAATTGAAGCAATCAATCTTGTATTACAACGTCTCTAGCAAAAAAAAAAAAATTATGTAAGCTTGCTTGGAAAATCCCCAGTCATGGTATTAAAACTGGTCTTATGATTTAAGACAGTTGTCTTAGAAAGGATTAAATAGGCTTCATAAGAAGAATCAAAAGTATGAAGACTAATAGATGAGAATCTAAAAGTAGGTTTCCAAGGTTTCCAGGTCCACATTTAGAGCTTTGCTTAGTGACCTGTTTTTTCAAAGGTGCTGCCAGCTGTGTGTGTGAATTCCATAGGAATGCTCACCTGCCCACCACTGCTGGGAACAACCTGTAACTTGGCATCAGGAATGGGAAATTTCATAAATCCTTTCTCATAGTCCTTTTAAGTTGATCCATTTTATTAAGTTGGTTGCATGAAGTTGGAGGACACCCCCATTTTGCCTCATGTCATCTGTCTTAAATATTTAAGTTTTGGCAGAGGAAAGCCTGGCTTACATAGTGGGGCCATGGAGGGACCCAAGATGCTGGCTGGCAGCATGGTGGCACTTTCTCTTGGCTATGAACTGACTCTGATTGATGTTGTGAACTTCCATGAGTATTTTAAAACCAGAAACTATGGCTCAGTTGTGGGTTTGGCAAATCCTTGACTTCTCCTTGAGAGAAGGCAAAAATTTTTGTTAACTTCCACCTAATTTTAGATGAAAATGGTCCATCACTGGAAATATTGACAGATGTCTTTTGTATCAAAAGCCAGAAACAATATTTAGACATGAGCCCAAGCTTAGAGAGCATAATATTTTGTAAATTTAACTTTTCTTTTTTTCACTATATGTATTTTTCTTCAGCCTGTTGCAGTTTTGCCATCTAAAGTATTGATAGTTTTCTATGTTTTTGCAGCATTTTGAATAAAAATGGTCATATTATTACATAGTTTAACTCTGGTGCTCCTTGAAGTCACTAATGTACAGACCATCATCTAGCATAGTGAAAATAATTTATTTTATTAAATTCTTTTATTAATTTTATTTATCAATGTAAATTTCTCAATCCATGTCTCCCACTTAAATGCTAGTCCATTGTTGTTTCTCTTCTTTCATGCATATTGCCACAAAATTTTGACTTAGTGTTTTTTCAAGTAATAGCTGGACATAGCCCATATTCATTAGTGACAGAGTCAAAGTTTTTCCACGTGTTTTTTTTCCCTTATTACTTTAGTGACATAAAACTTCTTCTGGAGATGTAGCAACTTAAGTGATATTAAATCTACTTTTCTTCTCAACATCTTCCCAAATTACATGTTCTCATTGAGGTAGTTTAAATGTGAAACAATCAAAATGGCAATCTTACGTGCAAGAATTTGTTATAATAATAATCAATAGATTAACTTCGTTTGGTTAGAGTTCTGTGGGAACCAGCAATCTAAGCTGTAGCATCAAAATACAGCAGGGTCTCTCCTTCTGTTTTTGCAAATTATAGCAATAACATGCAAAGCTTCCAGAATTTGCTGTAGCATATCAGAGCACAGAAACTTGATAATTCAACATCATAGCCTTATCATTTGATAGGATAAAATTATAAGCTAATTATAAATTGTCATGTAGCCTTTGTGTGTTGTGCGGTGCTTACTAGGATGCTGTAAAGCAAAAGTTAGATGCAGTTAAAGGTTTTTTAAGTCAGCGAAATTATTTGGACATTATGCAATTTTCAAGTATCATGTTCTAGTTGAGAAAGTTTTTTTTTCTGATTAAGAAGGGGATTTCTGTTTGGTTTTGGTTTGTGCCATTATTTTCCTTTTTGTTTGTTTTATTTGTTTAATGTTATGGTATGTTGACCCTAGCTTAATGCTAGGTGTTAACAAAAGCACTCTTTCACTCCCTCAGCTGGACTGGGGAGAGATAATTATGGAAGGCTGGTTGAGATGAGGACAGGGAGAGAACACTCAGCAATTACCATCACAGGAAAAAGAGGGGCAGTCAATTTAGTTTAATACCAGTCAAATTAGAATATGTTAGTGAGAACTAAACCCAATTCTTAAAAAAAAAAATATTCCCACCCTTCACAGCCTTAACTTCACTCCCTCCTTTCTCTGCCTCCTCTCACCGGGCAGGTGCATGGGCAATGGGAGTTATGGTCAGCTCTGTCACACGTTGTCTCTGCCACTTCTTCCTTGTCACAGGAGGGCCTCCTCACACTCCTCCCCTGCTCCAGGATCATTCCTACAGGAGACACTATGACTTGAGTCCCTTCCACAGGCTGTCATTTTCCATGAATTTGTCCCATGTGGGTCCACAATGGGGCCACAGCTCCTGCCAGAGAACCTGTTCCCATGAGGGGCTCTCTGCACAGGCCGCAGCTCCTGCCAGGATCCTGCTCCAGTGAGGGGCTCTCCACAGCCACAGCTCCTGCCAGGATCCTGCTCCAGTGAGGGGCTCTCCACAGCCACAGCTCCTGCCAGGATCCTGCTCCAGTGAGGGGCTGCTCTCTCCACAGCCACAGCTCCTGCCAGGATCCTGCTCCAGTGAGGGGCTCTCTCCACAGCCACAGCTCCTGCCAGGAGCCTGCTCCAGCACAGGTTTCCCATGGGGTCCCAGCCTCCTTCAGGCACACCCACCTGCTCTGCTGTGGCTCCTCCAGGGGCTGCAGGTGGATCTCTGCACCCCCCTGGGCCTGCAGGGCTGCAGGGGCACAGCTGCCTCACTATGCACGTTCTCTCTCTCCTCCTTCACTGACCTTGGTGTGTGCAGAGCTGTTCCTCTCTCACATTCTCACTCCTCTCACAGCTGCAATTGTCCTTGTGCAGTATTTTTTTGCCCTTCTTAAATTCATTATTTAAGGGGTGCTGCCCCTGCTGGGCTTAGCCTTGCCAAGCAACTGGTCAATTTCTAAAAAATGTGTACGTTTTTGCTATGGATATGAATTAAACAATTTTCAGTCTTCTGGCCAGTTTGTTAATGATGAAGATGCAACAGATTTAATTTTTAAAAATTGAAAGTATAAAAATTGTTTCAACATCAGAAATAAAAAACTTCTATAGAGATCACAAGTCCTATCTTCTGAAAGATTTGAGGGCATTTTTTTGCATCTCTTTGAGGGGAACAGAGAAACAGTACTGTCACCACTTTTGGCATTATTTCAGGCATAGTACTTCCTGAAAATTAGAAACAGATAGGTGTTTATATTCTCTCCATTGGGTCCTTAGCCCTCAAAGATTATGGATAACTTATCTGTGTTTAGGGTTCCACAAAATCATCAGGGTTCCACTTATTTTTTAATATATGTATTTTGTGAAGTCTCAATAGCTTTAGAAAATGCAATGGCAATGGAAGTGAAGAGTGGAATGTCACAGCAAAGACAGAGGGACTCTTACATCTCATGGACAGTGCTGGCTTTTAGGATACAAGCAAATCTGGTAAAAGCAATTTTTCATTATTTCTTGTATGTTATTCTGGCGAGTACTCCTAGGGCATCAGCCAGCATTTACTTTTTCCCAAAATGCTCTTTCAAATGGAATGCAGTCTCTATCCTGTAACCTGGGCACCTTCCATGTCAGGTAGCTCAGGTGTGAGCACATTTGATAGTACTTCTGTGCAGGACAGGAGGCTGGAGGTGGGATATCATCCAAGTAAGATCTCAGACCAAGAAATGTTTGTAATTCATCTTCCAGGCAAGGGCCTGTTTTGGTCTTTGTATACAGCAAACATTAGATTTCTGATTCAGCAGCTTCAGGGGAACTGTTGCAAGGGAGAAAGAGCTCAATCTGTGGTGATTATTCATGTGCAGACAGACAGGTTCTGTGTCTGGACTCTTGGCTGAGGCTGGTGGATTACTCCAGTCCTTGCAGCCAGAGGCAGCTCATTTGGCATTATTTTCTGGTAACTTTTCCAACAGCCTCTTTTATCCACAAGTGCCAAGCTACTGAGGACTGGAGTGGCCCGGTCTGAACCAGGCACTGGCCAGCCCATGTCTGTCTGTGTCCTGGTGGTGCTGATGAGGGAGAAAGGCTCCAGCCCACCCATTCCTGTTCCTCTGTCTGCATTTGCCTGTGCCTGGCCTTGGCTGCTGCTGCTCCTGGGACTGAGTCTGGCACTGCGTGGCTGGGTGCACTTCTCTTGCAGCCAGCACAGCCACCCTGCCAGAGCAGACTTAAAACAGGGAATGAAGGGGAGAAATGCAGAGGGACTGACCAGTGTTAAAACTACCACATCAACATGACTGTGGTAACTCCTTGGTGGCCTTGTGTTACATCCACAAGAAGTTCTGTGTGTCTTTTTCTGTGGAGATCAGCTGCAGATGTGTTGTGCCTGACTATCTGAGAAGCTGAAAATGTAAATGGAAATTTATGTTTAGGATACATATATAGTTAACACATATATTTTTAAAACTCTGTTATGAACAGGAGAGTGGAGTGAAGATCTTACTGATGAGCTTTGTGGCGTATGCTTCAGGCATTACAAAAAGGTTTTCTTGATTGGAGTAGAAGCATTATAGAACTGTACAAACTATAAATAACTGTGGCAGCCTCAACAACCTCTGACTTAATCTACAGGCAGCTCTTTGGCTCAAGAGCAGTAGCTGGGATATATTCTTTATATTTACTGCAATATTAAAATATGGATATTTATCTTTGAAGGGTACCATTATGCTGTAGCTTCATGTGTTTCTGTTGGTAATTAAGCAGTTATGTCTTTTTTTTTCTTCAGGAACTTTTGGGTTTTAAAATATTATTGGAATCTTCTCACTGTTTCAAATGTAGTGGGCTTTCTTAATTCCTTCAAATTCCCTGCAGCCTTTTAGGTCTAGGAAAAGTTAACTCTGTCAGAGAAAGTAAATTCCTTCCTCACAGCAGTTCACTCTTTGCTAATTCCATTCTTTGGAGTAGAAAATGTATCTTTAAAAATAGTGCAAGCTTCTGAGCTTGAGGATTACTGAGAAGAGTATGAAGGTTTCTGCAGTTGTTCTTTATTTTTCGTAGTTTTCCTTCATTCAATAAGAATGCCAGGGTTTTTTTTTTTTTTTTTTTTTAATTCGTTTTTAAGGGGACAGAAAAAAAGCCCATTCTCTTCAAAAAATCATATTTAAGTGAAATACTACTGTTCATGTGTGCCACTCCCCTCTAGTGAATAGAAGTGGAATTGCTTCGTGTTGTGCCATGCATTGACCCCCTAGCTGCAACCAGGTTATGGAGTTTTTTTCCAACTTTCAATGACAGAGAGTTTTCTTTATTTCAGTGGAACAATGTCAACTTTTTTCTGCTTTTTCTATTAAGGAAGAAATAGGCTTTCATTGCAAAGCATACTAAATTTGTTAAATCCTGTCCTTTGCACACACACAATGCCCAAGTAAAAATAAAATTAACTTTAACAACAGCAAAACTGTAGTAGTTTTTCCTCTGTCTGTATATCCCTGGGTTTGAGTCATAGTTTCATGCTTCTTGCCCCTGTTTGCATACATGAAGCATTTCTTTTAACAATATTTACTTTTTCCTTGAGAGTTGAATACATTTTTGGTGTAGTAACCTTAACTCTTTCATGATAGGTTGATGCTTGCATTATTAAACCTTTGAGTAATTGAGACTAAAGCTCGAGTTTTTTGGTCACAGATAGGTGTGTAGTTCTAGGTAAAAATATCTATCCACATATTTTCACTTGGATGTTTTTGTTAAAGAGGTAACAGAGGAAAAAAGTTTTACAAAAATGTTGTGTATGTGATAAATATTCTGTCAAATGTCAGCTAACAAGGCACCAAGTGTGAGATTTCTCTGGCCAGAGGCCAGTCAAATAGCTCAGCAGTCACCCTAGTCTGCACTCTGTAGTTATCAGCCATGGAGAGAAATACATTCATTTAGCTTTCTATTTGTCATCTAAAGTACACAGCTAAAATATGGTCATAGCCAGAAGCTGATTGTTTCTATTTACTGTACATGACAGATGTATCAAGCTAGAATGAGATGAATCCTGTATGGGGTGGTCTTTAAAAAAAGATCTGTTTGTGCCTGCTTTTTTGCCCCTTAGTTGTGCCCTTAATCCATATAATAAATGTGTCATTAATCAGTGGTGCTGGTGAAAACAGCTTTTTCTTTTACACTGACAACCAAATTTAGTCCATCAGAGTTGCACTGGCTGTGAAGCCCACAAGCCTAACAAAGTACACAGCCTGAAGAAGTTGTATGAGATGTGGAAATAGTGAACCCTAAATCAACATAAACTCTGATGTGAGGCAAATATAAGCAGAAAAATATTTCATAGAAAAAAAGAGCATAGATCCAAGATATTTTTAGTTATGCCTAAGAGATGCAGAGGTATGCTGAGACTAAAATTTGCTCTATAGAGTTCCATATGTTTATTTAGCTTACACACACATTAAAACTGACCCTAGACATCCACATTCCTGAAGCTTAAAGAGCAAAATGTATAAATGTAGCTGGAAGTGTAACACATTCTCTTGTTTTCCTTCCTTTAGGATATTGTACATTTCACATCATTGCTCTTTTCTGCTACGTAAAGATGCAGTTCACCCTTGTTCTTAAAGGATGGTAGATGTTTCTTTAAAGGTGAAAGTACTTTTTTTAAAAAAAAAAGATAAATATTAAAAATATGAGGCCAAATCCCATGACATCTAGTTAGGCAAAACTCATACTCAGATTTGGGGATTTTAGCTTTTCTTTTCCTAATGTACTGTACTGTACATCACTGCATCTCTTTAGTTTCTTCCTTTGTAACAAAAGGACAAACTCCTGTTTGTTATTGCACAGCATTTTCAAAGCTCTAATTTATAAATAATATTATGGAGTTGTTATTGAAAACGATCTCTTTTCTTTTCCAGAGAAATCAGTGCTTGCCCAGCCAACATTTGTTTTTGAGAAGAAGGATCGTTCTTTGAAGGTAAAAAGTCTTTTTTCTCCCCTTTTTCATTATTGATAAAAATTGGTAAGAAATAGGGACTCTGTAGACAATTATCCTGGCAGCAGTATAAGATTTTAGCCCTGGTTAACGCTTGTAATAAATAGTCTGAAGATAGAACAAAGAAGAATAGAAAACAGAAACAAGACTTAATGCATATATGCTGGACTGTTATACTTTGTGTCTCTGTCTAGAAAATGATTGTTCTATTTCATTGACCTTTCCATGCTTTTTTTTTTTCCAGCGGCCTGCAGAAGACCCAGTTTGCAAAGCTGAAAATGGTAATCACCACCTCACTGAAACAGCATAATATAACTGAGTTATTCATAAGTCTGCCTATTTTCTGTGAAAACAGTGTTTGGACTCTTTCTATGAGCAGGGGCAAATGCCAGTTACCAGACTAAGATTTTGTGGGTTGTAGAGCCACCTACTCTGTCCAAATATACATGTCCCTGTCTTCCCTCAAGTTCTTCCATCTTACCTCTCATATTTACCAAAAAGACAAGCTCCAGAAGCCCTGAAAATTGACCAAGTGTATTCATCAGCTGTATGAACTCCTAACTGCCTTTTTCTGTGTGCTTGGGTAATGTTATAATGTAGCTCCTCATTCTTAATGTTTTCTGAGCCCATGGGCTATGAACGGATTCAAAGTGCTTGCTTTGGGTCCCCTGAACTTAATAGGAATAAAGATTCCCCAGGGCTTTGTGACAGGTGTTGACTTAGATTTCAAAGCCCTCCTGCTCTTAGGTACTGCCTTAAAGCTGTTCTCTAAGTCTGTCCTAGAATTTATTTTGTTCAGGTTTTAATTCAGTATTATAACATGGTGCTGATGCCTCCTGCCAATTACATTATATTTTCTTTTCTCTAGATTTCATTAGTTGTTCCAGAAAACGTGCAAGATCATCATCTTTGACTTTCCAGAAGTCTGACTCTCGGTCTAACACTGGTATGACATTTATCTCCAGTCATGTTTTGATTGGAGCTCTGTATTCTCATCTGGCAATGAAAAGAATGAATTCTCCCACCTAAGACATTTTCTGCATTGTAAGCATGCTGCAAGTAATGAAAACTTAAACATTGATACTTGCTGGTAGTTTCCAATGAACATGTTTTTAATTAAAAATATATTATTTTTTCTATACTTAGATAATATTACATAAAGTAGTGAAAAATCCATAAATTTAATATAATTTTTCTGAATAGCTCACACAGTTAAGGGAGGATGAGGTCAGGAAAGGAATTATATCCCTGGCTTCTGGAAAGATCACTGTTCCCTGGGCAATCCTTTAAGATGTAACAGTCTGCAGAAGGACCCTCCTGCCATCCAGCCATGAGCTGACTGGGAAAGCTCATTAAGGACTGTGCATTGTTTCCCTGAAAATGAACACCAATCCCTGAGGCTACTGTCCAGAAGGACTCCTCTGTTTTCCACAATCTTTATTTAACATATGGATGGTACCAAAAAGGTACTTATGAATTCAGGCACTAATATATGTGCAGTGTATTTTTTTTAAGCACATCTAAATGTACCCAAGAGGACTTAAGCTAAGTTTGGTTTACTCTGAAAGTTAAACTGGGATAGATATGTCAGAAATTTTAGGGCATGCCTACACCATAAAATAAAGCAGAGTAGTGAGGAGGAGGAGTGTGAGGAGGAGGAAGCTGGAGTGTTTTCCCTTTTGACTGCCCATACTGTTAAAGGGATAGGTCACTGTCTGGTTCTGGTTTGAGCCTTTCCACCTGGCAGTCTTCAGGACAGAGCTGATACAGAGAGGGTTAGCTGTGTGCCTGAGCCAGGCTGTGCTTCTTAGCCTCAGAGACATCCTGGGGTCAGCAGCATAGACAATAATGTAAAAATCTGCTTCAGAAAGATGGTGGGTAGCCAAAATCATTTTTTCTGCTGTCAATGAAAGCATGACATCAGCCTGGCTAACCCTAAAACTTGTCTTTTTTATTCTCCAAACAAGTGATAATTTAGTCTCTTATTCTTTTAGATACAGCTCTCACACAGCAAAGAGGGAGATCATCTTCATTTAACATCCTTCCTACTTTCCCTCCCTCCCAGACAGGTAAATAAAAGTAAATATTTATGTAGAAAAGCAAGTATTAGGCAAAATAAAGATGTGTGCAGAAATGCTTGTCCTGCAAGAAAAGCTGAAGTGTGTTGGACTAATCTGGTATTTAGATGGGAGAAAGGATTATTTTATAAGGAGGACTGGTATTTCAATAGAAGATAAGTTTCTTTTTCATAGTTAGGGAATCCTCTGGGGCAAGGGTGGAATCTTTGAATAATTTAAATGTGTGCACTTACAGAGTGTGATACAAATTATACTTAAAAAACCAAAATGAAATTATGATAATTACATGACTAGTTTGCTTGCAATATAATGGTGATGGTTCCTACAGGAATATTACTTTCTGTCCTAGGAGCCTGTCTTCCACCTAACCAGGGATCCAGAGAATATCCTCCCTCTCTTAGGACTAAAAGGAAAGATGGAGTGGTCTCAAATCCTAGCCTATGTATGTTACCAGAAACAAGTTCTTAACATACACTGGTGTAGAGGATTTCTAAACAATGCTGAGAGTGCCTGGCAATTTAATAGCAGCAAAACACACTACTGCAATGAAAAAGTGATGATTGTATGTATTGTATCAGTGGTGCCATTCTACAGGACATGGTGTATGTGTGGCATTGCACCCTTAAAGGGAAGGCAGCACCCAAGATTTACAAATCTTGGGTGTTCACAGTGGAAAGGAATGACAGAAGTCAGAGGTTCTGCAAAAGCTTAAAAAGTTTTACTGGTAAATTACTCTCTAAGCATGAAAACTGGTATAAGTCCTCATCTCTAATTATAACCACATGGTGGGTTTTGGATGAAGGGTTAAGGTGAAAGGGAAGAGAGAGAGTTAAAGAGGATTAAAGAGGAGAAGGGAGAAAGCAAGAAAGAGAGAAAGAGAGATTACCTGTCCTGGTTCCAGCATCAGCACTGGTCTTGCTGAAGGCATGTCCAGGATCCTGGTGCACACACCTGGGCTTCACAGGGTACCTTTATATAGAAGGGTTTCCCCACCCTGGAGATGAGTTTCTCTTTTTCAATGCAAATCAGTTCTCATGTGCAGTTCATTCTTTCTGGAAATGGGTCAGAGGCTTTGGGGTGGTCTTGCTGGCCCTACAGCCCATGCCCACATCGTGGCCTCATTCCTGCTGTGCTGTGCTGTGTTGTGCTTATGGCTGTCCTGGAAAAGTGCTGCCCTACCTGAGCAGATACCCTCTGCAGCCGCATCCTGCACTTTCTCACAGTGGGTTACTACCTCAAGTCCTTGGCTGGCTCCACAGCTATTTGGATATCAGTGACATACAAATGATCCCCCTTACCTCCTAGGCTTTTACAGCATGGTTGCCATCACCTTCTCACTGGTGTTTGATATCTTTATTAAAACAGGGAAAGCATCAATAGTTCACTGCCATTGTTCTACTAACTCTTTTCGCAGAGCAGGGCAGGGTACATTTATTTGCTATTTATTTATTTCTATGTATTTTGGCCTCATTTAATCATCTTAAAAATGCCTAGAACTTGACCAGGTAGCATTCAATGTTTCTACAAAACAGGAACACCTAGTTTTAATAGATGAAGAAAGATTTTGCATTAAAAACATTCATTAATTCCAAAAGACTGTGACATAGCCTCTGGTGCTTGGCTATGCCAAAGTCTGACCACCTCTAAAAACTCAGAGAGTAAAATTTATTTTGGAGATCTTTTGCAGATGGATATGTTGGAATTTTACTCAAGTACTACCAAAAGAGGGTGTGGATACAGAAATATTAATTAATGGGTAAAATTTGGATGTACTCATTATTTAATTTTAAATTCCTTTTCTGTAGTGAAGAAGAAAAACATATTCATGACCTCAGCTCTTCTTCAAAGAAATCCCGACATCATCAAAAGTCCAAGAGAAGGTAACTGTCATTGTAATATTTTTTCACTGTAGCTCCACAAAAACATCCTTTAGAGATATAGAAGACAAAAAAAGAACAGCTCTTTTCCATACTGAATGATAGGCTAGGTATTTTTATGCAGTTCATAACTTATGTGTTTGACAGTGTAAATGTCCTATGAACTCTGGTCTGGCCATCTGCTCTGCAACTTATTTCCTG
This sequence comes from Geothlypis trichas, assembly GCA_009764595.1. Classification (NCBI taxonomy): domain Eukaryota; kingdom Metazoa; phylum Chordata; class Aves; order Passeriformes; family Parulidae; genus Geothlypis; species Geothlypis trichas. The sequence goes on along the minus strand of CM019933.1, from coordinate 11,209,222 downwards.
AGTGGACTGAATGTAACCTTCCACAGTGAAATTTCACATTTCTAACTGAATACCTCTGCTCCTGGAGAAGGCAATGAAGAAACCTCTTGGCATCTGAGGATGCAGAATTAAATCTGAAATGCCAGAAGACATATATAAAACAAAGCAATAAATATAAGTATAAAGATATACTTAAATATATAAATAGAAATATATTTTGTAAGTACAAATAAAATGTTTATGTATATAACACATTACTTTTTTGTCCTGATAGGATAACACATTGCTTTCACTTCAGAGTTGTGTATTTTAGAAACCATTACAATTTTTCACAATATGAAGCCAATAAAGAACAGTAAATATTATTTTTAAATGTTTTGAAAGTTTCAGTTAAGAGGCAAGACATATAGGTATGAATTAGATGTGAAGAAAAAGTGTATGTTTAAATATTTTGTCTTTGTATTTTGCAAGGATCCTTGTCACCAAGTCAATTGTGGAATGTCATTAGACCTGCCACTTTACAACCCCCACAAGCCCTGACCTGTCCTGAAATTCCTGTAGTATCTCTAATGACTAAGAAAGAAGCATGTGTTCAGGTAAAAAGAAAAATAATTTTACTGGAACTCAAATTAAGGAAAAAAACCAACCAAACATAAACACTTAAAACAATCAAAACCAAACACCAAACAAACCAGTGCTGTTTTAAAGCAATTAATTAATTACTTAATTATGCAGTTAATTAATAATGCATTAAAAATGCATTATTTTCAAGAAAGTTCCCATGTAAGTTTCAGTGGAAGTACTGTATCACTAACATGATATGAAATGTTAAACTCATGCTGACTGTGTTTGAAAAATTATCTCTTCTCTGCAGGCTGTCTTACCTTTCTGATATCAGGGCTCTGTGGGAAAATCAGCTTTGGGTGTTTTGGATTTTGTTTATTTAGAAAGTGAGATTTTAGTATTTTAATTGAGGGCACTGGTTTAGTACCCAGCTGGAGGACAACTACAACATCTTTTATCCATATCTGTTTCTGTCTGTGTATCTTTATACCTTAGTGACTCTGGATTCTAGCATATCTGTTAATAGCAGAAAATATACTAGCTCTAATTAATCCATGTGATTTTATTATTCCTAGCTATCTGAAGACAGCTCTTATTCATCCACTGAGAATTCAGTAAATTCCAAAACAGCAGTGGGGTCATCTATTACCATGAGTCTTTCCAGCTCTCAAAAAACACAGTAAGATTTTGTTTATTATATTTATACATCATTTGTCACTTGGCTGGTGGCATGTCCTTTCATCACCTATGTCTAACATGGTACTAAGCCCATGCTATCTGCACGCACACAGGCTCTCTGCTGTTTGTGTGCAATGCCAGGATTTGTGTCTAGTCACATGAGCTTCATATGCCCTAAAAAATGGACTCCTAACTGCAGTTAATCTCTGTGGGACAGGTGGTTTCTCACTAGCAACTAAGCCAGAAACTATTCTGGCTTGCCATCTCTCTTCTGGCTGCATGTCTGCTGCATCTCATAAAAAAGGTTCATAGAAACTCAGGAAATTTCATTCTTTTGAGGGATAACCAATATATTTCAGCATATTGGACACAAGAAGCATAAAGAAAAAAATACAGGATTGATTTGGAATACCAGGTGAATGCTGCAATTGATGTTCTACTTTCATTCACAAAGCAGAACTTCTGGCACAAGAAGCTATATGTGGTGACTGATAGGCTGGCATTTTTGTGCAGCACAAACTTCAGAATTTCTGTGAGGAAGCTGATATCCTTGGAGCAGGATGTTTCCCCATCCTCTTGACACTGTATGTGATGGAAAGAGCCCCATTCTTGGAGATTAATCAGATTCTAACTAAAAGCTTGGAAAACTTGTGTCATATGTGACAGAAATACAGTGCTGGGAAAACACTGACTTCTGGTCATGTGTTTGACTTTGCACAAGGTTTTGCTTGGGAAACAGAAAGAGTTCAAGGCCAGCATTGAGAAGAAGTCATACTGGTGCAAAAGTGGGTTATTACCTCTCTCTGGGGACTGACTCATGAGAACTCTAGTTCTGTGGTTGTCTCGTAGTATTATTACTGCTTGCTGATGTTGGTGAGGGTTTTTTACCTGGAAGTTGTGAGCATCAGGAATACACCTGGTATCACTTTTGATGAGAGAATGACTTTTCAAAATTGCTAGGGCCACAGATAATAGATTTCTAATGTTGCCTAATTCCTTCTCCTACCCAAGGAGGGCATAGTATATGTAAATTGCAAAGGAGTCTGTGCCAGTCTTCTACAGGGCTAGATGGACCACAGATAAAGATTGTGAAGCACAGTGCCAGGGTTCTGAGGAGGCAATGGAGTTCAGATGCATAGACAACTTAGATTCTTAATTCCTATCAGCAAAAAGAACCATTAGAATCATTAGAGGGCAGATGCTTGCTGTGATTTTGAAAGAACTAACCTTTTCTATTACGTTTAATGCTGTTGTGATGCCCTCTGAAGACAACATGTAGCCCTAGAGCACACTGGGTTTTTAGGAGAATCTGAATGATGGTAATGCATGTAAGAAAAGCTAAATCAGCTGCTGTTGGTACTTTAAATTTAAATTTATTTACCTTCTGTCAGCTGCATAATATCTAGGAAAAGATTGGTGAGTGACTTTCTCCTGTGAAGTAGAGAAATGCAACACAGTGATTCAGTGCCAACAAGTTAACTTAAAGGTACTTGTGGTATTTCTTTCCCTTGTCTTTTTTTTTTTTTTTTCACAAACACCATGCTTGGGGTGTTTGGGCCTCATGAATTCTAGAATATCACCATACTAGTTCTATCATAATCATGGTAAATATTGGTTCTTTGACAGTTGTAAACTAATTTAAATACTACCAGGGGCCTACTGCTATTCTGAGATTGCAGAAGGATGTTAAGTGCCATGCTTCTGATCCATATTAAGTGAGTGATGCTGTAAAATACCTAGGTAAAATCTTTCTGGCATTGCTGTTTTCTCATTAATAAGAAACAAATTACTTTATTAAACTCTGTATACATGCTGAACAGTAAGTGAACATTGCAGCCAGACCTCATTGCTAAGAAAACAACTTTTTAGGTTTGCTTTTAATTTCCAATCAAGGCATAACTGTTGACATTTATTCATAAAATAAAATGCAGAGATTGCTTTGCTCTCTCTCACTTTTCCTCCTCTTCCACATCTTCATGTCTCCGTTATATGAGTCTGTGGAGAGGTGAGTGAAAATACCTTGTTATCCCTCCGCAGTTGCTGCAGCTGTCCATGTTCCATGAAACCACTAATTTTCATTTCCTGGGCTGACTATAATAATAAACTGCAAAGGAAAAAATTCCAGTTTGTTGATTCTGATGAAAAGCTTGGAAAGCTTGGGTCATAAGTGACAGAAGTACAACAGTGGGAAAACACAGGCTTGCAGCCACATCAACTCAACTTTGCACAAGGATTTGCTTACAAAACTGAAAGGGTTTGAGGCCAGCACTGGAACTGGTGGCTACTCAGACCTTTTTGGACACTCTGAGAAGGCCAGTACTGGAATCATTCCCCTCATAATCCCATTTGAGTACTTGATCCATATTTCTCCTCCCATTGTTCCTTCTTAGTGATCAGTCCGTGATATCAGTGACTGTGTTTTGTTATTTCCTGGGCTGACTATAATAATGTCATCCATGACAAATGTCATCCCTGGGGCAAGAACACTTTGCATCCCTGACAATGCATCCTTGGCAAGAACACTTTGCTCTTGCCATACAGCAACATAAGGCTATTGAGGTTTTAATAACATTTTAAGGCTGGCACTTCCAGTTAACTTTCTCTTAAAAGAGAACTGATTGCATTGATTAATTTTTCTTACATTTCTGAATATAATCAAAACAATTTCCCACATTTTTTCTTAGAAATAAGCCTCTAATTCTTGTTTTTTTAGCTCTTTTGGGGTGCTGTCCTTAAGCTGCTATTGGAATAGCCTGGAAGTAGCAGTTGAAATGTCAGTATGGAAATTGGTCACATTCCAGTGAATTTTAGTGAGGGATGTGTTTAAGAATAAAAGCTCATTAACACACTTCAGATTTCCTGTTCATGGCCCAGAACATGCATAGAAGGTTTAAAGGCTGAAAAGGCAAGTATTTTCTGATTTCTCTGGTTTGCTTCTAGCAAATGTGTTGTCTTAGCAACACATCAAGCATGAGAATGCTAAGGAGTATTTTTCTCATTAAAAAAGATTGAGAGAGGTAGTACTCAGTAAGCCCTTTTTCCTTGAAGAGGTTTTAAGCACACTGTAGTTGTGAACAGAGAAACTATTTTAGAGGAAATCATCAAAGTTCTGCCAACAAACCCAGCTAATTAACAGGAATATCCTGTACATGACATATGTTATGTTAAGCCCTCCCGAGGGTGATAAATACTGTGAAACAGAAGTAAGTGGTGCTGAAGAATGCACCACTTGTGTGTGACACAGTATCAGGCTGCCTTTCTGCCAAGTCATCCTTCTGGAACAGAAAGTGAAAAGAACTTGCATGGTTTTGCCTATGCCAGCAAGACGTGCAGGATTAAGCTCTACAGAAAGCACAAACAATGTACAACCCTTTATAAAAAGAACAAAACCAAACAAATCAAAACCAAAACCAAACCAGCAGCAGGAACAACTTCCACATAAAGGAGTTTACAAAGACTTTTCCAGTGACTTTTACAAAAAATGAACCCTGTTAATTTAAATTGGCTATGTAATTAGAAGGTCAAATCACAGTTCTACTTGTATAGAATATTCTTGAATGTAATCTCTAAAATATAGTTGGCCAGTACCAAAGGATTGCAAGTATTGAGTTCTCTTCTCATTTTACATATATCTCTGGAACAGGCAATTGAAAAATGAAAACCCTTTTCTCTCCTGTTTTACTCACACCTCATCTTAAGCCATCTGCTATCAAATCTATACATTTTTTCAATATTTGTGTGTATGTGAATACATTGCATTCCTGCACTTCCAAAACATGAGGAGGATGACGAAGGAATGCCTGTAAGGCACCAGGGTGTACATTATTCTGCACGGTAGTGGAGAACTTGAAAGGATAGCTGTTAATTGTTGCTAGTCCTTTGGAGGAGCAAAAGGAAACTAAAGTAACTCATTAAAATTTCTGGAGTAAGACACTTCCCTGAAGAGAAGTGGCATGCTGTTTTGCTGCTTGTTCTGTGGTCTTAAGGAATCGTCTCAATAATCTTAATGAAATTCACTGTGATACTCTGTTCCTTTTGTGAAATTTTCCATAGAGAATATTCTCAAATTCTCTTAAAGAATTTATCTGATTACTTAGGTGATTATTCTTTTGTTTTTCTTTAATGTTAGGTGTGGTGAATTTTTAAAGTGCTTTACATAGTTCTAAATCACATTATTATGTTATTTTGTCCCCACAGAAGTCAGTTGCTCAAAGAAAGAATTGTACAAAACAGCAGCAATTCAGATTTTGTGTTTGGGGAAAACATGGTTGAAAGAGTTTTGGTTGGATCTGCACATGCTGGCAGACTTTTTATCAAGGTCAGTGTACTTAAGAGTGCAATTACTTTTTCAGATATTGGTTCTTTTTAGGTCGTCCTTCTTTTAAAGATGTGAGTAAATATGGTTCCAATGTCTCTTGAGGAGAAAATATCTAAGGATGTGCTGCTGGATGGGTAGGCATTCCTATCGTCACTGCCCTACACAGGTTCTTTAATTACTAATGCTTACCAATATGCACTCCTGGATTTTTACTTGAAAAAAAGTTATTTATCTCTTCCATGTAAAGTGGAACATCCACAACATCATATAAAACAATGTGGTGGTTCCTACTGCTCTAATAACTTACGTAGTAACTGTAAAGAGGTTGGATACCTCAAGGGAAGCCTACAAGAAAGCTGAAGAGAGACTGTTTACAGGAGTGACAGGACAAGGGGAAATGGCTTTAAACTGAAGGACAGTAGGTTTGGGTTTGCTATTAGGAAGAAATTCTTCTCTTTGAGGGGATGAGACCACTGTAAAACATTTGCCTAGAAATGCTGTGGAGGCCCCATCCCTGGAGGTCATCCAGGATGACCATCCAAGGCCAAGCTGGATGGGGCTCTGAGCAACGTGATCTAATTAAAGGTGTTCCTTCCCATGGCAGAGAAGCTGGAACCAGATGATCTTTAAGGTCCCTTTCAACCCAAACCATCCTGTGATTCTGTGATAAATAAGTATGAGGGAAAAAGTGGACACCTTAGAGAGTGTCCATGTTAAAGCATATTGTGCATGCTTGTGAGGCAACTTATGCCCTGAAGGACTCTAGGACAAAAAAGTGGTTCCTAAGCTGAGGACTGCACCATTGAAAACAGATTTGAAATTCAGTTTTCAATTGAAGTAGGATGAAAACTGTAAACTTATCTGCCACGTGAAAAGCTTAGCAGCCATAGGTTTGGGGTATGTCTTCTGGCCAAGATTTTTTTATGAGGTATGAGTTGAGGCACTGAGCATTGTCAGGAGCCACAAGCATTTATTTAGACATGACTGAGAAAATTTATCTGCAAAACTGAAGGTGATAGAAATTTTTAAGTCTTCTGAAGTTAAGTTTGTGGTATCTGGGCGTTTTCTACTACTCTTCTGGGAACTTATGGGCTTGAACTGGAAATAAACCAGTACCTTAACACCTAAATTCTTCAGTGGATTTAAATACTAGTCCAGGATCCACACAAAGAGGTCATTCTTCTCAGAGGAAGAAAGATGTACTGATTCTATGATAGTAATATTACTTCCTCTAGAGACTGAAATTGTATCATGTGGGCTACTTTTACCCTGAAGCTATTAAAATTGGTTATCTTCAGCCTAGCATGCTATCATTATTCAATGTTCTGTTTGATATAAATTAACATAGCGATTTTTTAAAATAGGAATTCTTATTTCCCCTGTGTTTTTCTAGACTCCTGAGAAGCACCCCAAGCTGTGCAATGAAGCTGATTTACACAAAGGAGAAATAATGTCCATGTCCACAGGATCTTCTCATGTCAGGCCGCAAACAAGTAAGCATACTCAGCAAACAAGAACAGTTAGCTTTATTATTATATCTCACTGTATTTTAGAGGATGTCAAATGAGTGGTGGTCAATAATTTTCATCTATTCTCAAGATATCCAGTCATGAGTATGCTTAGAGTATTTGCCAAAATCTATTTTCAGAAAGCAGGCAGATTTTGTTTTATGACATGTGAACTGGACTAACTTCAGAAAGCATGATCTGAATTACTCAAGAAAATACTACAGAATATTATTATTTAGTACAGATCATTATTTATTGTTTGAAGGAAAATGCAGCAACCTTCATGAATGCCTTGTGGACATTGTTGAATTAAAATTTTAGGCTGTCTGCTGCTTGCCTTTTTCAAATTCTCATATTAATTACTTTGTTATTTTGGATCATAATTGTGGGACTGAAAGTTCTACACAGACAGATTTCAGGGTTTGTTTGTGACTCTGGTGTGAGATTTTCTGCTAAGCAAGCCATGTAAACCTAGGCTGTGAGGGAGTCCCCAATAGACCCCTGTTGTGAGCCTCTTGATAAATTCTGCACTCCTCTTTACTAACAGATGTATTAGAGCCTATGATTTGTGTAAGCATTCTTATAAGTAAAAAATTCTAAATATAAAGCCCTCAGAACCTGCGTATAGATTTTGCAAAGATACAGAGCTTTGTAACAATGTTGTTTCTTTCAAATATTGTCTCTCTCTGTTCCTGTTAAATATTCATTATAAATGTATTATTATTCTGAATATTGGGATATGTATACTTGGCATAACAATATATCAGATGAGTTTAATTTGGAAAATCATCTTCTAAATATTTAGGCCTTGTTTCTGATTGTTCCTGTTTGTCCCTTGGGACAACCTTCTGCAACTATAAACAGCCCTGTTCAATTCTGTATTTTTATTGAGGTACTTTGTATTCCTGCCTTTTCCTCTAATGTTTGTTTCTTTGGCCAAAAACTTATTAATAACACTAAACAATGTCAGATACCACAGGTATTACTGAGGTCACATCCTGTGTGACCTGTAATAGTTTTGTTATCCAAAAAATATTCCCAAAATATTCCCTGTACAGACAGAATTTCTTTTTTTTTTCCCTACAGAAAGACCTTTGTTGAAGAATGCAACACTAATTGAATCAGCAGCTGCTTGTGTTTCCAAGCCAGTGGAGAAAATCCTGTTAGATAAAGTTGAAGTTATAACTGGAGAAGAAGCAGAACAAAATGTATTGCAGGTGTGTATTTCATAAAACCTTGATGGTGAGTAGTTTAGTAGTTGAAAAGAATATCTAGATCAGTTGCAGCTGCAGCAATCTGAAAATAGCTTCAATTTATATTTTAAATTTTTGCATTTTTTGAGCTATGCCTCAGCTAACCCATTTTTCTGTAAGTTGGTATGTTCTTTTTCATACTATATTTGTTCATTTTGTAGTCTCTTTCAGTAAGTGCCTATTTCAGTGGTATTTTATAAGCATCTACATAGTATACTAGCTGTAATCACAACCTTAGAACTGGAAGTGATTTGAGTAAAGATGGGATTTCTGAAAAAAAATTTTTGTGGAAAAAAACCAATGTGTTGTAAAAATAATTTCTTTTATAGTTCAGCTAAAATAGCAATTATCTTTCCAACCTGGCTGAGCATATCTTGTTATTCTTTGTCTTCAAAATACTATTTTCTCAGAAAATAGCAATTATGATTTAAAAAATGTTAAGATTATTTTATTTTGATTAATTTTTCTGTCTTAGCAGAACACAAAAGTTTTACTATCTTTGGAGCAGTACTCTTCTAGCAGTACTGGTATCCTGTTGCATAACATTTGTGAAGAGTGAGGAAGTAAGGTTGTACAAGTTTTGCAACAAATTTAGCTATGCTGGTGGATATCACAGACTGCTGCTACCCTTAAAAACACAGCAGCAGCAAAACTGAAGGGCCTCAGCAACTTTCTCAACAGACAAAGAGTTAATAAAGATGAAATAATTGAAAAAGTAAACTGGGACTCATGCTGAATGTTTTCTATGGTGAGAAAAGAGTTCACAGATCTAAGAGCCCTTCATTTTAAGTAATAAAGGTGATATATCTATATATCTATGTATAGATATATCTATGTACCTTTCTGCACATGCTGTGTAATACACGGATGTAATAAAAGCCATATCAAAAGTTTTACAACCATAAAGTTGTAAATGTAAAGTTGTTATTTTAGGGCCAATAAAACTAGTGTTAGCTGGCAGTTTTCATTATGTATTTCTCTTTCAGATTAACTGCAAGCTTTTTGTATTTAATAAGCTTTCTTTAAGCTGGACTGAAAGAGGCAGAGGATCCCTGAGGCTTAATGACACTTCTAGCAATAAGCATGGAATGTTACAGTCAAGGCTAAGTACGAGTCAAATAAAGAAATATCCCATACAGAAAACATAAAATAACTTGTATTATTGTTGGCCAGAGTTTATTTCAGAACATTTAAATCTGAGAAGATTGTTGTATTTAAGTCAAGTTGCTAAGAATCTTTTTACCTGATAAAGTTCTGTGTGTTACAGACTGAGGAACTGGGCTCACGTATATTGTTAGGTTCTCTGATGTACTTCTCTGTGTACATCTCTAATGTATTGTGTCTTCAGCCCAGTCACCAGGCTAACAGTTTGCTCTTTGTTGGTTCTGCTTTTTCAGCAGCGCTGTTTCAAGACTCTTCTGGAATTTTGTTTTTACTGTGCTGTCACTTTTTTGTACTGTATTGCACAGTTTCAGCAGATTACTTCCTTTGCGTGCCAGACATATTGAAACAAACTAAAATATTTGGATACTAAAAAAATAAAAATCTCACTATATCAGGATTTATACCAAATTAAAAAGAATAATTTACGAAAATATTAGTTGTATACAAGTGCTGGAGAAAACAGCTGCAGCATATCTTATCATATTAACCTTCTTATTTTAGTTATGCGAAATCAAGGTAGCTTGAGACTGCTTCTCAACACCCAACTGTGGGAACAAATGGTTATAAAAAGAGCAAACAGAAAGAGCCTGTGCTTCACTGCCACAGATCAAGAGGACCATTCTGTTCAAGTATTTCTAACTCAGGTGAGTAGGAGACAGCAGCTGCACCCAAAACCCCACTTCATGTACAATTCTGAAGGGCTGCTGAAGGCTGGTTTTAGCAAAGGGCCTTCATGCTCTATCAAACTGTGCTCAGCTTAGATGTTACATGACTTTTATTATGGAATGCATTAGAATCAAAAACCAGGTGTGACATGATCTGGACTTAAGACAGATGTTTCCAGACTGTGGTTCACATACCACCAATGGAATGGATATCATTCCAATAATATGCAGAAATAGCTCTTTTTTAATGAAAGCAATACACTTAAAATTTCTTCACAGGTAGTTAACATTTTGTAAATTACTCTGGTAAAAGACAGCAGCTTTCTGCCGTGGTTCTCAACACAGCACTTGCAATAAATCCAACCAGGGCAGGACCTCCATTTCTCAGTTGAGTAGAATACAGAGTTCCAATATCACCTTGTGTAAGACCCAAGGGTGTCCTGGGAACCCTGATTTTCTCCAGCAAGGGCTAAATTGGAGAAGGAAATGTGCTGGACTTATTTGCAAATAGATAGCATATATGTCCCCAGTTGGAAAGTGAGAACATCCACATGAGTCTAAGGATGTTTATGGTTTCCCCAGCAGATCTTTCTAGGAAGGATTCAGCTTGCAGGGAAAGACAAATAAATCATCATTTCCAGGAAGTGTCATGTATCATACACAAGCAAAGCACCATGCAGTGCATATGCAAGTACTGTAAATCTGTCACTTCTTAACAGGGATTGACTTAACTATGGCTGTGCTGGACTGCTGTTCTGCATCTGAGAACTATAAATGTCCTGATTTCCTGGTGTGCTGCACTGTTTTCATACAGAATGTATTTTACATTCTGTAAATTTGTCTTGGCACTACTGGGCAGTAAAAATAGACATGTATGAGGAAGTCACAATATATGAGAGCTGTATGGGTGTGGCAAGGGCTGCAGGAAGCTGCTTCTACAGACACTGAAGAGGCTTGTTATCCATCCCTAGAGTATCCACCTGACAACTGTATATATTAACATGTGAGTGCTTTCCTACTCCTAGAATCAAGCTCAGGAATCATCCAAATATCAAATACTCCATAAAAACTAATCCGTTTTTCAGGGAAAGTAATTTTTAAGCTTATGTTTCTTGTAACTATAGAGAAAATAATCAATAGCTGCATATAAAACTCAGGCCACATAAAAGAACTTCACATTATTTAAAATATAAAATAAAATATAAAAACATATAAAACATAAAATATTAAATTATTTGTATTTAATATTTGGATGTTAATTTTTAAGTGTGGATCTTAAGCTGATTGTTTTGATTAGAAAGGACAAAATACAACTCTTTCAATATTTTTAAATGAATTTTTTAAAATAGAGATTTTTCTCAGTTGTTTTGCACTGTATACATTTTATGTTCTGCAGGCAAGCTCAAAAGACACTGAACACCTTTATGCAGCAATACATCATCGCCTTGTGGCCTTGAGAAGCTTTGCTGAGCAAAAGCCAGATGCTCATCAGGGAGACACAGAGTCAGAAACAGCTTTTCAGCTATTAAACTGTGACAGTGATGATGAAGATGATGAAGAACTAAGTCAAGTGAGCAGCACTGGATCTGGTAAGTGGAGGTTTTGCTAGAAATGTGTAATCCTTTCATGGTATTTGCTTAAAGTAATGAAAATTGGACCTTTTTTATGTTGACTATAACTTTTATCTGATACAGATATCCCTTTTTCAAGTAGAAGTCAGGTAATTCCTTTTAGTATTTTGATTTATTGCTGTTAAAATGTAAGATTTTGCCAGCTAAAGTATCAACACATGTTTATAGCCATGGAATACTCTTGACAAAAGCTTCAGGTTTAAGACGTTTTATATTATCAATAATTATCTAAATGCTTTTTCAGTATATTTCAGTAGAAATTACTCGGGATGTTGAGATACTGATTTTACCTTGAGTAAGTGAAGAATGAGTCCATTCACATCAGTGACTAGCTTGTTACTAAAATCCTGGAGCACAACATCTTTATGAAGATATTTATTATGTCATGGTTAACTTTATTTAAAACATATTCCTTGATTGTAACAACTAGCTCAACTAGGAAATCTGCAGGACAGCATTTACACACCAGTTCTGCCAGCTTTCTTCACTATAACAAAAATTCAGGTTTCTCAGAGAGAAAAATGACACTAAAATAGGATATTAATGCCTTAACACTTCTTTTAATGCAGCTCACAACAGGGATACAGTCACATTTGCAGACAGTAAGGCAGAAAGAGCTGTTAGACCTAAAAGCTCTTCTATCTCAGCAGAAGACAAATCATATTTCTGTAGCAAATTCACTGCTTGTGTCAAACTGCCACGGGGGATACAGGAGCTTCTAATTAGGTGTGATTTTTCAACAGATGGACTACATCAGGCAACTTTGAGTTGTTGCTCACAGGATTTGTTTCCCTCTGCAGCTAGGTAACATACTGTCCTTATATTATAAACATTCCTCTCAACAACTATTCATTAAGAATCAAGAAATTAACAGTAACAGCTATAAGTACTGTTCCCCTAAGGAAAAAAAATCCCTCGAATCATAGAATATTCTGAATTGGAATGGACCCTTAAGGATCATTGAGTCCAACTCCTGGCCCTGCACAGCACACCCCAAGAGTCACACTATGTGTCTGAGAGCATTATCCAAGTGCTTCTTGAGCTGGATAATGCTGTGACCACTGCCCTGGGGAGCTGTTCCAGTGCCCAACCACCCTCTAGGGAAGAACCTTTTCCTAATATCCAGCCTAAACCTCCCCTGACACAACTTCAGGCCATTCCTTTGGGTGCTGTCACTGGTCACTACAGAGAAATGATCAGTTTCTGCTCCTCCTCTTCCTCTCATGAGGAAGTTGAAGACCCCTGTGAGGTGTCTCCTCAGTCTCTTCTTCTCCAGGGACAACAAGCCAAGTGACCTCAGCTGCATCTCATACAGCTTCCCTTAATGCCCTTCACCATCTTGTTATCCTCCTGATAGACTGCAATACCAAACAGATACACAAGTTAAATATTTATTTTGATTTGCAGAAACATCTGATACAAATATTCAGATTGCAGCCAGCAAACAGATTCTGAAATGTGTGAGGTGTTGTTTTTGTCCTTTCAGTCTAAGCATCTGTACCTCATTTATCCAGTTTGTAACAGTTATAACAATCCCTTTTTGAGCACTTTTTAAATGGCTTCTAGCTCTTCTGCTTATTTTAATATCTTCTCAGAGCCACAAGGTTTTAATTTGCACAGATTTCAGTTACTGGTATCCAAGTCACTCTCCACCTTCAGACATTCAATCTCCCTCATGACTGTCCCTGGAGCTCCCTTTTACAAAAATGGAAGAATAATAGGCCTTATGGGTTTTGAACAGGAAGAGGTCAGTTTTAAATATTAGCATACAAATGTCCATTTAAATACAAGAGAACAGATCCTGGTTTTTTAAGAGCATTAGTTTTAACATTTCAATTTTCATTCTTTCCTTTTCATTGAAGGGTGTATGTGAATAAATAATCTTCTTTACATTGATGTAACTCAGTTTCGGAGATTACCTCTCCTTAAGAAAATAAAAATGTTAGGAAGCCTAAGTCCTCAGGGACTGTTTCTTTACAAGAGATACGAGAATTTACAAAATATGCCTGCATTTTATGTCATTCCATTCTATTTGTTTTCTCACACACCCCACCCCCCCCCCGGGTTTTTTTTTTCTTAATATAGCAATTTCCTTCTTGTTAAAATGAACTCATGCAGTTGCCTAGATGATGTATTTCATGACACTGTAAAAGACATCAAAAATTAGATCTTTATTATCGTTATAGTATCTTTATAATGATTATCTTTAGTGCTTGAGACTGAAGAAGAAAGCAAATATGATATACTTAGTAAGTGAATTATGGATGTTTAAGTGATTCTGTATATTTGCAAGACTGTTGTAGGCATTCCTTACAGAAAATTCTTAATCTACAGTATGTTAATGCTATATACAGACAATGTATAAGGTAGTAGAGATTTTTGTATGATTTCTTGAGTTCAGTATAGACATTTATTCCAATATTTTTTAAAATTCCTAGTTTATTTGCTTTGTTTTTCATAAAGCCCATAAAGAGAAATTTGCTGTGCCTGATATTTTTATTGGATCATATTTTACCAGTTACAGCCTAAATATTTTTACCAACAAAATGCTCCGTAAATCTAAGTGGAGAGAAAAAGAACAATTAACCTTTAAATAGATTTTGAGAGTGGATGGAGCCAATAAGTCTTTGGAAAGTATTTATCTTTTCCCTCTGCCTATAAAGTGAGCTGAGAAAGTGAATTTAGACTAAACAGTAAACTTCTTGGCTGAACAAAGTCAAACAAGTACATGGGAGGTACAAGGACAGCACTGTCACTAGGCAAAGAAAAGTTTTATGCATTACTCCTTATACTCTACCTCACTGATCTGAAATCTTCTCCCAGCATCATCCTGGTCCGAGAGCCAGACAGTATCCTAACATAGAAATGCAAAAAAGCACATGCATTTGCAGAACTGAAGAATGTTTTAGGGACCCTTTCTGGTCCACTCTACATATACTTCCCATCTCAGTTTCATGAGGACTCTCTCTTATGCTGCAGTTTATCAAGATTTAAAATGTTACAAGAGCTTTCTTTCTATTTTTCAGTAAAGTACTTTTAAACTTCTTAAAGGAACTGGCTCTTCAGCAACACCACAGTAATTCGTGAAAAACTGCTTTGTTTGGCATTTCTCGTCAATTTACTTTAAATTCTTCTCAGTTGTTAAGGATTCCAAACTATAAAGCTAACACACACATACCTGATGGGATTAAAACTGAGGAAGAAGGAAAAGTTAAGAATTAACTTTGTTGGAGTTTCTCTATTCTTTTCAGCAGGCACCAGTAATATCTAAAGCAGAGAAAAAAGACTCTATGATTGGTTTTAAATGCTCCCATATCAGGAAAGAGAAGGGGGAAGATCAGATTTAATATACTAACAAACACAAGCTTTCATTTCACTTGTAAAAGATTTTAAACTCTTGGTAACTATTTAGGGGTGGCCAGATGGTAGTAGCAATTTCTAAGCAGATACTGTGGTAGTGATATTATGTGTCTGACATTATAAGTCAGTTCTACCTACTTTCTGCAGATCAGTCAAAGTCACAGAGATTATGCACCAAAACCACTTTCTCATAACCAATGAGCTGTTTGAAGGTATGTTGGATTTCTCACAGTTTTCTGAGCATCTGTAATGAAGTCTTAAAGCAGTGTACCCTCCATGGAGTGCATCCTGAGTACATTGCCCTACCTAGACATCAGATTCCTCAGTGTTTTTTGTGCTTGTCTTTATTGACTTGGAGGGTCATAGGCTTCATTCATGAATCACATGCTCAAATATTTGTGAATAATCCTCTGTTATCTAGTTACCTATTTACCTAAAACAGAAACTGATCATATCCAAACTTTAACCTACTGCTTTGGTATTATGAAATGCTGGATTGTTTCAAAACATGAATATGCTCAAATAAGCAAGATTTTTTTCAATAAATTCTTTTCCAGATCATTCTAGATGGAACCGCAGGCGGTCTGTTGTCTGCTCATGATATCTGCCAGAAGTTACAACAGCTCAGCTGGGAACTCATCTTCCCAAAATGTCTAAGCTGACTCATCAACCCTGGAGGAGGAAATGAGATGCATATTACTTTATTACTTTTAAGTACAGATTAATTTTAGAGACAGCTTAAGTTTAATTCATTGAGAAAGAACTTCAGATGCACTATTGAGGATTCCAGGCAGCCTGCTTTGCACTGAGCTGTGAATAACACTGTGGCTTCCAATAGTCAAGAACTGTTACAAAGTCTTTCAATTTTAGAATTAAAAATATTTAGATACATTATTAGAGTGAGGAATTTTATAGGGAATAAGTACTTTTTCATCATATTGATGGATAATACCACATAAGCATGAATTAATAATATATGTGAACAGATATTTGTTACTTTTAATCTATTATTTAAAAGGTACATTTGGAAAGCTTTAAATTTTGCTTCATTGAAAACATTTATTTAAAATTGTGTGATAACATTCAGCATCCTGTTTGTAAGTACAGGCAAGCAAAACCTGGGGTTGCAGTTTAGCATGACCAAGGCCTATAGAAACTAGCCCCTATAGAAACACCCCCTATACAAGGGGTTATATTTAACGTTTATTTTGAAAATATCTGGAGTGGTGTACTTGCTGCAGAATTTTGTTTAAGGGAAAAGAACCATGATCTGCATCTTTCAGCTGTATGCACCAAAAGAATTCACCATGAAGAAGTAAAAGCCCGTTCTAAGGGCTATATCAGCTTTAAAATTTAAAGTGTATCTGCTTGCTCATGAACAAAACAATACCTGCACTTGTGTATATTAATTGTCCATTTGATATACACAAATAAATGCATGCACAGTACAACAGGATATCTACATTAAACGTGTGAGATTATCTGAGATTACTTCTGCCTTAGCTGTTGTTATTCCTAACAGCATCATTCATAAGTATGAATGTGCACATGTGCACAATAATTCCAACAGTGGCCAAGACACAGTTGCTCTGTAGAAATCATTCCACAAATTAATGCCTTCTACCTAAACATTTTTGTGAGAAAAAAAGTCCAATTCACCTGTGAATCAAGACTTGCAGGGTCATTCATAAGCCTATGCAAAGTAAGACACACTACTTATGTTCCATGTTTTCATTCTGTCAAAATTAGAATTTGTCTGCAATCTCTTCACTGCCACTTCCCTGATGTCCTGCACATTGTCATCCTCAGAGCTGAAACAATGTTCTGAAATATCTCAAGTCCTTTTGATTAAGATAGTTGTAATGATTTCTCAATCTAAAAAGCTGCAACACACCTGATCAGTCAAGTTACAATTTAGTTTTCCCATTTGAACATGGTATGCAGTTGGAACAGTACTAGTTTCTTCCTGAATTCTCAGTGCACTGCCAAGATTAGTATCCAGATGAAGCTGAAATAGTTTTCTGGATTACACTGAATGTAATGGCCCACCAAAATTAGCACTTGTCTGACATTGATTTAGCATTTGGATGACAGTAAATTTAAGTGGAACTTGATTTCTGCCTTCAGGAAAAAGGAACTGCTTCCCAACAGAGCACCTGTGTCAAACAGTGAAACACGGGGATTGTCTTTGATTCCAGTCTGCCAATAACAAAAATATTGTTTCCATAATGAGCTGTACATTGTGTCCTTTGTTATCAGCCTCACTCCTGACCACAACAATATTTACATCACTGACCTTCATATTTCATTGCTGCAACTCATCCTCAGGGACAAAGCTCCATGTTATAAAAACTCAGGCAGTTGTAAAACACAGCAGCCCTGTGTATTTAGCAACAGGTCACGGTGAGATGTTTGCCCTGGAGTTCAGCTGGCTACGCGCTGAATGCAGAGTTTGATTTCAAAGTCTGTCCTGATAATCAAAGCTTTCTGTGGAACAGGATTTAAGCACCTTAGTGACACGATACCCCTCTAAATTCTACTACAGCTGTAAAATCCTTGGTAAATGAAGGAAGTTTCCAGGGCAGGGACAACAGAACTTTTTCAGACACAGGACTTAAACTTTGTAATTAACTCTCACAGCATACAGAACAAGGTTTATAAATAAAAGCTATTTTGATCTGCCTCTTCCCAAGATCCTTACATGTATACACAAATACGCATATAAACACATACACTCATGTGCACACACACTCAAACATGAAGCTTCATCTCCCAAAAGCTGAGGAGCAGAAGAGATGTTTATTTTAAAGACATTGGATACTTTGGTAATAGAGGAAAAAATTTTGCTCTTAAAACCCTAATTATGTGTTCTCTTTAGTCTCACAGCACTAAAGTTCATTGTTCCTCAAGCCTGAAGGTATATCATTATGTAACGTATGAAACTGGTTTTAAAATGTAGTTTGTCATTTTATGACACCTGGAGAGCAATTTCCGTGCCTCAACGATAAACAATTTCCTTACCACTTAAATTTCTGTGTAACTAGGAGTCTTGTTTTGCGTCCCAGTTAGAGCTTCCATTAGTTATGAGCTCCATGCTGCAGAATCTCAAGCTGCTTTCCTAAGGAAACAATATGTAAGTGGTTGTGCATGCTATCCACCTATCTGTCAGACCCACACTGAGTCTACTGCTCAGTTTCAAAGAATTGCACAGGAGTTAGAATGCTCTAAGACAATTTAAATTCTTCATGAAAATTGGCAGTTGCTGAATGACAGAAATCAGAGAAAAGCATCCTTTGAGGAAAAATTTTTAGGGTAAGACTGGTATTTTCTGTGGTGCTGGTGGGCCTAAATGATGTTTTTCTGCTTCTGTACAAGCTGCAGCACTTTTTGGGAGGGAGGAGAAGCAGAGCATGGAAGGATAAGTCCCTTTGGCCTGAAGAGAGGCGCAGAGACATGACTCAATATGAAACCCATATGAACCCATGTGAAACTAGACATGATATTTTTTCCAGATAAAAAAATCTATTTATGAGAAACCCCAGTGACTAATTTATGTACATAAGGTATGTAGAGGTGGAAGATCTTATACATTCATACAGTAGTAATTTTTCCAAGGAGGGAAAACTAACAGTTCATAATAATAATAATATATTCTACTAAGATTAGGAACTTCTAGCAGAATCCACTTGGATGGGACAAACTGAATGTCCTACTTTACATTCTGGAGGCATTTGTGTCTCTCCATAAATCTTGTTCCTCAGGTTTTTATGTCATGCTTTTTAGTGACCTCTGAAATAGTTTTTGCAGACTGTATGAAGTTAAGAGTTTGGGAATATCTATATTGAATAAATAAATACAGAAAAAACTTCTAGCACATCTGCTTTCACTGCTAGAGACAGCCAGTGTGACATGGACAGGGAGGGAAAGATCATCTTCATTTCCCTTAGATGGGTTTTAGAGGCCTTACCACAGGGCCATGCTGGCAGGAAAACTTAGAAAAAGCATGCACAGCCCATTCTACAGCAGTTCTCTGTCAAAAAAGTTCAAATCAGAACAGTTTGTGTTTCTCAAACACTAAAATTATTCATACAAAATAATGTGTCTGCAGCTGTTTGAGCATATTCAAATTGCTTCTGAAATGTTGAAGTCAATTGTATTAGACCACTTGAGGGATGGTATAGTTTGATTTGCATAAGCAAAGAGTGGGAAGAAAAGTAGAAAAGTAAATCTCTGGTAATCAAAATATGTTCTAATGGAAGTGTGGACAAGACAGGTTGCTCCTCTCATTGGCTTTGTGTAAAAAAAATCAGTAATTTGCATTTATAAGAATAGCTACACTTACTATGCTTTTCCTTAAGCTTATTAATTTTTTAATTTGGAATTTCTGAAACAAATTACATGACTAAATTACATGACTCAACTATGCAATCAATGATGAGGGTAGACATGTTGCAAGCAAAGTGCAAGCACACGGAGAGGATCTGGGATCAGAAATTCTATCAGACTTCACTTGCTAATACATTCATCTACGTGGCTTGTAGGACCCTGCTGTGTCGCATGAGTGATGCTCTCTAAGTGTTAGTCTGGAGTTTTCCTCTGGATTACCAGAATTAACAGCTGCAGTCAGCTGGTCTCAAAATCCGAGGACTTGGATTTATGAAATGTCACAGTGATGGTGTGTTGACCTTGTCCCCTGTGCATGCACCTAACACTCACAGCATCACCATTTTAAACACAAACAAACCACTGTCATTTTCTGTTACCAGCAGCACTGAGGGCCACATAGAGTAAGTCTAGACAATGCAAATAATTGGGTAAGTTAATGATATACTAGTCATTAATTAAACTATCACAAGAAGACATTATTCAAAGACTTCAAGAAAGAGTAGAAATGAATAGTTGTCCCAGATTGTAACTGCACTACAACCAGCATATACATTCTTTTGGGTGGAAATAAGCTACATACGGAGATTATCTTATATAAAAACAGCTGGCACAGTTGTGCATTGCCAGTTTTACAGCTAGTGAAATAGTTTAGGGAATAATTTATTGTTTATGTAGAAATTTTTTCAGTTACTTTGTTACACAGAGTATTTTGTGCATTACATAGGTATTTTTTAAAGTTCACAATATAACTTGAAGCATATAGAGCTAAGTATGTCTGTTTTTTATGGATTTGTGTCTTGAAATTTACATCATGTATTATACCTCCTTGGTATCTAAAATGGGCATTTCTCTGAAGCATTTTTTAACTTCAGGCAGTATTGAGGCATCTGTTTCCATGAAGAATTTTTAGGTACTCTATGCCCAAACCAAACATGGTCAGCGAGGGGTAAAAAAGTTGTTACAGTAGAGATTCACTCTTAGTCCATATTTGTGTCCTACAAGGATATCACGTTTAAATTCCTATATTTATTTGTTTAACTTTGCATGAATTAATCTGTCCCCTAATCTACTGGGTATATTGTTTTAAAGTCATTGAAAATGGAGCATGAAGAGACATGTCATATGTCACAAACTGAATATATCTCAAAATAGGTAAAGGGTCATTTGACAGTATTGTGTGTCTTCTTGCTTTATTATCAGGTGTATGTTCAAATCAAGAATTGTAGTGAGGGAGGGCTTAGTGTCTAATGAACATTTTGTAAGTAGGTCCATTTATAAAGTAAGATGCAAACTGTGAGTAATATTCAACAAACTGTATTTCATATGATACAGAAAGTTTAAATCCTTTTCCACAAAGACAATGGGGTATTAGACAATCTGTGTACTCTGAAAAAGAGCTAGCCTGTCAGAGACTTCCTTCTGGGAACTATGGATTAATCACTTCATAGCCCATGCTTTAGCATTGTTTCCAGAACTTTAATCATCTACTGATTTTAATTTACATTTTAAAATACATATTTCGTATTTTATTATTATAAGCTTTCTGTGGGAATTAATTCAAAAGACCATAACATGATAATTGCATGATTTCAGAATAAAATACTGTTCCATATTCAAACCTAATGGTCGAAGCTGATTTGATTTTCAAAAATCAAAACAATTCAATATAAATAGACAAGATACAAAGCACAAAAATCTTAGAGGAGCAGCTAAATTAAGTTATAAAATAGATACCATTCAAAACAGAGTCATAAATTTTCGAAACCTCTTATATCTCTTAGGTCTCAAGGATGTTGTATTACCTACTGCTTTGTACAACCTTAGTTAATGGTTATACAGAATGAGGCATTTTCTCGTCAGCAAGGGAATTAGTTATGTTTAATTGGTTTCCTGGTAATCTGTTTTGTGATATTTTCCTTCAAGGCTAAGCTAATCGGTAGACAAAAAAAATCCTCCTACCCACCAGCAAAGACTGGAGAGAACCATTGTTTTGTGAGAAGAGCAGAATGGCTGCAGCTATGCTTATTTCCTAAGACTCCTGGCAAAGCACTGTAGAGGAGTGCTGCATTGACAGGCAGGAGTTGCTGCTTCGATCCCTTCCCCCAGGGAAGATGAGAAACAAGGTGAGTAATGAGAAATGCGTGTCTAAGTGAAGCCTTCAGTGCAGAAGGACCGTCTGTGGCAGTCGATGCCTGCACATGCAGTTATTGATAATCATACAAACCCCCACAGAATTTCTGGACAGCTTGCTTACAATATTAAAAAGTAACTCAGGATCGAGAATTTAATTTTTTTTTTTTTTTTGCCCTGGACTTGCGAGACGCTGTCTCGCACCGCTGCGGCCAGGTCCTTTCTGCCCTTCCTGCCCTTCCCGACACTGGTAAATGTCACGAAGACCAGAACAGGCGCGGATAACAAAACGAGCTTTTAAGCTACGTGTATCTCACCAGCTCTCCGCACCAGATGCAGTATTTAGTCCTTCTAAAACACAGCACGTGCCGTGTTTTCCAACCTTTCTGAATTATTTTCCGAAAGTTTTTTGCCTCCCTCCCCAGCTTCCCAGGGAAGCAGGCCGCCGCCCAGCGAGGCAATCCCACCTGACTCCCTTCCACCGCCCGCATGGTGCCGGCGCCCACCCCGCTGCTCCAACGGGGTGACATGTCACCGGTAATGAGAGCACGGTCGCGGTCCCCCCGGGTGTGGGGGACACTGTTTGGGAACACTGCTTAGTCTCAGAGCACTGGTCTCAGAATTCCTGTCTATTCCCCCAGGCTAACTGAAGCTTTGCTAATGCACTATTATCAGTTCATATTTGCCTTTCTGCGGTGCTGTAAAGCTATCACAAAGGCCGAGGACAGGAGCAGCAACACGTGAGATTTCCACACACGCAATCTAAGACCAAGTAATTTCTTCCTCTTTATCTCTTTAACACTATCGCTGCCTCTCGGGACACTAAGAGTACTAGCGGGGCACTAATGGCATTGTCGCTGTCCCCTGGGACACAGGGGAGCACTGGACGGGCGGGTACTGGGAACACTCTGGGGCACGGGAAGTACCGGGGGTGCTGCTGGTGAGCCCTGGGACAGGGACGAGCACTGGGGAGCAAAGCGAACCGCTGGGGACGCTCTCACTGTCCCCTCACGGCGGGGGTCGATCTCGCACTCCTCACGGCGCCCGGGGGGCCGGACGCGGGGACATCCACCGCGCGCCGCCTACGTGCCTCGCACCCCGTCCCGCGCGCCACCAGGGGCCGGGGCGTGGCCAAGCAGAGGCGGGCGGGGATCTGGAGGGGGAGGGGGGAGAGAGAGAGAGAGAGATGTCTCCCCTACGCTTGCGCAAGCGGCTCTCCCTGGGGCGCGGGGCGGGGCACGCGGGGCACGCGCGCTGTGCCCCGGTTGGCCGGGGAGGGCGCACGCGCCGGGGATAGCGCCCAGGCCCCGCCTCCAGAAGGGGTGGGTACCCGGCGGCGCAGCTCGCTATTGGCGGGGCGGGCGGCTGCGCGCGGGGAGGGCGGGGCGGCGGGCGCGGCCGAGCCATGTGTGCCGGGCGCCGCCGCAGAGCGGCCGCAGCCGCCACCGGCAGCGCCGCACCCGCCCCGGGGAGCGGCGCAGAGCCCGGGAGATGTTCTCCTCTTGGGGCTTCCCCTGCGGCCGCCTCCGCCTCGCTGGCCGGGCGGCATCTCGCCGCTCCCCGCTGCTCTGCCAGCGGACGGCGGCTTCCTCCGCTCCGCCGTGGCTGCCGCTGCTCGGCGGCGCCCACCGGCGCCTACTCGCGCTCGGCGGGCTGAGCCCCTCCGCAGCGGCGGCGGCCGGGCGGGGGGCGGCGGGGGCCACGCCGTGCGGGTCGGGGGCGGCGGGGGGCGGATTCCGGCCGTCGCGGGTGGCGGTGGTGGTGAAGACGACGCGGTACGAGTTCGAGCAGCAGCGGTACCGCTACGCCGGGCTCTCTGAGGAGGACCTGAAGCAGCTGGTGAGCAGCGGGAGGGGCCGGCGGTCCTGGACAGTGAGGGCGTTGACGCGGGGCTGCAGCAGGGTCGGGGGGGCTACCCAGGGTGATGCCCGGCTCCGGCGAGGGATGACCGTGGTGATGCCCGACTTCGGAGAGGTTCCCGGGGATATCCGGCTCCAGGGGCACCGGGCCGCTGTGTCCGAGTGTCCCTGATGCTTCCCCGGGCCTTGGTGGGGCGGAGCCGGCGGCTGTGGAGGTGAGCGGGGTCGCGGCCGCTGTCCCCGGGCTCTGCCCCTGGTGCTGGCGGCTCTGCCCTCCCGCCACTTCTCTCCCCGGCCCCCGGTCCCGGTAGAGCGGCCGAGCGGCACGGCCTGCAGAGGGGCACGAGTGGCGGCGCTGGGCATTCATCGCTTGCAGGCTGCCGAGAGACTTGTGCAGTAAGCGTGTTTGAGTTTTACCCTCAGAGGGAATCCAGTGGCCTTCAGCAAACTGCATTCTTTTTCTTACTGTATGAAGTATAAAGATTAGAGAGGTGCATGCTGTGGAAAATACAGTGTTGCGAAAAATCCCCTCTATGTCTTAGCATGGACTGATTCGCATTTCCTCCGTTTTTTTGCCTCACATCCTCACTCTATCCTTACATATTTTCCTCCATTCAGACAGCCACATCTCTCTCAGGTCCACCCTTCTTGTTACAGGTTTTAGAAATGCATTTTTCTTTAGTCTCTAAGAAACCTTTAATGTAAAGGTCCATTACTGAAGGTATACTGAGGAAAGCAAGTGTCTCTGAGAGTTGATATGTGCACCCAGTGTCTTGTTGTCTTCATCTCCATCATGCTCAGTGACCTCACCCATTTCTCCCTTTGCCCGGTGGCTGTCTTCCAGTGTTCACCTGCCACCGGTGGGCTGAAGGATGGCACCTGCAGGAGTTACTTTGGCTGCCAGCAGTCTGTGAAGTCCATGTCATAAGATCATATTTTTATGCTTTTATTTTGGATAGATCCATTACATTAATTTGTCCACAGGTTGTTTTGTGTCTGTCAAGTCTTTGGTCTCTTACAACTGGAAATATTTTAAATCTCTTTTACTTTGCAATGTTTGGACTAAACTGGTACACGTGCTTAACTTATGTGGCGAGGACAAATGGCTGCATAGCCTTGCTTTGTAAAGAATCAGGGATAAAACGTACAGTATCTACAGCAATGTCTGTGTGCTTCAGTTAGTCTTCTACCTCCTATGGAATTCCTGTCCAGACGTTTTTAACATATAGCATATAGTTTTGTATAGCTGTGTAGTTACAGTTACATTCAACAAGCTGAATGTCAGTCTGTGTTAATTCTTATGTAGCTTCCTGTTGCTGAGGTGTCCCAGTACTTCCTTTCATACACTGGTTGGGGGGGAAAAAACGTGTCTTACAGCTCAGCTGTAAGACTTTTTCTTGTCATTTAGCTATTTGTGAGAAATTGTTTCTTGTTGTTGAGTACAGAGGTTGTCCTCGGTGTGCAGTTAAGCCCAGGAGAAGCAGACTGGGTTTGTTTGGTCACTTTTCCCTAACTGCTTCTGTCCAGGCAGAACTGGGACACTGAATCAGTGAGCAGCATTGCACATCCCTTAAGGTGCTCATGACTGGATAGTGTGGTAGCTGCAGTTTCTTTTTTTGTGAGAATGCATATTTTGCATGATTGGTAACCTGTATTTCCCTCAGTATGCATTTTTAAAGTAACTGTGAACTCAGTGGATGATTATAATGGTTGCAGAAACACCTTAAAGTTTGTCCTTTTGGAGAAACTTACAGGTACACAATAATTCTTGGTATTTGTGACAGTTTTAGAATTTCTTTTCTAGGACTGGTGCTTTTTTAATATCTACCTTTCCTCTTAAAATACTGCCTTGTGAGGAATTGCTGCAATAAAAATTGGTGTCGCCAGGTAGACAAAGCCCAACTTGCCTAACTATGTGTGTAGCAATATTGAGTTAAGCTCCTCTGTATGGGCGGGAATACAAAGATTTGTGCAAGAGCACATTGAAAAGGTCTTGTAGAGTTTTTTGAAACAGAAAAAAGAGAGCAAAGGAATTATCCTTGCTGCCCATTTCTTAAATTTTTTAGCTAACCTGTAGAAATTTCAGTATTTGTATTTTGCTGTGACTCTGGTCTCAGATCTTTTTTCCTCAGAATGAGTTAATGGCAGCCTCACTGAATATGTTACTTGAAGGTTCAGAAGATTCTTATCCTCACCGTTGGGGAGATCACTTTGTAGCTGAGTGATTGCTGTGAAGTGTCCTTCCCCCACAGTGCCACTGTGGGCAGCTTGGGAACACGATGCATTTTGCTCCCTGGTGTTAGCTGCAATCCATGTTTCCTGTGTCTCTGTTTCTCCTGGGGGGACTTTGGAAGCTGCTCCAAGGCAGCTGATCTCAGAAATGAGCCCAGGCACACGATCTTTGGGTTTGCAGCTCAGTTGAAGTGCCACACAGAAGGCAGGATGAGGGTGCATATGAAAGCCTCAGGCTGGGATACATGCAAAGAGTGAAAGCAAAAGAGCACAGGAGAGGTTTGGCTCCTTTGGTGCTCAGAGCTGCTGGCTGACCCAGACCTGCTGGTGGTGGGGGTTGCATTGTAGGGGCTCTGGATTGGGTAATCCTGGAGGAGGCTTGTAGTGTAAGGGAGAGGCATGAAAGGAAGAGCATGGTGCTGTCATCCTCTGTCATGGACCTTCAGATGTCCAGACACTGGCTGTCTGAAATACAGAAATTCAGTTTCAAGGCAATGTTGGAGGTTTAGATCTGAGCAGCCATACCTGGGCTTGTTGCCTTGCCTGTTGTGAGCAAAAGAGATGTTTGCAAGTTTCTAGAAGATAGCTGATGTCTGTACTTGGAAACTTCAGACATCAATATAGCACAAGTAATGAAAATTGGGGGCTTAATCAGTTCTGCCTGATCACCAAGACAGGCAAGCAGTCCTGAAGGTAGCTGTTTCAATCAGTGTGTTTATGTATTGAGGCTGAATATGCAGGAAGTAGCTTAATGCAGAAATGATGGTGCCTTTGGGCACTCATCCTAATGAAATGAGATTTGTTTCATGTTTAAGGAGGCTGAAGATGAATCATTGGCGTACACCAGTGTGTACTAAATTATTATATGGGTCATAGTATATGTCTTTATCTATGATATATGCAGTATAAATCACATTATCCTCCAAGGAGCAGAATACCGTAATGGAGGTGACTGGCTGACATTTCTAATAAGCCATAAAGGCCCTGGGCACCTGTAGCTTAAACCCTTCTGTGGCTTTACTTTTGGATGCTGAGTGAGTTGTATTATACAAACACTATGAAATGTTGCAAAGTCAGAGCTGCAGGGTCACAATTCCAGAACTCAAATATTCTTTCTCTGTGCTGACAGAAATAGGAGAGGTAAAGAAGCAGTCCAGATAGCAGAAGAGCAAAACTAATGATGGAAAGATGGAGAATAAGGGCTGCTTTTACAGATCTACTAAATGCTGTCTTTGCTTTATGAAATTTAAGGGGCTGTTGGATTTCTAAAACTTGCAGTTACCAGCTCTGAGTTATACTAATCTTTCTCCCAAGTCCCTACAATCAGTTTGCTTACCAGAAGTGACAGCAATTTTCATTTCTTGTGACTTAGCTTAGTGGGATTGGCATCTAAGTATGACTAGTTACAAAAATGAATGATCCAGTCAACTAGTACTGAAGGCTGTTTCATGTTCTGTTTATTTCATTCTTAGTAAATCCATGCAGAGGAATCACTGCTGTTGTCCTTACGTAAACTAAGACAATATAATGCCCAAGTAATAGAGCTTGTTTCCTGACTTCGGGGTTTGGTTTTGTTTGATAGTGCAGATGTGATAAGTTGCTGACTTCTCACAGCTGTAAGGTATTTAGGGAAGGTGAAAAATTTACCTGTCCAAATACATTTCGTACACAATTCTGACTATCTTTGAAAATGTCTTGTCATATGAAAAGTTAAGTTTGTCTGGATCTTAGTTGGAAGGAGGTTGTTCAGTGTGGGCTAGAGTTGATACTCTGTTGTGTCTGGTTTATGAGTCTTTATCTGGAGCAGGAAGGGAGAGCAAGTTGGAGGTTTGGAACAAGTTTTGCCTCTTTTGGACCACTGCAACTAATTGCTAGGGGTGGTAATATCAGTGATGTGAAGTTCATACAACTTTATAGAAAACTAGTGTCTGGGTAGGGAAGAGGTAACCTGTTGTCAGGATACTGTCTCCCCTGAATGTGGTCAATATGAACTTGCAGGTGATGCATAGGGCAGCAGCAACATCCTGAGCAGGGCTGGCCAGGAAGGAAGGAAGGAGTGTTGCCCAGCAGGTAGGTGAGTTTCAGCTGGCACTCCTATGCTGTGTGCCAAAGCAACCCCGCAGAGCTGTGGGTGGGGTCTGGGCGGTGTGCAGCAGGACATTATCCTCCCACCCTCCTGCTCCTATTTTAGATGTGTACCACGCCAGTTGTTGCTAGTCCATGCAGTAAAGTTTTCATGCCTCTAGAAAATTCCTTCTTGTGGGAAATGTACTGTTTTACCTCTAACTTGATAGGCGATGGATTTTTGGTTTTAATTACAGAAAAAACTATCTGTTACTTTTTATATTAAGTGGTGAAAGATACCCTTTCAGTATCGCTTCTGAATTACTTTTCCTGAGTACTACTGTTACAGGCTTGTAACTCTCATACCACCACCTGAAGATACGGTTTTGGAAAATATCCAGGCATTTTGTTCTTAGATTCTGGTTTAGAAGACTCTGTTTCAATGCTGATGCCTGTGATCCTCTCAAACACTTGTTTAGAAAGTAGCCAAATATTTTCAGAATACTTAGTTTTGCAGATGCAAAGACGGCAGCAGAATGAAAAAGCAATATGCAAACTTCAAAGTTCAACTGAATTCTAATTTTAAAATAAAATCTGGTAATTTAGTAGACAACTAAAAAAAAAAGTTGGTTTTCTGAAAATCAGTAAGTATGAGGGCAGTTAACCCTGTGTTCTCTTGTGGATCCGTATGTACAGAGTATATTTGAAAGTAGTATTTTTAAGTAGAAACTTCCTTAATGAATGAGATGATACTGTGAAGTTTTTCATTATTCTGTTGAATTTAGACTGCCCATCTCTTCTTACCTTGTAATGTGAATTTTTTCAGTGGATGTTCTTTTACAGAGCACATAAAATGTTTTAAAGCTTTTAGGACTCTATTATTCTCTACCCTATCCTGAAAAGAGGGAGAAGTACTAACTCCCTTTAGTGAATTGAAGCATACAGAATTCAAGACACAGGTTATATTCCACTAGGATTATATAAAGCTAAAGACTTTTTTTTTTCAGAAATAAAATTTTTGAACTAATCCACTGGAAACTGAGATGTGTGCAAATGCTTTTCAGGTTACACAAACATGGTGTTCATATGTTTATCTTTACCTTTGAAATTTGATATATTTGCATCAGTGTTAAGTCACTGTACTGGCATCTCCTTTATTAAATTGTTCCTCCTATGTTGTTATTCTAAGAGGGGTCTGGAAAATGATGGAAACAATTAAATGTAATGGAGTAATTATTTTTTCCATAAGATTTTTTTTTCCAGTACACCATTCAAATACACTCAGTTGCATATAGCAAATAGATATAGAAGTAGGGCGTTTCAGTGTAATTCACCTAAATTAAACTTCTGGGACTGCATCACCAATCATACTATGCAGTATACTGCTGGAGAAGGCTGCTTCTTGGCAGTGACTTTATTGCTGGCTTTAAGTACTTCATTAGTTGTGATTTACAGCATCTTGTTGGTGTTGTGCTGTATTAATGGGAATGATTGAATTGCCTGGATTACACAGATTTTTTTAGAAATCTTTTAGTGAAGAAAGCGGTTACCACTGTTTATAGTTAACAAAACAATTTGCTCTGCCTTAGCCTTTGAATTGCGAACCACTATGTGTATTCCTCATGTGTAGTTTAAATGACAATAATTCTTTAATGTGGTGGAGAGCAATTAGGAAACAGTTCATGGCATTTTAACTTTTTTTCATGTGTGCATCAAACTCTTGTCCTAAAGCAGCATTTCTGTAAAACTTCAGGAACATAATGTTGCAGTTAAATCAGCTATTACAGAAGTAATGGTTTATAAAATGCTACAATATCTGTACTTCATGGTTATTATTCTACAGAAGATACATTAGTGTACAGCAGCATTTGAAGGCTTGCCGTGATGGTGTAATGGAATTGAGGGGTCTAAATTACTCAAGAAGAAAGTGAGGAAAATATAAGGAAAAAATATTCCTAGCTAAAGTAGTCCTGTGGACTTCTGCAGTGTAGGAGGTGGTGCAGCAAACTGGTGGAAACATAACAAATAGCCAGGAGCAATATTGGGAAAAATACTGAGCAATGGACAGCAAGTTAGTAAATCAGTCCTAGTCAGGTAACTTCAGCCTTCTG
This sequence comes from Geothlypis trichas, assembly GCA_009764595.1. NCBI lineage: Eukaryota > Metazoa > Chordata > Aves > Passeriformes > Parulidae > Geothlypis > Geothlypis trichas. The sequence continues at coordinate 11,179,320 of CM019933.1, read as the reverse complement.
GCCTTTCTTGTGTGGTGAGAACTGACTTACTGCATTGGTTAACTTAGCACATTTTTTAAAAGCAAGTGGCTAGAGCCTGTATAATATGTAATAAACCTGGGAAGGGGGGAAGAATTGGATGTAGTGCTATGGCTTGCAGCTCAATAGCAGTTTGTATTGGAAAACTTGATTTGTATTCAAGGCCTTGTGGAAGAATTAAACCTGAGCCTTGGTACTTCTGATCCACAGCAGGAGTTTGTTTCAGGAACCGTATTGGTTTCTCTGATGCTTACTCATTATTAAAGCCTTCCTGTAAACAATGCATTTATGGATTAGATTTTTTTAGCTAATAAGTGATCAGAAGCCACTGCATTTGAACTTCACTCAGAACCTGCAGCTGATCACTGAGACTGGTTGTAAGGTTCACTTTAGAGAGGGTTTCAGAGCGCTTCTGCAGGTCTGAATAAGCTAGACTGCAGGGCCTTAAAGGAGCTAGGTGTCCCAAAATGGGTTAATCCACTGTATTACTGTACACTGTAATTGCAAAGTGTACTGCCAACATAATTCTACTGAAACTGGCCCTGTTGATAGCAAAAAGTTGAGTGTATTGGGTTTGTGTGGCCAGGTTTTGGTAGTGGGGAGGACTGCAGCCGTGGCTCCTGTAAGAAGCTGCCAGAAGCTTTCTCCATGTCTGACGGCTGACGCCAGATGGATCCAAGATGGACTCTCACCAGCACAGGTCAAGCCATTTAGAGGTGGTAGTGTCATCTCAGTTGGTAACATATTTAAGAGTGGAAAAAAAATTACTGTGCAAATGTAGTTGCTCTCAGAGAGGAAGGATTGAGGGTGTGAGAGGAACAGTTCTACAGACACAGGGCCAGTGAAGGAGGAGGGGCAGGAGCTGTTCCAGGGGCCAGAGCAGAGATTCCCCTGCAGCCCCTGGTGCAGCCCTGGCTGAGGCAGCTGTGCCCCTGCAGGCCCTGCAGGCCCAGGGGGGAGCAGAGATCCACCTGCAGCCCCTGGAGGAGCCACAGCAGAGCAGGTGGGTGTGCCTGAAGGAGGCTGGGACCCCATGGGAAGCCCGTGCTGGAGCAGGCTCCTGGCAGGAGCTGTGGCCTGTGGAGAGAGCCCCTCACTGGAGCAGGATCCTGGCAGGAGCTGTGGCTGTGGAGAGAGCCCCTCACTGGAGCAGGCTCCTGGCAGGAGCTGTGGCCTGTGGAGAGAGCCCCTCACTGGAGCAGGATCCTGGCAGGAGCTGTGGCTGTGGAGAGAGCCCCTCACTGGAGCAGGATCCTGGCAGGAGCTGTGGCTGTGGAGAGAGCAGCCCCTCACTGGAGCAGGCTCCTGGCAGGAGCTGTGGCTGTGGAAAGCCCCTCACTGGAGTAGGTTCCCCTCCCCTGGGCCCCAGTGTGGGCCCACAGTGGAGCAGCCTGTTCCTGAGGGACTGCACCCTGTGGAGGACCCAGACTGGAGCAGTTTGTGGAGAACTGCAGCCTATGGAAAAGAAACTATGCTGGAGAAGTTTTTGAAAAATCTCCTGTGGATATCTCCAGCCCCCAGGCTGGAGCAGGGGAAAGAGCTCCTCTAGTTGAGCAGAGACCAAAACGACTTGAGACAAACTGACTGTGGGATACATGCTCATGTCCCTGTTCTGATGAGGGGGAGGAGGGAGAGCTGGGACAATTGGAGGGATGGAGGGAAGGTGTTTTAAAGATTTGTTTTACTTCTCATTATCCTGCCCTGATTTTGATTCATAATAAATTCTGTTCATTTCTGAAAACTGAGTGTGTTTAGTCTGTGGTGGTAACTGGGTGAGTATTCTCTTCCTGTCATTACCTCAACTTTGAGCCTTTCCTTACATTTTCTCTTTCCTATCTCATTGTGAAGGGGTGTGATAAGAGCAGCTTTGGTGAGTACCTGGCATCCAGCCAGTCAGGGTCAATGTGCTACATTAAGTCAGTGACGTAGCAAATGTTGTTATTCAGTAAGTCTGGATTTTTTCAGTAAATACTTAAATTTGACCAGTTTTTTTTTTTTTTTTTCCTAAATATGGTTGCCTTACTGTCTTGAGTCTTTATCTATAGCCAAAGTATATGAGATCTGATAATGCATTTGCTATTTCTAGTGCAAGAACAATTAGATCACATTTCCCCTTTTAAGAAGTCTGGCAATTTCTGTGAAAGGAGTAATATTAAGGATCTCTCTCAGACTGTCTTCACAGAAGAGGTTCTCCAGCCCTCTGTTCATCTTTGTGTCTCTCCTCTGTACTCACTCTGACAGGCCCATGCCCTTCCTGTGCTGGGAGCCCAGAGCTGGATGCAGTGCTCCAAGTGGGTCTTAGCAGAGCAGAGGGGCAGAATCCCCTCCCTGCCTTGCTGCCCATGGGGCCCTGGATGCAGCCTGGGGTGTCTTTCTGGGAGGTGAGCTCACATTGCTGAGCCATGTCCTGCCGTCTGTTCACCAACACCTTCTTGTCCTTCTCCATGGCTGGTCTCAATCCCTTCATCCCATAGCCAGTATTGGTATTGCCCCAGCCTGAGTGCAGCCCCTTGCATTTGGCCTCGTTGAATTTTATGAAGTTTATACAGACGCAGCCCTCCACCCTGTCAGGGTCCCATGGATGTCGCCTCCACCCTCCAGTGTATCAACTGCACCACGCCTTGGTGTTGTCAGCAAATATGCTGTCGCTGGTGTGAATACAGCCAGGTACAAATGGTCCTTGCTCTCTGCTATAAATTGAGGGTAGGTGTGCTGTCCTGTGCTTACTGTGAGTGTCGTGTCCAGACCTGGGTATCTGTTGTGTGCAACCACCGAATTCAGCTCCCCTGTCAGTTCAGCTGATGGCTGGTAAAAACGCTGACCATTCAGCACTGTGGTTCAAGCTTGCTCTGCCTGCCCTAGGAGACCCTTTTCTGTGGGGCACTTGAAATGTGTCTCCAAGGTACAGATTCCTGATGGGCAAGTTCTGCTAAGGCTAGCTGCTCAGTTTCTTTCTCTGTTTTGTTGTTGGCATTTTATTATCTAAGATTCAGAAGCTGAACCATGCTTTATTCCTATGTACTTGTATGTGGATTACTTTTACATTTTGAAATAGAGAAGCTTAATATTTCATTAGAGCTCCTAAGAAATCCAGAAGTTTAGTGTGTGCCCGACCTTTTAGGAAAATTGCATTTGTTTTTAGCGTGACAGATCAAGCTTTGTCTTAACTAGTTAGCACTAAAACAGGATAATTGCTTGCCTGTAGATTGACAGTCTGACTTTGGTAATTAGGGAAGTTTTGATTGAAAGTCAGATTTAGTCAGGAATGCTACGGGAAGTGTATGGCTTGAAACATGTCCTATATTCAAAGCTGTTCTAGTTCTAACCTTAATGTATTGAGAAAAATATTTTTTCTATAAGTCTGTCAAAATCTTGTTTCTTTTAAGCAGAGCAAAACCTGAACACTAACTTTGTCTATACTTGGGACACATGGTTAAATCTCAAGGGACAATTTCTGAAAATACTGGACTTAAAGTGCCATACTTTGCTTGGAAACAGATTGTTATGTTAGTGCTTATTGTATTTTTGTCTTGAGGTTAAAATTCAAATTTTTGCTATTCAGCTGTTGATCTCTAAATCCGTTTGTATTATTTTGTGGTTCTTTCTGTGGAAATCTGGTAGATTGTAAACCAGTGATCTGTTCTTGTTTTCCAGCTGGGATGCATGTGTGGGCAAGTTCATTGTGGAAATTTGAGAGAGTAATTGTTTCTAGATCTATGCTTTTTGTTGTTAGGGTTTAGGGGTTTTTTTTTATTTGGTTTTTTGTTGTTTTTTGGGGTTTTTTTCCTTCTTCTTTCTACTCAGACATTTAGTTTAACTCCTCAATGACCAACAGTTGTAAAACAAGTGATTGGTATTAACTCCATCCTGTTGCAGTTTAAAACTGCATGAAGGTTAGTGCTGTAAATTAAGCTTAAGCCTAGTAATGAGAATATAAATGCATACACATAAGGCCAAAGTACATTGGAAAAGTTCCATTTAACCTTACTGGATAAGTCCAGAGGAGGACCACAAAGATGGTCACGAGGCTGGAGCACCTCTCTTGTAAGGACAAGACAGTTTGAGCTGTTCAGCCTCAAGAAGAGATGCTCTGAGGAGAGCTTAGAGCATCTCCTAGTACCTGAAGGGACTCCACAGGAAAGCTGAAGAGGTACCTTTTGTCAGTAAGTGTATTGATAGGATGAAGGGGATGGCTTTAAGCTGAAAGAGGGAAGATTAGCAGGTTAGCTGTTCAGAAGAAGTTCTTTACTGTGAAGGTAGTGAGGCTCAGGCACAGGTTGCCCAGAGAATTTGTGGATGTACCATCTGTCAAAGTGTCCAAGTTCAGACTGGATGGAGCTCTAAGGAACCTGGTCTATTGAAAGGTGTCCTTTAGGACAGGGTGGCTGGATCTGGATCATCTTTAAGGTCCCTTCCAAACCAAATCACTCTGTGATTCTGCTAGGATGAAATGCAGAAGGTGCTGTGTTGACAAATTCACTCCAGACAATATCCATGTTACTGTATTGAGAGAACATACTCTTTTATCCTAATGCTTAATAGGCAATGCCAGTAGGTCTCAGCCATGTCTTTTCTTTTCCCGTTTTCTAAATCAAGAGTCATAATCCACATACGTACACAACAATGGGTATTACTTGGCTTGTGTTGGCTTCTGTATTTGTGTCTAGAAGCCTTGTCCTTGCTGTGCAGCATTGTTCCTGCAGGGCAAACATTACTAAAGAACAGCAGACCCACAGTTTAAGCCAAATGAGTTCGGACTTGCCAGAGGTGCAGGCTTAGACTACAGAAGGAAGGCTTATTCTTGCATTTTATTTTGTGTAGTATTAAGGTCATATTAACAGGCCTAATTCTAAATCAGAGGTTCCTCCAAAGTAAGAAAAGCTTGAAAGTTGTCTTCATGCAGAATCTAATACCTTTGTGCCTTTTTGATGAATCAGTTGACAAAAGCCAAGCCTTTGGGGGCCTGTTTTATGATTGGGCTTGAGAGCCAGGCTGTCCTTGTGCTGTCTGTACATCCCAAGTGTCTTCAAGGCTCTTTAAGGAGGTGATTATGCACGCAGCAACTGGACTGCATGATCTTCAGCTCTTTTGAAATAAAAAGCAGGTGCTGCTCTCAGTTTGGTCTTACACTTTGCCCTAAGTGCAAACTCCTTTCCAGCAGCAGCATTTGTCATAGTTTTAGAGTGGCACTCAGGTGCTGGATATGAGGCAGGAGCAGAGGCAATGAAATACAGGTATATCTGTCTGAACATTGTCTGAACACCCTTTTCACTGCAAGGGTGACTGGACACTGACAGAGTTTGCCCAGAGATGTGGTTGAGGCTCCATCTGTGAAGATCTTCTAAAGCCATGCAGATCTGGACAGATGACCCTGCTTGAGCTTGGGATTGGACCAGAGGTCTGTTCTAGCCCAGCCACTCTGTGATTCTGTGCTATAGGGGCTGTGGGATTATAGTATGTATTGTATAGCTGGCCTCTCAGTAAAAGATCTGTGTATTGTATAAGTGACCCTGCCCCGATTCTAGTTATTGTAAATGGGCTGCAGCTGTGATGTCCTTAATTGGGTGGCAGCTGTAGCCCGTGGAGATAGTTGGGATAAAAGGGGGGGGGCAGCCAGGGAGAGCCTTGAAGGAGCCCTGGCTAAGAAGGAACATGCAGGAGAAGAAGTCTGTGCTGTGAAGATCTGCGGCCATAAGAAAACACCGAGGAGGTATGGGACTTTAGAAATATAGTAACAACACTGTGCTTCTGACCACAAAGACTGTAGGCACTTCTCTGGTTCTTTGGAGTAGTCAAGTGAGAGCAGCTGCTGATTAGCATTCCTCTTGGATATACTTGACTGTGGTCAGGCTCAGTTGGGCTTCCCTTTTGTAAGTTTTTAGATGAATGAACTTGCAAGTTATCTCTGAACACAGAGAATGAGGCTGGAGATGAACAGACTGTTGTAATCTCTGGAGCCTTTTGCAAATCAGGACAATTTAGTAACTCCATAAATGTAGTACAGCCGTTTAAACTAATGGCCCTAACTTTTCATTTTGCTTGCTTAGTAATGTGTGCTTACTTGTTCTAGAGCTAAATTCAAAGAGGATCTACACATTCAATGCCTGTTCTACAGTGCTGCTGAAATGGTTCATCCAGTTGTCAGAATACTGGTAGTTTATTTGCTGAGCAATCTCTTCTGTTTTCTGAAGCTGTTGATGAAATAATTTAACTCAGCTATGGCAAATGTAAGTTACAGAGCAGACCCTGTTCCGTGGCAGTGGTGCTGCTCGTACCTCTCCTTCCTGGTCATGCCAGGGAAATGCTGGCTGTTGGCTTGACACTGATGCTGATGGCTTAAAAACCTGCAGATGATCACACAGAGAATATTACATTGTTCAGAGATAAAAGCTCTTTTCCATCAAGCTGAAAGATAGCATGCTGGCAAATTAGCTGAATAAATGAGGTACATAAAATTACAAGATGGAGTTTGTGGTTTCTATTTTGCGTGGAACTAACAGCAGCCTGAAAAAAGTGTGCTGTCACTGCAGTCTGCTTGTCAGGTGCTTGTTTCATTCACTGTGGATGCTTCTAGAGGAACCTGATTTTAGTAATGGTGTTTTTTTGGAAATTGTTTGATTGTGGATTTCTTGTTCTTGTGGTAAGGCAAGATGAATTTGTGCTTTGAACATGCAATTGACAATTCTTCTGGAAATTACACCTATGCTGCTCAGGAGCAGGTGTCTGTGGAAGGCAAATACCTCCTTTTTCTGCCTTTTCCTTTCCCCTCCAAGTGGATAATGGGAGGCTGTCAGCAGGCTGGCAATGGGCTGTGCTGTAACTAGCATAGCCCTGTGTAATCTTTCACTCCCCAGAGTGAAACAGGGTCCAGAGGGGCAATATTCAGAGTTCCCAGTGCAGCACCATGGACTCTGCAAGACTAAGAGGCGTCTGGGGTGCACAGACATTGTAGTTCAGGAGTAGAAACAAAGGATTTAAGTGTGTGAGGCAATTAATGGGACATAACACCCCGTATCCCAGTAAACCAATGTGAACAAGCTTTGGAAAAACCTGCAATATTTATCTGGATGTTTTCTGATCATCCACATACCTGTGTCTGATCATGCATGGTCACCTGTGTGTTGTGATCATGCATAGCTGGCAGGCAGCTGCTCCCACTGTCTTCCTTTTGTGCTGTTGATACATCCAGGCAGCCTGTGAGTCTCTGTTGGAAGTGGTTTCCTGATCCCAGCTCTAAGACCACCTAAAAATTTTGCTCCTGCAAGTTAATTGCTAATTGTAAATACACAGCAGTGCAGTTCCAGAGCAGCCAATTATATCCTTGTCTGTAACTACTTTGGTGCTGAGTCTATCTCATGTGCTTAGCTCATGCCTGGATTTCTTGACGTGAATGGATGTCAGATGAATAAAGATTTCATTTCCTGGGTATTGGATTGTGGTTGACTTCAACTGTCATATCCTGACAGTCCTCTCCCCTTCTCTATGGAATTGAGAAGTCTATGAAAATGGGATTAGGCAAGGCTATCTGGCACCACTTTCTCTTGGAATGGTATAAAACTTTGAATAAAGGGACTTGAATAAATTACTGGAAGTAGCTGTTTAGAGCTTCTGGCACAGATGAATTCCTCTGGACAAACTCTAGGAGAGGTTCTGTTTCTCTGCTGATAAATTGGTTTTAACTGTTCAGGGAAAAGGAAGCAGTGACAGTATAATTGTAGAATAATTCAGGCTAGAAGGAGCATCAGGAGCCTGCTGCTCTAAGCAGAATCACTTTCACTGTGAATGTATTTATAGACTCCTTTTGCTTAACATCCTTTGCACCCTCTTTCTTTCACTTTCTTTATCTCTATGCACACACATGTTTGGCAGTATCAGCCCCAGATGAGGCCCCCCCTGCTAAATAAGATAAGGAACATATGGTGACTGAATTACTCACACAAAAACTTGTTGCCAAACTAATCTGCAACAAGTCAGTAATCTCGCATGCCTGCTTATGACCGTATCTGTATAAACTGCAAAGTGTTTCTGTGGTCTGAAGAGTGTGTTGAGATTAATTAAGTATTCAAATTCTCCATTTTCCAGGAAGGATGAGACTAGAATGCACCTACGGAGTTCATCTTGTTATTGTTACCAACTTGTTTGACAAATGTGGTGTAAAATCCAGGCAACAGTATCAAATGTATTAGGTAGATTTTCCTTAAGCTTTTTTTGATCCAGAGAAAATGTCACCTTTGTCAGCACTTGGCAGTCTTCCATTTTAGCTCAAATACAATTTGAAGGGTAATGCTGGGGGTGTTTCAGGCTCTGTTTCCTTAATTGTCATTCCTGTTGCTTTTTTTGTCTGTCTTCTCTACAGCACTACTTTGAGCTAACTGGGTGTTTCAGTGCATGGCTGAAATATACTTAGTGTAACTATATGGAATCATGTAGTCTTTATATCAGTTGACAGATTCAGGAGGAGCAAAGTGTCTGAAGTTGCATGGAAGTCAATGTAGTATGCTTGCTTGCATATCTGTGGTTCTTGACTGCTGTGGCCATTTGATTCAATTAATGAACTAGTCAGTATAATCTGACTGCTGTGTATATAGAAATGTAATTAATGGAAGGCTTATAAGAACATATCTCTGCTGAGAAAAAATAATGTGCTTTTTTTATAGGTTCTATTTGCTTTGCTTGAGAGTACTTATTGTACTTCTACAAATACCATTTGTGTCTTACAGCTTGCCTTGAAGGGATCTAACTATGCTGGTCTGCTGGAACGGCATCGCATTCATACAAAAAACGTGGAGCACGTTGTGGACAGCTTACGGTAAGAGTGCATGGGTGTGAAGATTTCAGACACAGGGCAAATATCCATGGATTGGTGAAACAAAAGGAAGCCTCGTGTTACGAATGCCAGTAAAATAGGAAAAAAAAAAAGAGAGAGGTGCAGATGAGCAGTCATTCCTGAAAGAACCATCGTGTGAACTGGCTCAGTTCAGTTGGCTAGCATGTTCGATTATTGTCTTGAAAATAAGCAAGAAGGTGGTACAGGATTTGTGTGTCAAGTGTTTTTAAGCCAAATATGTTTGCAATTACTCCTTAGCTGCATGACAACTTTCCAGAAGGCTGTGACAAGAAACATTATATATTGGAATTCAGACTTTCTCTGAACTTTACAGGAACGAAAGGATAGAAGTTCGTCTCGTTAAGCGCCGAGAGTATAACGAAGAGACAGTTCGGTGGGCAGATGCTGTTATATCAGCAGGAGGTATGACTTTATGGAAGGGAAGTATTTGTTTCATTATGTTTTCATGGATATGTTTCTCAAAAAGACTTGGCAGTGTTTGAAGCAACTGGAAATAATTCACATTCTGAAAACAAATTGCTAATCTGATTGTCAGAAAATCTGACAAAAAGCAGTGGTTATGACCACCTTGTCTACCTCTAGTACCTAAAATTGTAGCCCATGGAAGTGAACCCCAGTGCATGGCCACTTGAAAAGTTTTTCATGTGTGAAGCAATACAAACTGTGGAATTTACTATAGTTTTCAACTAAAGAGGATGAAATTCTTGATGTCATGTAATTTTTTGTAGCCCTAAAATCTACTCATTGTTTTTTTGGGATGTGAGGTGTAGACTAATGTACTACCTCATGGTCCCCTTGCTCAAATTGTCTCTCTTGCTTTCGCACTTAATCCAGTGACTGGCGTATCAAGTTGGATGGTACAGGTAAAAAGTCTGCAGCTTCTGAGCATCTTGTGCCACTGATCAGTGTTTTCCAGGTGAACCAACAGAGCAATTAACCTCATTGTTTATCTTTAATATTGGGTTGCAGCAGTTCACTCAGTGTTATTTTTTGGGATGCTGCAAATACAGCCTTGTGTTGCTGGGCTCTGACATAGTGTTCACTCATCTGTGGCAAACAGGCTTGACCACAGCTTTCTGTCTTCCCACTAGTCCAGTTTGCCCTTAGGTACTGAGCACCATGAAGAATGGGTTGAAAGGTTTATTCCTTGAGCATCCTGTCACACTCTTGTGCATTTCAAAGAACTTCCCCAAAGTGCCAGTTTGTGTTTGGCAAAATTTTTCATGGTTGAGGCAAGCAGCTGGGAAGTAATAGATCATCTGAGGTTTTCAGAGCTTTATGTCTTCGTGCTGTTCAGAGCTTATATCTTCTTGCAAAGACTGAATGAGTTTATAGTTTTCTTTCTGTTCAACAGACAGGAAAAAATACCAATATCTGCAGAAACCAGTACCTTTAAAGATTTCTAATTCTGAGATTTCTACTTACCCAAGACCTCTTTTCCAAGTGTGCCTGTCTGGGGCCAAATAAGACCTTTAAATTGCCTTTTAGGAGGACAACTGGGGTGAAGCTGAAGTCATTGTTTTAATGCGACTCACAGTAACATTTGGTTTTGTTTCCTGTCTCCTGTGGCTTTGTTTAGCAATACTTTGTAAATTTACTTTTGCTAAAGAATTTCTCTTACCTGCTGATAAATGTACAGAAATTCCCATAAATCTCTTTTAAAGCTTGCTTCTGCCTCGTTCAGTTGCCTGGGCATGTGTGGCTTCAGATAAATTGTACTTTTCCCAGTCATGTTTGCTATCTCAAATTCAGTTGTCACTATTCTTATTTGATAAGATGTCAGTAGTTTTGTCCTATTGTATTTTTGTCCAGCTTGCCTGATTTGTTGTTGATATAAATGCACATAATGCTAATGCTGGAGTATGTTCTGTTTGGGGTACTAGAATGTGAAGTGAAACTTAACTTTTGATTGGTTTTCTTTGTAGGTGATGGTACAATGTTGTTGGCAGCCAGTAAGGTCTTTGATAAATTTAAACCAGTCATCGGAATAAATACTGATCCTGAAAGGTAAAAGCAAATTTGGGAAAACAATGCTTTATTTAATACTAGGCACAATGTGCATCTGTTTTTGTGGTACACAAGTTGTAGCATTTGGCAGCATAAATGTCTGTTTTAGTGGATTGTAGATACCAAGGGAATCTTTTGGTTTTTTAGAGAGTTTGCATAGAAGGTTATCCTGTCTCATCTGAGAGGACATTAAGTAGTATTGGACGAGCGTGCCTGTGTTACAGTGCTGCAGATGTTCTCACACACCAATGTAACAGCACTTGCAGCTGGTTAACTTGTATTACTAACCAGAAGTTTGAGGCTAGAATAGCAGTACAGAGCTTAGGAAGAAGGACTTGGTAAAAGCTGTTAAGTGTGGTATCTGAACACACAAAACCTTAATTTTTTGTGAAGAAGGTGGATGCAGTAGAGGCTCAGATGGAGAAGTTTGCTGTTGTTTCTTAATGTAAACCATAAGATACCTCAGAAAACTCCTGAACCAATTGTTGGCACTTAGCTGTCCTATTGTAAACTCTGCCCAAGCTGCGCCCACCTGCCCACATCAGTCTTACAACTCAGTAGGTACAGTATTGCTTGGTTGGTATAACCTACAAATGGACGGCAAATGAAACTCAGAATTCACCAAAGCTCTGCCTGCTGAGAAGTCCAGATTTAGATTTCTGCTTGTGATATTTCTGCTTTTTTTGATATTGACAGTTAATTTATTCCTAGTACATAAAGTGGTGGTCAAAATGTTTAATTCCTTTAATACCTTCTCTTCCAAAACTTTTCAAATGCTTTGAGTAGCTATTCTGCGTTATCAAGCCTGACTAGTAGGGTTCAAATAAAAAGTGGCTTCAAATTGTCACATATTACTCATGGAAGGGAGCACTGTTTAGTCTTCTAGTTTTGGCATGAGATTCTTTTGTTCCTAGGTATGTTGCTTACCTGTTCATGTTCCTAACTTGGGTGTAACTGGAGAAAGATTTTTTCCTCACCTGCCAGGTTTATTAAACTTAAATTGCTTAGAATGGTGACAAGAACTACATTAGTGCTTACATACTCGTGCAGGATTATTAGCTGAACAGTTTTTAGGGGAAATGTGGGAGAAATAGCTTGTCTCAGACACACAGACTCCAGGAGCTGAGAGAAGTGTGTTGTTGCTGATGTGGTGCTGTGCAAGAGCAGTGGGGATTCCTAAAGGTCTAAGAAGTGTAGCTTTGCTAGATGTAACACATAGGGAGATTTTTGTTTTGTTTTCAAAGGTACCAAATCTGAACAGTAATACTATAATTTTCATTGTCATTTTTTGCTACCAGGTCAGAGGGCCACCTGTGCTTGCCTGTGAGATACACATACTCATTTCCTGAAGCACTACAGAAGCTTTATCGTGGTGAGTTCAGGTAGGATTCACTGATCTTTGGTTTTCAAAAACACAGAGGGATTAGGAAACACCTAATCATGTGCAATTCCTAAGAAGCAGCTGAAGCTTAGTAAAATCTTAATGGCTCAAATTGTGAATTCTGTGTAGATGTTTATAATGTTGAAAAATGAGGTTTTTGGTCAAGAGTGAGACTAAAACTGCCAGTTCCAGAAAAAAGTCTTCTGGGATGACCTGCAATAATTGATTTTCACTTCTGACTTAGCAAATTCATAAATGAGAGACTGCATTCTTGTAAGGGGTATATTGGTTTATGTATTTTAGGACTGTCCTGGTTTAGAGCAAATTTTAGAGGAAACTTTTGAGGTGAAAGTAGTCTAGAAAGCAAACTCAAACTAAAGGCAAAGGAGAGCTCTGTCCTGCTGTCTGTCCATGCTGCAGACAATGCAGTCTGTGACCAGGTATGCAGGAGAGTGAATGCAGTGTCTGATAACAAACTCTGTGCCTCTTCTCCTCCCTCTCGCTCTTAGAACGTGTCTTAGAGGTGCAGAACTTAATATCCAGCATAAACTGAACAGACAACTGGGGATTCAAGCATCATAAAGTCACCCTAGGACAAGGACTCAGAAACATATAGTAGAGTGATAGCCATAAGAATAGAGGCTAGGGAAACACATACAGTTAGGAAATGGTCAGTGTGTTCCATGTAGGGATTTGGTGATTGAGATAAAGTGCCTTAAATTTTGCTGACAAGTAAGGCAAACATTTCTTCATGCTGAATATAGCTTGATGGACTAGATATTCTTAAAACAGAATAATCTCAATTGATTTAAAAAGAAACAAGCTGAATTTAAAAGGACAGACTAGAGAAGAGTTTTTAATAACTAAAGAAGAGACACTGTTCTGTAGTATAAATACTTTACAGAATATTTTTGTGATGACAGACTATCAAACAGAAATCAGTCACTCATGTGAAAGTATATAGCAATTCATTTTGGTTTATACTTTAAGCATATTAAATTTGTAACTTGAAGTGTAACTGTATTTGTGCCATAGAATAGTTCTGAAATTAAATTAGTAGAATTGCCAGGATAAATGAAGAATTTCAATATGTATTGCTAAAGGAACAGATACTTTCTACTCACATATTCTAAAGTTTAGAAAACAGAAGCTTTTTAGTCTCCATCATTCTAATTTGCTTAAGTAAAACTCATAGTGCATATTCAAATAACCTCTCCTGACATTTGGCAATTTTGATGTTTTGTTGGAAACAAAGCTATATTTTTGTTGCTGACATTCCTGTTACTGCTCATTATGGAGCTCAAACCTCACCAGAGCAAAACAGAAAGGATTTCTCTAATTATTTTTCTGAAATAATAGGAGATAATAACTAACTAACAAACAAAATAATAAAAAATAAATAATAAAAAAATTAATTAATTATAAATTAATAAATTATATATTCTTAAGCAAGGATGTGAGCAGGTGTTTCATTTGAGAGTTTTTTTTTGGCCCTAAGCAAACTTTGGAATAGGTGGGTAACTGAATCCTTGTCTGGAAGGGCGTCTGGTATTTTGGAGTTTTGGTGGATGGTGAGTTGCCAGAAACAGAAGGGGCAATAGGCTTTTTACCCTTATCCATGATGTATCAGTCAGTGCAACAATCTGTGTGAACATGGACCTTGTAATCCTTGAGAAAACCAACATTAATGATTTGTAAAGGACAAACTATATCAGACTACCCACATTTTTTATCTTGGTTGTCAGTGCTGTAGCAGGTTCTCAGAATAGGGGCATTAGTAGGGGTACAGTCCCATTTTTTAATTTTGTGGGGGATGTGGTATGTTCTAGCCAGGACCATTGTAAGGAGGCTGGTATAGTGATAGTCACTGCATGCTTTCTGCATGACTACCTAAAATACTTGGTTTAAGGGCATATAGGATGTGTAAATGTAAATCTATAAAGATGAATAGAGGAAAAACTAGCAATGTAGTCATATAAAGCATAAGTCTATTGTAATTTTAGGAAAAATTGGTTAATGCCACCTGGATATCGACAGTATGAACAAGGAAAAGATTTGCTCATAAAACTCTTGTGATTTGCTTTCTTAGTCAAAACTATTGCTATTTTGTTTTATGAAATATTTTAGCTTGTAAGAAGAAAAGGAATTTATTTCTCTAGGGAAGAATAAAAAAATCAGAATGTTGTAACATGGCTTTTGTATCCTTCTCTTGCTTCAAATGAATTCCTCTTAAGCACCCTAAATTCCTCGGCCAGGAGGGGTTGTTAAAATGAGAGGATACTTGAGGCCTTATATATAGAGGGATGCATAGGGCTGCTTTTCTGGACATGTCAAATATAAACAAAAGATGTCAAAAATACAGCATGTATTTCTGTGTAAATTCTTGAGAGCTCTTTATTCTTAAAAACATTGTATCAGCATTCATTCATGTATTAGAATCACATGCCTTAAGAGGAGAGTTTGTTACGTACAATTTTTGTAGGCTACTTTAGGCCAGTGGCCTCTTTTTTTACCCATGCAAAAAATATTAGGTACCAAATTGGAAAATGTAAAGAATTTACAATTGCGTATTATTAACTTTTTAAATTTAGAAGTTATAGTAGAACCTATAAGACTTGAAATACAACTTTGAGTATATTTAGCTCCTTCTCTTAAGACGTTCTGCTTTGAGACGGATCCTATCTAATTTTGTAATGAATATTTCTTACTGACTTCTTTCTCCTCTTTTAGGTGGCAGTGGCGGCAAAGAATCCGACTGTATCTTGAGGGAACTGGGATTAACACAACCCCAGTGGATTTACATGAACAGCAGCTAAGCCAAGAGCAACACAGCAGGGCTCACATAAATGAAAGATTCCAGGATCAAAGTAGGTTAAAATCTGACAAGAATATAATCATTTTGCTATGATAACTTGGAATAGAAAATAAAGATATGTAAAAGTCTTAGTATTTGAAATACCTGCTGTCAAAATACCTGATCTTTTTTAAAATGTTGTCTCTTAGAGTTACTGTAACTGCTTGACCGTGTGTGTGTGTGTGTGTGTGTGTGTGTGTGTGTGTGTGTGTGTGTGTTTGTGTACACATGCTAACTTTTAAGTTAGGTTAATTGAGAGTTATAAAAGCTGGTCTTGGACCAGCAAATAAAATATTAGATGTGAGAGTCTGTCTGTAGGTATTTCTTAACACCTTCAGCTCTTTTCTGTATGGTGGCTTGAAAGATGCATGGTTCTGTGCCTGACCTGTATCCAGTACTGCATTTACTCACGAAGAAGTCCTTGTCAACATGAACAACTTGTTAATCCCCTTTAATTACCTTGTGGTATGAACTGTAATTCTCTGAACTTCATCAGAAATGTCTGTTAAGTCACTGCCAGTAATTTAACTTGGCTGGAAGTGTGACTCACAGAAGACTCCATTCTGCCTACTTGCCTCTGACTTTTCAAGGAAAAGTGTCTGAACTTAAGCGTCATTGCTGACCTTAATTAAATATTTATTGTCTCCAGTAAAGGACAGTGACTGGCCGCAGAGCAAATCAGTGAAAAAAATGAGTCCTTGAAAAAAACAGAGCATTAGGTCTAGAAAACAAACGCAGGCAGCAGAATCTGTCTTCCAGAGAATTGTGAATGGTTTTTGAAAACTTGTGTTTTAAATCCATTATTCAAAACTCTTATATTTGATATCTGCAGGATCTGATATTTCTGGCCCACATCTTTTACCAGTGAGAGCACTCAATGAAGTCTTCATTGGAGAATCTCTTTCATCCAGGTATGTATAATTATTTGCTGTTACAGCGAAGCACAATTGACTTCATTTCTTTTTATGACATTGCAATGGAAAATCAGTGATGAGATTTTATTGTCAAATTTCACTTCTATTCTGTAAATAACACTGATTGTATTATTGCTGATTACAAAGTGTATTTTCAAAAATGTAAGTGCACTAATGTTGATTTCTGGTTTTCTGCCTCCTCTCTGGTTATTTTTCTTTCGCTTTTATTGATGACTTAAAATATCAGTCCTTGAACTGCCTCATCTCCTCCACATCTTCTTAAATATCTTTTCATAAGCTTTTAGCATGACCAAGCAGAAATAGCTTTTATCATGACTCCTTTTTCTGCCTTTCTGTCATTAGATGCATAGGTATCTGCCTGCTTTTGGCAGAAACCTTGTTATTGATGGAATATAGTTATTTCCTTTGTTTAAGAACTGTGTTTGTATCAAATCATGGTACTGCCTTGTCCAGGATACATTTGACTGTCCTTTCTGTCCTGAAGATCAATGCATTTTTGGCAGCCAGACAGTAAGAAGGACACTGGGAATATGACTAGGGCTGCAGTAAAAGGAGATTTACTGTTTATCTTTAAAAAAAACCTTAAATAAAACAACAACAGGAAAGCCACTTTAGAGTTTAACAACTTGTGTTTGTACAGTGCCTGGGACACTGATTGCTGCTGCAAACTGTATAAATGTTCTTTGAGCTTTATTTTTTTTTGTCTGGACTTCAGCCTCAGACTGGCCAAAGGAATAAATCTCAAAGAGATACAAATCCTGCTTTCTACTAAATCAAATCTAATTTTATCAAGATTCTAAATTTCTTTAATGTGCAGCGATACAGGAACACAAAGCTGTTTTCCAGTGGTATAAGTATCACGAGTACATTGTTCTCTTGGTATTTGAGAACCATTGAGGAAAGCAATACCTCTAGAAACAAACCTCTAGAAATAAGTGTGTTACTGGGACCTTACACTTGAAGACCTAAATGTCATAAAGATGAATCTTCTATTAGTTTCAAATACACAGGTCTGCTATTTATTTAGAAAGAATAACTTTAGGAGCTTCTTGTCTGGTCTTATTTTGCATGTCAGTGATGAAAACAAGTAAATTGAAGAAAAACCCCCCCAGAAAGCCTGTCATACCCAGCTTGTAAATATAACATTTAACTGAATCAAGTGGTGCACCTGTGTTCTTAATTTACTTTCAGTTCTCTAATCTCCCCATCTTTTCAAGAATGATTACAAAACATGCCCTTGGTTACTGAGAGTATAAACTGTTTGGCACCAAGCAGCCAAGAGCTGTGTTTCTAGACTGAAATAATAGCTCAGTAAGTTCTGTTTACTAAGAAAGGTGAAACTCAGTCATGCATGAACAGGCAAATGTGGTATTTCTGAGAGGATATCTATTAATCTGAAACCTGTATCACATTTTGAAGAGAGCTGTGAATATCAACAAGTTAAGTTCATAAATGCGCTCTTGGATATTCTGAAGCTTGTAGAGAGAAACTTTGGTCTCTAGGCCTAACACTAGGAATCCCCTGACAGATGAACCATAGCATGCAGAAGATGATTGTACATCAAGACATAGTACTTTAGAGTTTTAGGAATAATTTGCTCTGGAGAGAAGTGTAAGCCTGTTTGGCTAAACCTATTAATGAAGAATCACTGGATTTTCAATTACTGAAGTGATCAAGAATTCAGGTTCAATCATGCTATTACTTACTGATGTTGAAATGTTTAGAGATAATTTAATGAGACCCAATCGCAGCATAGACACAGGTTTTGTGCAACAGGTATGCAAGGAAGGTAATTATTTACAGTTTTATTTGTAAGTCCAGCAAGCCCTGCAGATGAACCACAGAGGTGGTTTTGTGCATAAATTAATGGAAAAGTGACTGCAGAAGAAGTGCCTAAAAGTTCATTCTAGAAATCATTTTAGTCCATTATAAAAACTGCTGAAAAATAGTGAATCTGAAGTTGCTGTCAAATGGGAAACACTGTACAAAGTCTGTGAAATTGTGATCCAGATTTGAAAGTAGCCCCTCTAAATTGTGATGTGCCTGATAAGGCTGTGTGTTCTGTCTTATTCAGGGAGAACTTTAAGTCCTGCAAACCCAGTTTTAAATTCTCGCTTCATAGGGCTTCCTATTATGAAATATCAGTTGATGATGGTCCTTGGGAGAAACAGAAGAGTTCAGGGCTTAATGTGTGTACTGGAACAGGATCAAAAGCATGGTGAGTACATATTGCTGTTTTGACAGAAAATACCATTTCAGATAAGCCAGGTGAACCTATTTTGCCTATGCATTTTCTCCTTACAGCCAACTCCTTCTGTTGGGCTGTGGGCAAGTCAGTCTAATATTGTCACTGTCAGTATGGCTCAGAGCTGTTCCAGATGTATGAGATGAGCAGGGCACTCATTACTTGAGGGTACAGAGGGAAGCCTTGAAAGGGTGAGGAGCTGTGGCACTGAGACAGAAGTTTGCCTTGGGTGTAATTTCAGTGAAAAATGTGGCATGCCACATGTGAGGATGAGTGGTTGGGAGTGGTGAGGGAAAGAGATTCAGCTGTGACTTGCAGAGAGCATACTGAGGTGATCTATGAACTATTCTTGTCTAAAATTAAAATGCTTAGATGATGTAGCCCAGTAAAGTTATAAAAACCTAAGCTCTAAGAAGAATGGGAAAACATGTATTAAATGCAGTGTTAAATGTGCTCTGGCTCATCTACTGTCCATTCTCCTTTGGAAGAGAAAGAAACAAGCCTCCTGTTTCTTTCATACTTAATTGACAGGGGACAATCTCATTGCCAAAATACTCCCCTTAAAAAAAGATGGCTGTATCTACACAGAACTGTGCTGGCTTAATCAGGGGGATAAAATATTTAAACTTCAGTTTAAACGTGCTGCAGTACTTCATATAAGTCTAATCAATTTAGTTTTGAGATGTGAGGGATGTGTTTGTGCTCATAATTCAGAGTTGTACAATAGTCACTGGATTTGTGGGGTAGGCTAAGATGAACTAAAACAGAAGCTTTTAATGAAATTCAAAAATAAGCATTCATGCTGTAACCATGGTTACTAGGTTTTACTCTTCATTGTAATGCAGAATTTTGCATTCAGGCAGCATAGCTTAGTTCTGGAGCCTGCCAAGGATGAAATTGGCAGACTGCTAGGGAAACTTTCCTAGTGCTCAGTACCTTGGGAAAGTACAGTCTTAATTCAGTGCTGTTCTTACGCATTTCTTTTGCTTATACACTCTGTGCTGAGCAAACCCGGATTGCTCCTCTCCATTGCTGTAATGTGTATGTGCTCCTGGAATTCTCTAAAGTGAGGCCAAGCCTCAGTGGAGTGACCCCCCCTTTAGCCTGTTGTCTAGGGGCTTTTCTGGAATTTCAGACTTCCTCTGACTGGGAGACATTTAGATGTCTAGGTGTTTTCTGTAGCTGCCAAAACTTGTGTAAAAGGATATCTTGATAGCATCTCCTCAGGCTTGCAGGTAGGCAGTAAGTGTAAGAGAGGGAGCCTTGGGCACACCCTCAGCAGCTCTGGGGTCAGATGGGGGTGTAGTGGATCTGTGTTGCAGTCTGAGGTGTTTTGCTGCCATGACAGAAGTGCTGGACTGAGGCTTTTAAGCTGTATTGAGACCTGGGCATGTGAGGTCTTCATGGTACTGCTGCACAGTGGCTGTGGTTAGCAACTACTCCCTTTTGAGTCTGAGCAGAGGAGGGAGACTTTTTTAGGAGTTTTGCCTTAGTTCAAACTGAGGCTGTGTTAACTCGTTCATCTAAATGTGTCGAATGCAGAAGTGTCTGATATGACTGTTTATTTTCTATATACACCAGTTCTTGTGAGAGTCAAGGCCACATCTTAGGGTATAAATAAAGATGTAAAATATTTGTAGAGAAGTGTTGGGTTCAAAAATGAGAACTAAGAGGATAAATCAATTTTATTCTCTTAGTTCTCATTTATGAACCCAACACATAGAGCAAGGGTTGGATAGACTGGGTAAGAGCACAATCTCTAGAGCTTCAGTTTGTTAATGCAGACTTAATGCAGCAGTTGTTGGGGGATTATTGACAAGCAGACTACATCCCATGCTCTTCTTTTCTGAAGACTTAATGGATTTTTAAGGTTTACAAGGCCACAGGTAGATACCAAAGCAAGAGTTGATTTAAGATTAATTTTTTTTTAAATTAGCTGTTATTAGCTCACACTTAACAGCATTCTTTTTCCTCCCCAAATGTTGAATTTAGATTTTCATCAGTGTGAAAGATTTTTTAGTTTTGCTCAGTTTTTTCCTTATTTGTGCTGCTTAGCAAACAAGACTTCTTCTCTGTCTAGGTCCTATAATATTAACAAGGTTGCGCATCAAGCTATTGAAGAGATCCTTAAGATGGGTGAGTGAGCAATGTGGCATTGCTAGCCAAGGTCTGTATAGATACATCTGTCTAACTGAGGCTCTTTCTCTTGGCTCAACAGCGAAAAAGCATGGAAGTCTGAATATGCCATTGAACACAGACCTGGTACAGAAAGGTTAGTGAAAAAGGCAAGATTTTTTTAAAAGTATCTTTGGCCAGTTCATTTTGTTTGTATTCTGTACTACTCACTTTTCAGTGTTTTAGCACTCTTGCAGTAGTAGTCTTTCTTACAGACGTTAATTAGGTACAGTTGGCAAACAATGTCTTACTTGAAATGAAAGCACTTATTTAGATTTCTGTCTAAATTATCCTCCTCAAGAGAATTTCAGTTCTCCTAAAATTTGAAACAGTTAATATTTAATCACCAGAAGAGAGCTACTGAGTGTTCATCATGCAGTAGAAGTGAAAGAAATTTCCCCTAAAAGTAATTTTTTGCATGTAAAGACTATTAAACATCTGTCAAGAGTTGATGGTCCCTCTTGAGAGAGAAGCCGCTCTTCCCTGGAGCAATGTGTGTTTCTGAGAGTAAATAATTTTCTCTGGAAAAACTAATGGCTGACTCCTTTGCTTACAGTAACAAATGATTACAATGACTCTCTGCTCTACAGTCCAGAGGAACCAAAGATGTTTTTCAGTGTTCGAGAGCCTATTGTAAACAGAGTTTTCTCAAGTAGCCGTCAGCGTGGCTTCTCTTCAAAGTAAGTGTTGGCTGAAAAAGAGTTACTTAGTTCAGTGTATCTGTTAAAGTCTGAGCAATCCAGTACTTTCCCTTGAAGCATTTCAACATCCAGTTTGTGCTTTGAATTACTTGAGTATTGTTCTTGTAACAGCAGGATGAAAATGTTTCCTAGTTGTGTTATGGCTTTTTAATGTTTGATCCCTGCACAATCTTACTGAATAAAAGAATCTCACTGTGCCCAGTTTTGGGTATGTGCCATTTCCCTCAGTAGGAGACACAGTGACAGACAAAAGTGAATTCAGGAAAGGGCCACTGGGAGGATAACGGGGCTGGAACAAGTGGTTTTTAAGGGAAAGACTCAAACAGTTCTTTCCTTTAGCCTGGAGGAGCCAAAACTTAAGGGGGAATCCAGTTGCTGTCTTCAGCCACCAAAGTCTGGTTACAGAAGAGACTTGAGTTAAACTCTTTTCAGAGCAGAGTATAATGCAACAGCATTTTATAGGAAAAATTTTACAGGAAAGTTGTCTCTGTAGACTGTCTTGTCACTGTTCTTGGAGACACTCAAAATTTCCCTGGGCAAGGCATTAAGCAACCTAACCTGTCTTTAAAGTAAGGCCTGCTTTGAGCAGCAGGTGGGACTAAATGCATTTCCAAACTGAATTATTTGCTAATTCATCATTTTAACTTAGGGCACTTGGGCCAGTGGAGGTTTAGATTGCTTATTAGGAAAATTATCATAATGGAAAGGGTTGTAAAGCAGTGGAACAGGCTGCTTGTGGAAGTGGTGGAATTATCACCCCCAAAGGTATTTAAATGACATGTAAGCATAACACTTAGGGACATAGTGTTGGGCTTGGTAGTGCTTGTTTAATGGTTGAGCTCAGTGATCTTACATGTCTTTGCCAATCTAAATGATTTTATGATATGTGGAGCTTGTCACAATTAAATATAAACGCATACAGCATTAGTTATATTACCAGAATAACTGAACATACAAACAATAACATATAAACTATTGAAAGCATTACAGTATTTCAATTGTAATTAACTGTCAGTTCAACCTTTTATATCAAAACAAATGTCTAAAGGACCTCTGCGCCAAATTCTTTTTTCTGTCTTGTCCAGCTCTAAAAGAGATGCCTTAAATTTTGTAAGATTAGATTTAAACTTACTAACTTTAATATGTCAGACTCTAATAATAATAATGTCTTGACAGTAATATGCTGCAGTTCTTGAAGTTGCCTGGCAAGCATCCTGACCTTCAGCTTTGTGTTTGTAATTACTTTTCTTCTCTCTGAATGATTATTGTAACAAAAGATTACATTAGTGTCCAAATTATTTGAACCTCAAGCATTGCTACTTGAAAATACATATTTCACATAACATGAAGCGCACATATTAGAATCTTAAATTAATTGTGAAGTTTTCTGTGAAGTTTAAGTAAATGGGATCATCAATAGCTTTCTTTGAAAATTACAGCTAAGCTTCAGCTTCAGCACCAAGTGTTATATTATAGGCTGTGCTCAGACTGGGAGCATTGACCAAGTCCTTCCGTCCTCTCTGGACTCATTGCCAAGCCCATACAAAGCACTGATAACTTGGGAGGTTCTAGTGTTTAGTGCCATGCTAAGTGGAGGTTAAGCATTTACTGACTCAACCAAAAGAATGTCCCAGTTTTATTTTTAACCGTTTGTGTGAAATACTGAATTTTTTTAGCTGTTTTGTGATAATTTACTTGTTGGGTTTTTGCAGAGTCTGTGTCCGTTCCCGTTGTTGGGATGCTTGTATGGTTGTAGATGGAGGAACATCTTTTGAGTTCAATGATGGGGCAATAGCTTCAATATTGATTGACACAGAGGATTCACTGTGCACTGTTCTGCTGGAAGAATGAAGGACACTGATGTCTTTTGCTGAAACATTTATGGATCCATAGAGGGAAACCATGGGGATATCACAATGCTGCATTATATTGGAAGTTGGCCTTTTCGGATGCAAGAGCATTTGGAGGAAGCTTGAAATGCTTTTCATTCCTTTGGGTTGGGGAATCATTAGCCTGATATTTAAGCTTTTTTTGCATCTAGTGTAAATGTCTGAAGTATTACCTCTAACTTCAGTGAAAATTGACATTTTAACTTGTATGGCAAACATGAAAGCTTTGTAAACACAGGTAAATGGGTTCAAGTATTAAGTCAGTAGCATTAAATATTCAGATGTACAGTTTTATAGTAACAGTCTGGGACTGATAAAACTAAATACTTCATACATACACTTTTGTAGAAAAGTTGACTGTCAAACTAGCAATTTGATGCAAGGATATATAGATTTTGGTAAACCATGATGTTGTTGTAAAAGAAATGAAAATACAAATCTTTTGTATGCTTTTCAAAAATTGTACAACTTTGTAGTTTCATACAACTTGTGGCAAATTTTTTTTTTTGTTCTTCCAGTATTTTTTCTACTTTGTAGACTTAGTCAAGGGTGTAGGTCTGGTTTAGTACATCTTGACTGAGGTAGCTTTTAGTTTTTCTGTTTGGCTTGATAGGGACTTGAAACCCAAAGGTTTTCTTGAGTCTTTCATGAAGAATTTACAAATGATAGAAATCATGTTGTAGTAGGATATATTTCTTCACTGAATGGATTAACTGGCAAGCAGATTATCAGAACACTGGTGTATGTAAGTGGCTATCATAAGACTTATATTTGGCCTTATTAAGTTGAATGTTTGGAATTTTAGATTTTGAATTTCTTATATTTAAAGAAGAATGAGACATGCTGGGTATTAGGAGTTGGAGTGCAAGCTAATACCTATGTCTTCCAGTTTTCCCAGCATGTTTTTACCTTCTCCAGAAAATTTACATTTCCAATCCTATGCCGAATTCTAGTGATATGTAAATGACAACAAATTAATTTCACATGTTTCTGCTCATGTCAGGTAATCAAGTAGATAATAGAAAAAAAAAGCTCTGATTAAAGAAGAGCAAGTGACCTTTTAAATCTTTTAGAGAAACTGTGAACTGTGACTGCCTTTTGAAATATCTGCTTATAAGTGCATAGGTGAGGCAGAATTTGGGAAAACAAATAATCCTACAGAAGGAATATTCTGCAGGAATTTCTACAGCTTATTCTTCTGCTACATGACTTGAAAATAGTATGTTTTGTCTACTACAGATTGGTTTCCAAGAGAGAGTTTTCTTAAAATGACTTTTGAATGAAGAGACTTCTGTAACAGATGTTCTCAGGTTTAATGGAAATGTTCTCCAATGTGGCCAATCAACCAGTGTATTTATTGCTACTTGCAAAATATAAACTGCTCTTTATTGGTGGAGGAAATGGACAAAGGGTTTTTTCCTTCTAGACTTAGAGTGAAAAGAACTTAAAACATAATTTAGAGGATACTGATTTGACCAGACCATTCAGTTCTAGGAAAATGTGAAATTGATGGAGATGTCTGAATAAGCTATCACTGTGTACATTTCACCTTCTAAGTGTGCTGCAGAGTTATTTACACTCTCTGGTTGCTGTGATTGTAGACCCAGAGGGGAAAAGAAAAGCAAAGTAGCCAAATAAGCTTTCAAAAGTTGGTAAGTTCAGGAACTATCAGAATAAAGCTCTCACTGTCTAAAATAATGTGCAATGCTTGTCTAAAAGTAAAGACACAAAAGACTAACCTTCTACAAGTTGTGTGTACACAGACTAGGATGTTCCAGTTATTCTCAATCCATCTGTAACCAGTTAGGGATTGTTTATTATGTGCCTCTGTCATGTATACTAGTCAATATGCTGTTAGGTTTAAAAAAATCCTCAAGCCCACCAATCCCGTTAACACTAATTCATTCCTTCCTGGGACTCTTACCACTCTCACATTAGATTTAGGTATTGAACATGTGCACAGCAAATCTATGCCAGAAATCCCAACTGCTTATTTAGACATTTGTGTGCTGTGAAGTTTTAGTGGAGACTGGTTAGTCAGATCAGTAGGCATACCTCTTAAACATGCCTGTCATTCCTTATTATGAACATCAAAACAAAAAGGTAATCTTCTCAGGCCCTACAGCCCCAAAGGATGATCTAGATTAGGACTCAGTAAATTTTCAAATTTCTAACTTAGCAAAATGGAAGCCCGACCTACTCATGAGTGGCCTCTACTGGTTTTGTCTATGTTAAATTACAGTTCTGTTGAAGCATTTACTGTGAAGGCTTAAAATTGACTAGGATGATTCAGAAATCTATTTTTAATAGTAAGCAGCTACTTTTTTTTAATTAAACAACTGTAGAACCCTTTTTAAGGATTCTTTGTGACAATTGCAGTACAGACAACTTAGATGGTAGACACTATTCCAGGACAGTACTGAGTCTTGGTTTAACACTGATTTAATCTGTGTGGACTGGCAGTGATTTTTGCACCTCCTCTACCTGCTGAGTCAAGTCCACGGTATTTTCATTTAATGCTAGTCTACACTGTGTTCTGCTAAACTAGACCTGTTATTCTTCGCTTTTTTTTTCCAAGTGTTTATACATTATGTAATAAAAATTAAAAGGTTAATTGATAAATTAAGCTATCCTGTGCCTGATTTCAGTCTTAAAAAGTGTTTCATGTGCTCAGTTTCTTCTCACTTACTGTTTCAGGTTGTTTTAATGGTTTGTGAGCCTTCATGCATTTACATGTAGTACAGAGACAAGTCAGTGTAGCAGGTAGGTTTTGGAGTATTTAGGGCAACTTATTATTTCCCTTAGGAAAAGTTTAGTTGAGCACCTTATCCAAAGGGCTTTAATGTCTACTAAAGCTGTCATCATAACTATTTAATAGACCGGTAGCAGTGATGCTGATCCCTTTTCAACACTGAACCTGGTATGTAAAATTTTTCCTCCTAGTTAAAGGCCTACTACTGTTCCAATTCTGCACAGGGTTTTAAAGCATAGTCTAATAAATGCTGAAAGTATTTTTGATAACACCCTGTCCTTTAAACCACCACTGCTTGGAGAAATTTCTTTTTGACCCATGACACAGAATTGGTGGCAAACCAGGGAAAGCACTCTCCCATCCATCAGTCATTCTGTAAAATAAAGCAATTTCTTAGATCTTTATTAAATGCAAGAGAAGTTTCATCGAGTTACATTATGCATAAGGAGAAGAATTTACAGTAATGCTGTGCTGCAAAGATTTACTTTTTCTTCTTGAAGTAATTTAAGGTATAATTCTAAGGCAGCACACTGAGGCAGTAGAATATTCTGTATCCTCCAAGTTCCACAAGGTGTGTTGCCATTTACTCCTATACAGGGGATACAAGCCCATTATTAACACCTGTTATTTACACTGTTAAATTTAATAAAAACAAAACCACCTTAGGTTAAAAAGATAATGCTTTATTTACTATATTCTAGAAAGTCAAGTTAAATATCAAATTCTAGTACTCATACAATCTTTCCATAGTAAGCAATCTGTTCTGCACTGTTTCATTTCTGAATGCTTTCTCTCAAGACTGCAGTGGGAAAAGCTGTATCTATGTAAACGCCTACAGTAATATGTTGGCTACTCTTAAAGACATCCATGAATAAATTCAGCTGCTTGCTTACTGCATTCATGGGAAAAACAGCAGCATGTTTATGTCCTACAGAGGGTCCAAGTTTTGCCCTAGGAATTTTCAGCTAAAACACTTGCTGGAACATTCTAGGCTTATGCATGAGGAAGGACCCTGATAACAGATGCAAATGAAAGGTTTATTTAAAATCATTACCTGTCCCTATCTTTTATTTGGTTTTTTTTTATTTTTGGACAGTTACTCAGATTCTCCTATGACTTTAAAATAAAAACCAACACTAGATAATAGTGGTTAGTGATACATATACAAGAAGCGAAGTGCTACTACAAACAAACTAATATAAAAAAGAAATTCATGTCTCTTGATAGCACCAAAGCATCTCTCCCTTTTAGCATTCTTACACTGTAGTCCCAGGTTCTGGTTTTTGGTCATATCTAGAACTCCTTGAGCCCTTCTCCTGCTAAACTTCTACCAATGTATCAGTTGCACTTAGAAAAGATCTTAGAGAAAGTTTTACCTATGATCAGGCTCACAAAGCTACATTAAATTTCTGTAATAAGTAATCAGAAAACCCAGGACCACAACATGAAATAATGGACAACCAGCATCTATTTTTACAGATGCTAATTCTGAACAGGCTACTCAGACTGTATTTGGCTAAAAATGAAGGATACTAAAGACAAAAGTTTCATTTGTGGCCTCCTAAATAAAAACTTCACTATAGCTCCTTTATGCTGCTTAACTTGTAAGGTATTGAACTCTTAGCTGCTTCTGTGTAGATATCCCCAATTTACTGTTTTCAAGCTTGATTCATTCATCCTGCGGTACCTTTTCTTCAGTCACATAGTTGAATAGATTTAATATATAGAAGTATTCATTTTGAATTCTGCAAACTTCTTAATAAACCTTACAAAGATATCTGGCACCTCTGCAAGCTGTTCCAGAAGCTGCAGACAGTTGCTAGAGGCTGACATGACTTATCAATATAAGTAATTGATTTGTACTTATCAAATCACTTGACAGTGATTTGTTTCTTTTTTTTTTTTTCAAAGATCCCCTGTAAAAAAGAAAGGCTAAAAGAAATATTCTGTAATTTTTCACAGATCCTCAATTTCTAAAGGCCTTAAGTAAAAAAAACTGATATAAAATATTATGAAACAACATTAGGGTGTAAAACCAAGTTAGACAGTAACAGTACTATGATAAAAGGTGCTCCAGCATTTTTTTTTCCTAAGGAGCTTCAACGCACAGTGTGTCCATGGCATCAAGTGCATTGTACACGATCACAAGAAACTAGGATTTCTCAGTGTCAATCTGCATTTGATGCCCCAAATCTCATGGCTCTTTTTATTGCCAACAGTTGGCCTTGCAATGCTGGTAAAGTGTGAACCATTAATCTTCATGTCGGGTAGTGCTTCCTCGAGGAGCTGCAGGGAGCTATCAGTCACTATTCCAAATACCTGAAGAGTCTTCAGTGTTCGAATTTCACCAAGCTCTCTGGAAAGAGACATGAAATCAACCATGCAACTGAAAACATTTTTTGGGGTTTTTCAGCCTGTACCCAAGCTACATAACGCCATTTTTACTAATTTTTTAGAAGAGGGTAAACTACTTAAGCACATATTTAATTGAAACTAGTACTCAACACTGATACTTCAGCAAACTGGCTGAATAAATTACTTTTTTGCTAGTCTCTCTCATGGACTGAAAACAAACTGATTCTTCCCTTTTCATATCCTTGGACTTAAAAATCTAGAACAAATGAAGTAAATTGCACAGATGAAGTTCCAGGATGTGGCTCAGGGGATACAAGCCCATGAGTACCATCAATCAGTCCCCAGTTTGGAGCAATATTTTGGTGAGTAGCCAGACCCAGCTTCTTGATTGCTTTACATTTTCCCAGTCATCATCTGAACTGTGTATCTTACAGGCAAGTACTGGACAAAATCAAAAGGCTGAGGCATGTGCTGCCACAGCAAAGGTTCTTCAGATCCTCATTTTCAACAGCCCTGTTCCTCTCAACCTTTTTTCTTGTTGTGTTGACATCTTTCCTGAAAATATTGGACTTGAAAGCTTCCATACTAATAAAAGGCAGAAGGACCTCGTGAGCAAGTCACTATAAGCCATATTTGAATCACAATCAATAACTGATAAAAGTGCACACAAAAGCAAATACACACTTAATTACAGCTTACTAGTCCAGCCAGTACTGTCAACCCTGCCAGCTATTCCAAGCCTTCCTCCACACTCAGTCTGCTACTGACATCAGTACTGGTCACTGGTAGGACTGCAACCTCCCATGCCAGCTATGAGTACCACTGGTATAATGCCACTAACTTAAGACACAAGGCATGCATGGAGCAGCCAGGTCCATGAGTACAGACTGACACGACTGAAAGATTATCTCAGCTTCGTTCCAGTCTGGATTCTCAGAGGATAACAGGTTCTAACAGTTGGGTCATTTTATCTTAGTTTTATTCCCGATTGCTCATACCATTAACTTTTTTGAAACAGTATTTGCAATTCTAAACCTAAAATAAAGCAAATTTAAATTAATTCACCCTCTGCATGAACAGCAAACCAAAGCTAATTAGAGGTTACTTACACTAAGGCAGCAGGTGATATCTGGTAACATCGGCTAAGGCACAGGTGTTGTAGGAACACAAGTTGTTTGAAATACTGGAAGCACTCAGGTTTTAACATCATGCTGTCACTGTACAGAGAACACATTAAATTAATTCTTAAGTACACAGCAGCAGTAAATTTGCTATTTTAAAAATTCAGCCAGAGGAATTCACTGAATATCTACTTTTTCTACCACCAAAGTATGTTTTTGTTGACTATGGAAGCAACCCATCTCATGTATGTGCTGTGCATACAAAGGGGCAGGTGAAGCAGAAGTTTCTCTACATACAGATACTCTGCAGCAGAACCTGAGCCATGAATAGGCAAGTTCTCCAGAGATTTCAAAACACTGAAAGTGACTAAGTCAAAACCAAAACATACCTTTTTTACAGTTATATGGCCAAGAATCAAATTACTATTAGGGATGACTTAAACCCTCTCAGGGATACTAGGCTAATGAACTGTAGGCATCTAAATATTTCCTTCCATTCTACCTATCAATTACCATCTCTTGTTAGTTAACAAACCCTGTAGGTACCTGACATTTATGCTGGGGTAACAAGACATCTTCAATTACTTCCTGCTCCAGATCAGGTCATGTCAGATAGCAAATCTTTTGTAGGTTTAGCTTGAATAGTATTTTCTGGATGTGCAGTGCTACCTACACAACCTTGCCTCAGTGCTACTTCCCTGAACCACAAGGATTTAAGGACTGGCTACACAGGTCTTCTTACCTGAGATCTAAATGGACAAGCAAAGGACATCTCTCCACCAGCGTTTTCACATCTGGAAAGAGATCACACGGAGTCAGTCCCTCTTTCAGTAGCAAGATGGATGTGCTTTACACAGCCTGCTGATGTCCACACATGTTCACTTATATGTTTTCTACTGGAACCCCACAACTGAAGCACAATTTTTACAATAAAAGATACATGCTTAACAGTTAGAGCATACAGTCTGCCTATGAAGATACCTTACATGGACTTATTTTAACCCTCAGCAAAACAGATATATTTAGTTCAGCAAATTATCCATAGAAGTCAGTTGCATCAACCATCAACTTAACAAGGCAATAATTCAAATGATATTTTTGTGAAATCTACTGGAGACATAGTAATGGTGAGCTGCCTGAAAATGCTTAGATGTAGTGGAAAAGTAATGAAAATTTTCCACATACCAAATATCCTTTCAGAGCACCAAGTCCTTTAGGCATCGCCATTTTTACCCACAAAAAGTTCTCATGACAAAGTTATGTTTTTTTCTGATTTAAACTAAATTTTTGACTTTGTCTGATTGTCTGCAAGTTGTACAGATCAGCAGTAGTTCAGGTATTACCTAAAAGCCATTGAAAGGTGCTCAACAATGTGCAATAGAGTTCTGATATTTCAGAATTCATGTGCAGAAACTAAACAATACCTTGATTCTGTACTAAGTCTTATGCCTGATAAATTGCACTGAAACAGAGTAAACACACTCAGAGAAAGTGTCTGACAAATGGAAAAGGTAAGCACATGGTCTCTAATGGTTCTATGAGAGGGACCAAGGTTCAAATTCCTGATGTGGAGATTATGTAGCATATTTGTTTATGAGTTTGGGGCTGAGATAAGAAGATTTGCCTATTTTCCCACAAAGAGAATGCATGAGTGTCTGTGTGATATTTAAACAGAAATGAGAGGTCACCTCCTGCATGTCATCCAATGCCCTACTGTCATATTCACTCATTGCAAAATTTAAATTCTCTTTACTACAAAAGGACTTTAACCCTTTAGCTATGCTCTTTTTCATTTTGATGTACCCTCCCCCAAATCTTGACTTACCTGCATTTTCTATGATCCTCCAACTTAAAACTTTTCTTTCTAGAGCTAGTAGCAAGTAAATGGTTAAATGTTGATTGCTAAGATTGCCTTCCAAATTAACTCATATCTGGATGTCAGTCTGAAACTCAAGCATGTACTATGACTGTTCTCTTTTAGAAGATGTTTTCAGCAGATACAATAGCAGAAGCATTAAGAAAGCCTTCCAGATACTGTTCCTGGAGCTAAGTCATAGCACATGAAGCCCTGCTTCCAGGACTTACTGCACAAGTAAAGTGAAGAAGCTTTCAGCTGAAGAAAAAAAATTAGTTTTCACTTGACTGTTCCTAAATTCAGTAGAAAAATCATCTCACCCTTCATGCTGAAGCTAGAACGATGAGTAAGAGTCTCTGACAGCAAGAACTTCAAACTATACAGAGCACAAAAGTTACTGTTAATACATGACTCTTCTATACAAAGAGTGAATGCCAAGCAGAAGAAAATGTAAAGCCTACTGCTTCATCCCATAGTGGGATAAAGGTTTGTCACATTGCTGTTTACCTGCTATTTGTAGATTCTCTCTGTATCCACTTAAATTTAACTGGGTGATCTTTGAAGTAACATGATTGACTGCTGCTTTGACGTGAGTGGCTGTGAATTCACACCAGGACAAGTTCAGCTCCTCCAGCCTACACAGAGACAGAGTTGTTGACAAGGATGGCTGAAATGCAGTTCAAGTTCTGCTATTTTCTATTACAGTTGATACTTTTAAAATACTTGTAACATACGAACCACCAATTTACTGTATTCATGCCTAGAAATTCTAGTATGACAATAATTAAGCACTAATGAATGAAGCGGGTTACCCAGCCAAATCTGTCTCTGGAGATTTTCAAGATCCAACCAGAGAACATCCTCATCCACGTGGACAGTGCTAATTTTAGACCCTGGTCTGGGAAAGGGGTTAAAGTGACTTCCCAAAGCCACTTTCAACTGGAATGATTCAGTAATGGCTTAGGAAGTAAAGGCTCTCTCCAAGAACTGCCACAAGGAGACACTGTCTTTTCATCGGGTTTGTGACCTGAATCTGTTACAAATGAACAGATGGTCACATTGAGAAGAAAAACTACCATTCATTATTAGCATTGCTCAGATGACCAATTAATCCTAATTAGCATAAAATAATTCATAGTTTTATATAAACACTGGTCATGCTGTGAGCTCAACTCTCTTTACGTGCTTGATTACCTACAGCCTGTCACCATGGGGCTGGGACAAAGTATTGTTCTGTGTGCAGGTGTTGTAGCTGTAACCAAGGGACAAAGACGCAGTGAATGCACAGCTAGAGCATTTAGCTGGCACTCTCTACATAAAATGAAAAATCAGTTAAATTGCCACTAGCATTCCTAGGATCAGATTTGCCATCTGGTATTCACTGCGCACTGCACAGACTGCCATCCCCTAAAGAGCTCATGATCTGAGTAATCAGACCAAGCAACAGAAAGATTAAGGCTTTGGCTGCCCACTAACTCGCAATTTGATTAAAAAACATCCTTTCGCAGAAGGAATGATTATGTATATTGTCCTGCAGGTCACAGGAAGTCAGCAGAAAGATTGGGATATAAATCCCGAGTTCACTGGGGCCCAGTTCAGTGACGTTCTGCCAGCAGATGGTTTAATCACTGGAGCTGTCAATCTGAACAGAGCCCTTCATAAACTAGAAGGACACTGAAGGATTATCCTACCATGGAAAGGCACTTTGTGAGAATCACATACTATTTTCATTTAAAAAAAAATCAAATTTACATGATATCAAAGGAACATAAATGGGGTGTACCCAGCCAAGAAGATGATTCAGAAAACCCATGAAAAACTAGAAAAGTACATCTTTGTTATTAAAGAAGAAAATAGCTCAATGGAAAGAAATTACCTGACTATTCAGCTAATAATCAACTGTCAGGCATTTAGGACCAAAAACAGGCATATTAAAAAATAAAAAAGATACAAGAATAACTGGGATGCCCAAGGAAAAAAAGAAATAATTTGTTTGAGGAATAGCAAAACCTGGTTTTGTCTTACACAGAACAACTGCTCAACATCAGCTCCAAGGCTTCTGCAGAAAACCCTGAGCATCCACAGAGATTTAGTCGTATCAAACTGGGATTTCTAGCAATGCTCCTGTAGAGAGAAAAAAAAAGAAAAATATGATAAAATTTAAATGTTGTAACATTGCTTGCTTTGCTATGATGTGACTATTTTTAAGACCTAATTTTGACTATTTTTAAGACCTAATTTCCTGGACAGGGAATTGTTCATTAAACATGAAGCACTGCATATTTAATCAGCTGACTAACCTGCGTCACTAAGGGCCTAAACTCTGTACTTGCTGCACCAAAGCACAACATTAAACGGGACACTTGTCTATGTACTTGACACTGCTGACAAGTCTGCATATTTATAAACAACCAAGTTTACAAGGAAATGGTTTCTTTTCACCTTCTCCTGTTGTATGCCAATAAACACACATCACAGCTTATCAGAGATTACTACAGCTCTACAAAAGACAAAGCAACCATCCCATTTCTGATGTCACCCCTCTGCAAGATGGAGGTGATTCCAGGACAACACCCACGTCCAAATAGCATCCCCTGAATGCATTTGTTTGCACGACTAGAGCACATATGCAGTTAGCAAAGCCTGGAATACTCAGTATGCACATTTGTTCGGAAGGTGATAAAATTCCATAATTACTGCCTGATTAGTACCCAATTTTCTGACAGTTTTAGCTATTACTACTAATAGTATAAAAAGCCAAACTATACTGGTTTATTTTATTCTGGTTCCCCCTCCGTGGAGTGATGAAAGTATCAGAAAGCCAGGGTCTCTGCCATCTGACCTATGGTCCATAGGTAGCACCTCCACAATCCTCTGGTGTGATGGAACAGGAAGTTGACCACACACTCATCACTGTCTTTGCAGCTAACCAAAAAACACTTCATCTGCTTGACAGAATCTGTAATCTTCAGGGACTTTATAAGTTCAATAAAAAAGTGAGCAACAGTGCAGAAGCACAGTGCGTACCTGGTAGGAGAGCTACTGAGAGCCCTTGGAATGGAAAAGAACCTGCACACCAAACACAAAGTTCTCTTGGGAGCAAAAAAACGGAAAAATAAAAGTAATTCCGTACAGCTTAGCTGTGGGAATATGGATCCATAAACCACAGAGAGGTGACCAGTTTCTCCAACCTCCTGCTACTCTGGGGCATTGGGAGGAAAAAAAACTAAAACTAAATGGCCACCTTAAACTAGTCATTTCAAAATACACACACAATGAACAACTTTCCACTGCATTTTTTTCATTAGCCTGCACAAAATAATGGCACTGAACAGAAGATTTTACTGACTATTCCCAAACATGTCACTCACTTGATGATGTTGTCAGAAAGCACTAGACCCTCCAAGCTGAGGTTCTGCAGCTTTTCACACAGACAAAGAATACTGTAGAGATCTGCAGCAGACACTGTGCAGTTTGACAAATCCAGGTGCTGAATTTTAAGAAGACTAACAAAAAAAGAGAAGGAGAAAGGTTACTAAAATTGCATTAAAATGTGCTCCATAAATTCCCCACATCACAAATATGCCCCATACACTAAAAGCACGCACAATTTGCAGAAAAGTACTTCTACTGATTCCTCAGAACATCTGAAAGTCTATCTTGCTGGAGTTTAATGATTTTTGAGTGTACTACATAAAAATGCTGCAGATGATGATAATTCAGGCCTCTACAAGATGGAAACTGCAAGGGCGTTATGGTGCTTGATATTAAAAAAAAAAAATCACATCAACTTGGTTTTAAATAACTGACAGGTGAGTGCAGATCCTCCTGTTCCAACACAAGCCTAACCACTGACCAGCTCTTCCATACTCCAGACACAGCACAAACAGCTGCTGGTCGCTATTACCTTAAAACCAAAACCACACAGACTGAATATTTGAGACAGTTTCAGGATTCAGAAGATGCAGAAAAAGCCTTACTTGCTTGTTTTAAACAACGGATCCCCAATGCAAGACCTCGGGCAGCGGAACACAGTAACACCTGCGGGCAACAACTGTCCAAGCACTCCTGGCAGCAGATTCCCACCAGTCAAATCAAGAGTCTGCCAGAGAGATTCGTCAAATCTGGGGCATAGAATTTTACTTGTTAGTGAGTTCAAATGGGTAACAGATCAAAGCTGTGGGTAGAACCACAGAAAGTTTTTGGTGTCAAAAACAGGCAGAGAAGGGACAGCTATTTAATTGACAATAATAATGTTAAAACATGTGTGGCATCTTTTGGGTTATACATACCCACATATGGACTAAATTGAATTACATATGTATAAATAAGATGAGAACCAGACCATTTTATGGTCTATGGAAACAAAGGTTTTCCTTAGTACTAAATGAAGAGAAATAATACTTACGAAAGTCGATGCCATCTCTTGCAAATCATAGAAACTTTCAGTAAATCCTTTAGGGGCAAATAGGCAAAGATTGCCAGAAGCAATTCATCTGGAAGTGCATCCAAAGAAATACCTTTAGGGAAAGAGCAAAGCACATTCTAGTTAAAGCTGGTTCATTTTTGCCTGCTGGTCAGATGCCTTGTTGGGTCTGGTTGTTAAAAGCCCCTCTGCAGTTTCTCTGTAGGCTATACATCAGCCAACATCAGGCATCAGCCCCACTATTCATCTCCCTTGCAGCTCATCATTGCAGGATGACATTTTTACCATCTTTGCCTAGGCACAACTGGTAAATGCAATTGTTCCTGTAATAGTCACTCTCTATACAGAGTAAGGCCATGAACACTACTCACATACTCACTTGGGGAACATGAGCATCTTAGTTGCTGCCTTTGTAATCTAATGCTTGTATGATTCTCTGGGTTTTTTTCCCCCTCTGCCAAAATGCCCACTCTTTCTATGCATACAAGGGTCCCAGAAGGGAGCTCAAGGTAAGCTATGCTTCTGTGTGATACACAGAAAAAAATTAGGTACTACAAACTGCTTCCTAAAACACACATGCTATCACCACTCCAAGAATTATATGAAACAATGTGGTACAAATCACAGCTTCTCGCAGGGCCCCAGAAGGTGTCATGATTCACTTGAGAGATTTCTGGATGGTGGAGCTCAGTAACAGCTGCCGTTGACCCAGCACTGCATCCTACATAAAAAAAGGAATGTCTGAAGGCGCTTCCACCTGCTGTATGACAGCATAATGTCTAGAGAGCTGCTTATTTATTTTGTACCCCATACTCGTCCAGACTAAAACCACATTTTGACACCAGGAAGAGGCACCCAGTATCCTATGACACCCCTTTCAAGAGTCCAAGAGCCCTGCTCTTTCCCTTTCCAGCCCTGCTGGCTTCCAGCCTTTGATGTGCATTCCCTGTAGCTCTCTGGCACAGTCCCTCACGTTGCTTGTTTCCATCAGGAGCTGGAACACTGCTGGCACACTTTACCTACCTGCCTGCACTCTTTACCTACCCTTCTCCTCCTGCCTCCAAACAGGTAATTTTTAGATTGACTTTGGTTTTAAACTG
Organism: Geothlypis trichas; assembly: GCA_009764595.1. Classification (NCBI taxonomy): domain Eukaryota; kingdom Metazoa; phylum Chordata; class Aves; order Passeriformes; family Parulidae; genus Geothlypis; species Geothlypis trichas. Next base: position 11,142,658 of record CM019933.1, on the reverse strand, counting down.
ACTGATTTTAACTCATTTTTTCTCTGTGTGCTTTAATCATCTGGTAACTAAAGTGAATGCTGCCAACAAACCTCTTCATTAAACCTACTTTTGCTGCTGATTCTTTGAGCGACCTTAAAACACTAATTCATAACACAGCCCTGCTGGTCCAAAGTGCCACCTATGTCCCACAGACAAGAGCAAACAGGCACAGGGACATGCAGCATAATCCCGCAGCGCACACACACACACACACACACACAGGTGCTCACGGGGTTAGGCAGCAGAGAACCATGCTTTTCACAGACCACAATTCCGGAGCCAGACACACCACCCCGGCTTAAAGGCACACATAAAAGAGGATTTATCACCCCAAGCCTGAAAGCCACTAGATCTAAAAGTGCCATTCTGCTGGGTAAGAGCAAAAGAACTAAACAATAAAGCAGGGCAGACTTGTGATGCCCACTCTCCATCTCTACTAAAGGGCAAGCAGAACCTGGGCCAGGGGGACAGTACCTGACTCTGCCTCTCGGAGCAGCCATGGCCGGCGCACGATAACAAAGTCCTTCTCGTTGTCCTTCACCTTCTGCCTTTTTGGAGGAAGACAGGGCGACGACACCAGGAGGTCCTGTGGTGTGTTTTCATTGCCCAACTTGTCTTTCTTAAGGGCCGACACTCCCATACCGGAGAGAAGCTCCGAGGTCTTGCCGGGGTCCCATTCCAAGCTGGTGGAAACATTAGTGCTCGAGGATGGGATCTCCTGGAGGTGCTTTCTGCAGACAGAGCAAAACCCAGAGGCTCTGAGGGTACTGCCAGACTGACACCAAACGCAGGATGGGGATCCTTGAAGCATTTCAGTCACTCGCACTCCACATCCATACACAGGGCGACTAAGTGTGGGATATGCGGGCGCTGGAAGCACAAGCAGCGGCCACAGCGCAGGCGTATGCTCGCTCTGGCAGGCTTTGGGGAAGAGCCCGCCAGGGATCGAGCGCGCCCCGCTCCCGGATGGGGCGGGCGAGGGACCGGGGAGCGGGGCCAATGGAGGCGGCGGGACACGGCAGCCTCTCAACACCACCGAACCCGGACACAGCCGCGACAGCATCGGGCAGGACCCGCGCACGGCGGGGCGGTAGCGCGGGCAGCGGGACGGGATGCCCGGGCAGGCGGGGGAAGCTCTCCCCGAGGCCGGGAGAGAGGCGGCCCGTGGACCCCGCATCCCCGCCAGCCCCAAGGGCAGAACCCCCCGCTACCCCTGGACCACTCGCGGGGCCGCACACATACCTCTGATCCCGGCACTGCTCCCACGCCCGCTCCCCCGGCACTACTCCCTACCGCTCCCCAGGGTCCTACAGCCGTTCCCGAGGCTCCCCCGCGCAGCCCCTCAGCCATCCCCGCGCAGCTGGGCCGCCCGAGGGGATCCGCGAGGGCTCACACGCAGCCCCGACACCACGCGGCTCCCGCGCAGCCCAGCAGTGGTACTCCTATGCCCGTGTCCCGGTGCATTCCCGAGTCCCGGTGTTCCCGTGCCCCGGCGCTCCCGTACCTGTACATGGCGCTGGGAGGCCCACGCGCGCCGCCGTGCGCCCCGCGCCTTTCAGGACCGCGCCATCCCGGCGTCGGCCGGAAGCCGCAGCGGGAGGGAGCGCAGAGGCTGCCGGGAGCTGTAGTTCGCAGTCCTGTGCCCGCCCGGAGGCGGGGCTGTGCCGGGCCGGCGGCGGCGGGCGGCGAATGGCGGCGGCTCCGACGCGGAAGGAGCCGGGAGCGGCTGCCGCTCCTTGCGCCACGCTTTGAGCCCGGTGCCGGCCGGGATGGCGGGCGGCGGAGCCCCGCGGGGGACGCGGCGCTGAGCGGCGGCTCGGCCGTGGTGAGACGGCGACGGGCGGGACGCGGGTCCGGGCGGAGCGGGGCCGCAGTGCCGAGTCACGGCCGGGCCGTTCTCTTGAGCGGAGACGGGAGCGGGATTGGAAGCGGCAGCCCCGGGCGCGTTCCCGGTGACAAGGACGCGGGGGGAAGGGTGGTCGCGGGGCAGTGCTGGGCGAGGGCGCGTTCGTTTCCAGGCTCTTATCCCGGGCACTGCCCGCCCGTCAGGGACCCCCGGCACGTAGCGCGGGGCGGCGCTGGCTCCGTGTCCCTGGAGCTGCTCGGGCTGTGCCGCACAGGCCTGGCGACGGGGAGCGCTGCCACATTCCAGCGTGGAAGGTTTTCTCGGGACCACCTGAAACTGCCCGTGTGTGGCTGGTCCTGACCGTCACCGTGCTTATTCCAACCCCACCGTCTTTTCACCGCGTGTTTCACAGCCCGCGGGACTTTCAGCAATGCAGCTCTTCCTGCGGATTTTTTTCTCCCGAACTGCTTGTTTTGAAATTTGTGGGGATGGAGAACTAGGTCTGAACACACCTACAGCCCTGCTATTAGTCAACCACTTGCTTGCAAATGCTGTCCTTTGTTTACTGCATAACGATGGAGAGACGCGCCTGTAAAATTGAGGGTGGTAATGGAGCCCGTAGCAAAGAGTGCACAGCTTTCAGTCGCATACAGAGAATGAGGGGACTCAAATTAACATCCGTGTAATCTTTAAAAAAGTATCATTTAAACGTTTCCGGTTTTAGCTTAAGTCACGGAACAGTTGTTCAAAGATTATTTAAGCTGATAATCAGATAAAAAAGAGGTGGAGTTTTGATTAAAAAAAAAATCTGAGTTTATTTCACCTTTTCTGCAGCACCTTTTTTCTTTGCGAATCATGTCACTCTTCTCCATTAATGCATGGGAAAACTAAAGGTGGTTTTGCGGAAAATGTCAGTGTTTTTTACAGTCTGGAAATTAACAAATAGTGTGTTTGCCTGCATGCAGTGTTGGGGCAGCAGTCATGTGACCGCCTTACTGACACCTGCTTTGTGGGAGTGCATTAGTCTGGCAGCCCAGATAGTGATTTCTCGTCTTTTTTTAGATTCTGCATGCAACTGTACAGTGCTTGTATTTGATTCTATTTCAGTTCCTCTGATAAGTGAGTTGTTTTCTTCTATGTGTTATTTTCAGCATACTTCCCTAAAGTGTTTGAAGGCTTCAGCCTCTGTGGTGCTTAATATATTAAAAATTTGACTGGATGATCTTGGAGATCTTTTGCAACCTTAAAGATTCTGTGGTCCTTTAGTAGAGGACAATGCAGCATCGTGTAAAGCAAATAAGCTTGCTTGCATTTGAATGCAAAAATCTTAATGTTCCTTGGTCAGGCATTTGTCTTGCATTTAGTGGTACTGTGTAGAACCTAGTCTCCTGCAAAATCAGAGTACTGCTATTTTGGGTGGTACCAGTAGAGCATTTTATTTTTTTTCAATTAGAAGATAGAAAACTCGTTTCCCTAAACATTGGACTATTATGAATTAAATGTAGATCGATCTGTATCAATTAAATATTTAGCAAATTTAAAATTTTTCTTCATTACAAAATAGTTGTACTGACAGGTACTAATAAAGTATCAGTCAGTACATAGACTGACGAGTGTGTCCTAGAAGAGCAAAGCCATGCAAATTGCTTTTTTCACCAATTTCAGAGGTTGTTTCTCTCAAATACTGCAATCAGATAATTTCTCTGGTTTTCTTAGTCAGTTTGTGGCTATTTTATTTCTTTAGATAGCTTTCTCACTGTACAGAGATAACGCAGCTCGTTGTTGTCTGTTTATAAATACTTACTATTTCCCCCAAGCTGTAAGGACCAGTGTGTAGTAATAAAGTAAACAGAAAAACCCAAACCAACCAAAGAAAAAAACCAAACAAAACCCACGATGCCACCCCTCCCCTAAACCTGAAACCAACCTAAAAGAAGTCCCCACAACACATTATGCAGGCTTGAATACTGAAATAGCTGAAGGGACTATTTGTGTTGTTTCTTTGCCTCTTATTCTTCTCTGTTTATCAGTTCTGAAATAGTAAGTTAGGCCATTTTGTTGTTTTAAGAAGAAAGTATCAAGGATTCTTAGTTTGGGGCAGTTCTATCAGTACTAAAGGCTGTAGTCTACTACTGCATGTCTGTAGAGCAAAGTCTTTCTTTCTGACTCTTAGCAGCATCATTCTGCTGAGCAGGGCAGGCTACAGAAACCAAACACTGGGGTTTTTTGCCAAGTAAAGTGTGCTTGTAATAAGAATATATATAAGAACTAGCAGATTATTCTCTGACAGAAAGGCAGAAGGTTATCATTGAGCTGGCCATTGATATATTGCTGGAGATGGCAGCTTTTGTACTTGCAAGTGAGCTGGGAGTTCAGCTTGAGGTGGCAGATGCTGTTGCCCAGATATATAATTTTTCTATGTTGAGGCTCTGAGTTCTGTTGCTGACTGTCTCTGATAGTCCCTTTCATAGTCTGGCAGCTTTTTCACTTTTTCAGGTGACAGGTTTTCTTCAGACAGATGTAGTTGTGATCCTTAAAAATACAAAGTAAGTGTTTGGTTGTTCAGGTGTTTCAGCTGAAATATCCAAAGTGTCTAGAAATGCAGCTTTTTCAAATTAATTTGATCTCTAGCTGAGAATGCTTGAAGAACAATTTTAAAAAGTCTTTAGTGTTCTAGAAATGTCTGGGATACTAGACAGGAAAGCCAGAACCATGGCAGCTGTAATTAGTAATATCTGAAGGACTTGCAAGGCTACAGATTGGCAGATTCCTCTTCTGCTTGAATTCCTGAAAGAATTCTGGTGCTAAAGCTATTTGTAAGTACACAGAATATAATAGGGTGAGCATCAGTTTGTCAAGGACAAATAGTTGAAGTAATCTAATCTATTTAAGTAATGACTGATAGGCCTACTGTATACAAGAGGATCAGTTTATAATCTTAAATATTGCTTAGTAGGACTTTGATTGTTCCTTAGGATGTTTTTTCTTGGGAAGGAAAGCTGGGAAGAGCCGCTGTTGTGGCTGAGGAGGCCATTCCCTTGTCAAATACTTTTAATGGTTTTCGGGGTTCCCCTAATGACATAGTAGGGTGATTAAAACTTTAGAAGGCACAAAATTACCTGAGATTTCAGGTCTTTCTGAAAGTGGTAGTGTAAATCAAAATACCTTAAAGATTTGCAAATTTGCGAGGGGGGGAAACGGGTACAGCTGAGCAGAGTTTTGTTCCTGTGTTAAGCAGGAGCAATCAACCACAGAAGTACAGGATAGAGAAGTAGTGTTGTGTTTCCTGGAGGGAAAGAATTTGGAGGCCATAAGAAAGCTGAATTTGTGAAGAAAACGTCCTATTCCTGTTTATACTTTTTAGTAAGGCGTGTGAAGCCGTGTTTAACATCTGTTCAGGCCTCCTCAGGCATTTGCTGGGAGACTGGTGGAATCCTTCACAGATATGCTTTACTCTTTCTAGCCCTTCTTTAGGAATATAGTACTGGAGTGTCTTTGGTAAATTTGGTGCTGCGTTAAAGCTCTAAGAAAGTATGGGGTTTTTCATTCTCTGCTGTTTCATTTAGTAACTTGAGATTTCTGTACCAGGCAGAGTAGTTCATTTGTAATGTAGATGTTGTGAGCACAGCTACTCTTAGGTTGGTAGGGTAATTTAATACTGTTGATAGTAGGGAGTCTGTCATATAAAGGGAATGAAGCCTGAACTGAGCCCTTTACGGTACATGTAATGTTAGTAGCTGGGTAAAATAAAAAATTAGCTGATTTTTCTGTGTCTGAAAAGAAGCAGGAAAATCCCAAGCCAACACAAGAGCATGTCCTTATGTTTTATGGGTTAAGTTGCTCTTCTCGTGCCAGTGTTTCAGCTTTTAATCTTATTTGTATTAATCTGTAGTTGCCTGGTTGTTCAGAAACTGAGTACGCCCATAAATACTTCCCCATTCATCGTGAGGGCTCTTGTTACTTTGTCGTTGCTTTAACAGGAGCATCCTCTAAGCCATTGAAGGTTGTACAGTACTAGAGAACCCTCCTGAAGTGGTTATTTCAGGACAAGATTTTTTTAGCAATTCTGGAATTTCAGTCAGCTGATACTAGGTAGCTGTATGCCAATAGTGAGATGGCTGTCTAAATAAAGTGATGAAACAGGATGATAGGTAAGAAGCTTACCTTTCTTTGAGCTAACAACCAGGTTCAGTGGCATGTGCTGCTTTCCACATGAAGGCATGATTTTATAGCCTGCAGTAATGTGTTTTAAGGCCTGATTCTAGTAGCACAGGTCTTAGATATGTCTGCGCTGTTGGGTTGGACTTAGCTCATCAGAAAAACTCCTCTCGAGCATTGCATTTCTCATTTTTTGGATTTTCTTCCATTTAATCTTTCTACATGGAGAGCTGGCTTTAAATGGTTTATATCTAAAAATTTTAAACTGTTATTTTGAAAATGTGCATACACTAATTCAAAACAACTCTGTTATTAGTCTGAGTCTTTTGAAAAAACAGGCCTTTCTTTTTGTGTTTTGACATTAAAATAGGAACAAGAGAAGAACATAAAGATGTAGTATACTGATATCTGCAAAGTAATTTCTGTCTTTGAAAGTGATTTAAATTGTGGTAGGAATCAATTCCTTCTTTATCTTGGCATATTCAGTACATTTTTATAATACTTCTGGAAGTGCCCTCATGATAGTAGCTGAGTGCAGCATCTTGCACCAAAACTTGTTACCTTGTGTTTTGGTAGAAGCCTTTTAGGTGTGACTGTAATAAAACTTTGTGACTAATGAAGTGTATGCGGTATTATGCTGTAGAATTTTTTTGTTTACGTAGTAAAAGGTGTGGCTGTAATGGGCACGAAAAGCTGCATGCCAGATAGCAGTGTCTTAATGAAGCTTATTCGTAATTGTTTTGTTATTTTTGCTTCTCTGGAATTGGCTGCTATGTTGTAAATTGAAAAGGCTTTTCTGAGGGAGCAGTAATGGTACAAAAGAACAGTCAACGACTTGCTTTGAATAAGTGATTGAGAAATAGATGAGATATCCTGAGTTTTTAATGTACAAATTATTTAGCTAAAGTAGAGTACAGACAGTAAGGGGGTGATTTGTCCTAATGGAAGTGTTGATAGTTTGATAAACACGTTTGATGAAAGGCAGAAAGGAAAAAGTGTGTGAATCTTTGACTAGAAACATGAAGGTAACTCCCTGGGGAGAAGAAAAGAGTCACAGAATAATTGTTCCTTTTTGTCCTCAAGGTAGTAATGGCATCACTTCAGAGAGTTTTCCCTACATAGTGCCCTGAAGCTTAATAGATCTGCTTAAGCAGTTTATTGAGAAATTAGTAAAAGAAATGGTTCACTTTATCAAGTTCTAAAGAGATTTAAAAGTAAGTAGAGGGGAATTTCAGTAATAGCATTTCTTTTAAATCTCCAGGAAAGTGAAAGTACTGGAAGTCTTAACAGCAAAGCCATAGCAAAAACTATTTCTCTTAAATCAAATCAGCGAAATGTTAATTTTCATGGAGAGACGAGTCAGACTGGCCAGAGTAAAAACTTCTTTTTTAATAATGCATAAAATGCCTGTGATAAAATGATGTTTATTAAAAAGGTCTGAAGCAGTTTAAATAAAAATGTAGCAAGTCAGTGAAATTTTCTGTAGTAGATTTGTGCAGCTGACTGTCCATTTGTATCATAGCTTGTCTGTATGAAGCTATATGAACTTTCTTACAGTAGTCCTGACTGTAACAGAGTAATTAAACACAGAAGGACAAGCAAAGGAAAAATACATCATGACAAACTATACCAAATGAATTGAGACCCTTGTTTCTCTGAATAGCACCAGAGGAGTAGGAAGGTGAATTGAAATTCTTGAAATATCAAACCTCAGAGGTGCATTACAAGTAGACTAACACATTCTTTGCTGCGTTTTTATGCTCTATTAACTCTTATGTATAGATTTTAAATATGTATTTGAGATATGCTCCATTAAAATGTTGTTCATTAGCTATCCAGAAATATTTGATTTAAATATTTAACCCTTTGTAGAAATTAGTTGATTGCTTCTAAAAGGAGGAAAAAAGAGCAGAATAGATTTTCATCTTGAAATTTGTCCTGAACCTAAAGTTGGGCTAGTAGTCTATTTAAGGACAGAGATTTCCCTCCTGGATCTATTGTATATCAAGATGATGAACAGGAGTTTTCCTAACATGTTGCTGGAAACGACAGCATTGGAATGACATCTTTTGCTCTCTTCAGAGGACCTCAGGGCAACTTGCTGAAAATCTTTGGTTTTGTCTGATAAGAATCCAGGTCATGTGAAGTATGAAAAGTGTCGGCAGTTTTTTTTTACTGAGACATAGTCCATGGGAAAAGTACCGTGAGAAAGAGCATCTGAGTAGGTAACAGCTGCCTAATTCAAGGACATGGTTTCTTTGAGCAAGAAGTTGTTTTATAAACTATGTGAAAACAGGAGGTAAAAAAGAAGCCACAAACATCTTGAGAAAAGGTGGGATTGACTTTTTATAGCTGACCAATGGTGAGCTCTAGTTTTGCAATATGCATGAGCCTTATTATTGTGATTATAAAAGTATTGCTGTTAATCAATAAAGTTGAGATTTTGCTGCATCAGAGGATGAGCAAGTCTCCCGTCTACTCGTCAGAAAAGTTAAATATGTTTAAAGCGTCCATTGAACAACTCTTCTGTGTAAATATCTTCCAGAGATTTTAATGTAATTAAATGTCTTTTTGTCTTGCAGTTTTGATCTGCTTTCCCAAGTGCTTGTGGTGTGGCTGGGGCCAACGTTTAACAATGAGTGGTGCGGCGTTGGGCCTCGAGATAGTGTTTGTCTTTTTCCTGGCCTTATTCCTACTTCACCGGTATGGAGACTTCAAGAAACAGCACAGGCTGGTGATCATAGCAACATTATTGGCTTGGTATCTCTGCTTCCTGATTGTATTCATACTGCCTCTGGATGTCAGTACGGTAAGAAATGTGCTGGACTTCCTGCTTAATTGCATCAAATGTTTATGGTATTTCTCTAGACTAGTGATTGCAGGAGACCATCTCTTAGAAACACCAAAGAGATCTTCCATGTGGTATCTTAATGAATTAAACATGACAATGCCTTGTGTTCATAACTAATTTTACTTTTTGTTGGTCTCATCAGGTAACAGATCTATTTCAAACATTTTAAAATTTCATCATTTGTTTGTAACAATTTTTTTATCTGTTTAGGCAGCATAAGGACTCTGTCAGCATTACAGTGTCCTTACTTACTTAACTGCTGATTGCATGTTAATTTGAATGTTTATTGGTATAATTAATTTCAAATGTAAACCTGGAGTACAGGAAATGTCTTTAAAATAAGACTTACTGCTTTTAAATAAGTATTTTACCCCTTTGGTCACTGATATAAATTGTCTTTTAGACTATCTATAATCGATGCAAGCTTGCGGTTAACTCCAGTCCTGCAGAAAATAATGGCTCTTACGTTACTCTTGCTCCAAGGTATGAACTACATGTTTTTTTCTTTAGACTGTACTTGAAGATTTTCTTTTTTTAATTGATAGCATATTGTGTTTTTAACACTGATGAATAAGTATTACCTGTGTGATGCAAATTTTGAAGTTTGTAAATACACAGGACAGTGAGGGAAAAGGTGATGAAAGATGGATTTTTATCTGCTGAGAGTAATTACATAGTAATTATTTAGTAGTTCTAGGTGGTTACCTAACTATTCTTTTTTAATGTCACTAGATTTCCTTTTTTTGTTAAAACAATAGGACTAAGCTTTTTGAGCAGTCCTGGTTATGAGGAGAGGCTTTCATGAGTGCTTATCCTTTACAATCTTAAAGACTTTAAACTGAAAATCTAATTTTATACCTTTAATTTATACCATAAGAATGGTATAAAACTATAAGAAATCAGCTGCTTGTCTTATATGTCAGGGACATATCTAATTGCTTCTTATAATTACATATATATGGTAATTGCATTTATCTGAAATGTGCTGTATTCCACCAAAGTAATGGTAGACTGCTAGGGGTGTCCTGGCAGGAAGAAAGTAATCCCTAACCATGGAGAAGTGGACTAATGTGGGCTCTTTCCGTGGCTGCTCATCCCTTAGCCTATGCTGGCTGTGTTACTGATGTGGACAGTGTAGTTATGTGTCAGATGATCTGAGCCTTTAAGATATCAGATGATATGTCTGTGCAAAGTCTTACCAGTCTTGCTGCCCCAAAGAGGTGTCTGGAAAAATGGTGAAATGACAGTCACACATTATTGCACCCTATTCTTAAGACCACCCATTGGATGTTAATTAAATCTATTTCATTATATACACAATTTGAAAACTATTCAGTAACCCTTCAATTTGTCTACAGCTTCAGACAAACTTTTTTTCTTAGAATCACAGAATGGTTTGGATTGGAAGGAACCTTAAATATCATCCAGTTCCAATCATCTTCCAGGAAGGTGTCTCTACACCTTCCACTAGGCCAGGTTGTTCCATCCAGCAACATCCTTGACCACTGTCAGGGATGGGACATCCACAGCTTCTCTGGCAGTCCTTGTCAGTGCCTCACCACCATCACAGTAAAGAATTTCTTCCAAATCTCTGATTTAAATCTGCCCTCTGTCAGTTGAAAACCATTGCCCATATAAAAAGTCCATTTCCTTCCTTTTTATAAACCCCCTTAAGGTACTGGAAGGTGCTCTAAGGTCTCCTGGCACCTTCTCTTCTCCAGGCTGAGCAACCCCTGCTCTCTCAGCCTGTCATAGAGGTTTCAGCAGCTCTCATAGGAGAGGTGCTGAAACCTTTAGTCATACTACCTGTCATTCTATCTCAAGTTGATAATTTTGAAAATATTTAGGCCGTGCACATAAAAACTTACGACTCAGGCTTAACTAGTTTGACCCTGGAAAACACCAATTATTTCTCATTAGGTAATCTCATCTAAGCTGACTTTATTGCCCCTTGACTCACCCTTGCTTCATTACCCAGCCAGGTGTGTGGAAAAAAAATAAACTGCCTTAGTTTAGATGGACATCTTTTCCTTTGTTCTTTTTTTCTTTTCTTTTTCTTAAAAGGGCTCATATGACTTTCCTGTCTTCTGTAGTGAGCACTACCTGTCAGAAGAGTATTGGCTTATTGAATCAAAATTTATATGATACTGACTTGATCCAGCTGGGTGGCAGAAGAAACAATTAATATGTTCTTGTATGACTAAGTGCTCTAGATGATGATGATGTGCCTAGATATTTTTTAAAAACCCGCACTAACTAAAATTTAATGCTTTTCTGTTTAAACAAGTGTTCTTTCTGTGCGTGAAATAATTACTACTGAAAACCAACAACTGTTACCTTAAAATGCTTTATTGAATAGTCCTCTTCAGTCTTGGAGCTTCTGGTTTTTTTTTCTCTAAGAAGGATGTCATGTCCAAATACATTATTTGTGGTTAGGAAAATGATAAATATTTCTAGTGATTATTCAGTTTATTTATTTGGGAGACAGTTGATTGTTGACTGTGTACTTGAATAATATTACACTACTTCTACGTTCTTTTCAAAGAACTTCCTAGATAGGAATTTATAGAAGTTGCTTTTTATACTCAGGACTCTACAACTAACAATAGTCTTCTTTACATTGTAACAGCAAGCAAAAATGTTTCAAACCCTGGAGTTATATTCCTGATGGAATTATGCCAATTTTCTGGCGTGTTGTGTATTGGACATCTCAGTTTTTAACATGGTAAGTAAAGCAAAAGAATATGGCAAGGAATATGATACAGTTCTTAAATGGACCATCTTAACAGTCATATCATTCTTTAAAAATGTATATCAGTATGGAAAAGAGCTTTTAAATTGCATATTATTTGCTAGTAGTGAAATTTCGATAATAATTACTGTACTAATTTAGTCATACTTTTTTTTTCTTGCTTCTATGGAAGCAACTTTCAGGTGGCAGCTATTTATCCTTGGTTCCCTTTTGTAGTTGAAACTAAGCAATTTGCATGTGTCGGTGTTTATGGATAAATTGTCTGAAATAAATGGATTTTAGGCAGCCAGATACCAAAATAATTCTATTAATAATTTGGGTGATTTTTAAGTAATATTGTAAATTAGTTGGTTTTATCAGATATATTGCACAAAGCTTTAGATAGAACTACAGAAAAAAGATTTGTGTATGGTGTTTTGGGTTGTCTGTACTTTGTGCAGTTTCTGATCAACCTCTTATCAGATAATTATTTTTGTAGTTTCAAGGATAGCAGGGTTGGTAGTTCATTCTCACTTATCACAGATTTTTCATAGCAAAGCTAACTATATTGTTTTTATCTGCAGCTTGTGTAAGGTTTGCCATCAGACAGGTACATCTAGAATAAAACCATCTAAGTAGCTAATTTCTTAGAAGCTTGGGAGTCTTAAAACTTTTAACACCCCTGCCTCGGTAACCTGACACTGCTAAAGTTCTTTTTTTGGGAGGTTGGTGGTTTGGGTGTTTGGGAAATTTTTTTGGTGGGGGTTGGTGGGTTTTTCTTTTGTTATTTTTTGTTTTGGTTTTTTTTTCTGATTGGCTGATGTGGTTTTGTTTTGTTTCGTTTTCTCCTAGGATTCTACTACCTTTTATGCAGTCATATGCTAGATCAGGAGGGTTCTCCATCACTGGAAAGATTAAAACTGCTCTGATTGAGAATGCCATCTATTATGGCACTTACTTGCTGATATTTGGAGCGTTTCTAATATATGTGGCTGTAAACCCAAACTTCAATTTACAATGGTAAGAATAAGGCTGTAAACACTTCCATGAGTTCTAACACAATTGACATGGATAATTTCTTCTGTTGATGAAATGGGTCTTTTTGAAAAAATTAGTTTTAGTCATAATATTTTGCTAGTCAGTTAGAAAATTATGTTAACTTTTTATATGAAATGGGCTTTTTTGAATATTTGTAGAAATTTGGGGTTTGATACTCTGATTTTGGTATGTACAGCAGAGGAATCCTCTTGTTTTTACAGTGGTGGTTTTTTCTCTGTACAAACACATTTGCAAAGTGAGTGCAGAAACTTCCAGTGTTTTCAGAACGACATATTTCAAAAAATTAGTATTTCCTATGTAGTGTCTCTAAATACTGTACACTGTAAAGGTGAAAATGAAAGTTACATTGATAAATTGCTTATAGTCTTCCATACCAGATGGAATAGAAATTCCATCTGAATAAAATTCCTGAACACAATATTCTGAATACAAATCTTGGGCTCTGAATTTGTTTCTTACAGTGACTGCCTTTATGCTATTTTGACCTCACTGTCAGTAGGTTTGGTAAGTTCATGTTGTTTCCTAAGGAAACATATTCCTTTAGGAGAACAGTTTCTTTGGGAACAAACAAACCAATTCTTGCCTGCCATCCATAGTGGGCAGAACAGGAGATACAGGAAAATTGTGGCAGCTTTAAATACGGCCAGGCAGCAGACTGGCTCCAGGCAAAATTCTAGATGATACCAGAGTCTCTTCCCGTAAACTTGAAAGCCATATTGATACATATGGATGCCTCAAGGCTGGTTTCTTGCAGCCAGGATAGGAGGATGTTGTTTGTTTGGGTTTTTTATACTGTTGTTTCCTTAGGAACCAGCTTCAGACTATTGGAATAGCTGCTGCAAACACATGGGGTCTGTTCCTTCTTGTGTTGCTTTTGGGTTATGGTTTGGTGGAAATCCCTCGTTCTCACTGGAATGGAGCCAAGAGGGGTTATCTACTCATGAAGACTTACTTCAAAGCTGCCAAACTGATGACTGAAAAAGCAGATGCAGAGGAGAATTTAGAGGATATTATGGAGGTAAGTAACTAGCTTTCCCTGTGGAAAAGAGTGAGGGCTACTGTTAGTTGTGTCTGAATTCATTGGTGTTGGACGCTTGTAGTGTGACCTTAGTGTAAAATACCTGTAAACTAAGAAAATCATTATAGTGTGCCACTTGATAACACTCATTCCTATGCAAGAGTCAAAACAGAAATAGTCCTTGCTGTGATGAACTTAAAAGTCATAGCAACTTGATAACCATTATTTGATGAGTCAATTCTTTTATTTACTCTTTCCTTGTAGTACTGGTCACTAACAAATAACATTTCAGAGTGAGCTTGAATAGGCAGTGTACAGATGTTTCAGTAGTGTTAAAATTGTGTACTTCTTCTATGCTCTGCTTGCAGTGTATTTCTGGACTCTCAAGAAGAATTTCCAGATTGTGGGGCCACAGCTACATGCTCTTTAAGAAGAGAACATATAGATAATTGTTTCTTTCAAAGTTTGTTTAGAGACTCTGTTGTTAATAGAGTATCAGTGAGCAGTAGGTTCTAATGTAGTTCAAGAACAGAATGGGAATCTAGCCCTTTGAATTCCTGGTTCGTCTGCTGGGATACCATGGCTTGGAATAATATGTGTGAACTGTTGTAGGATAGGGTGGAAATTTGTGTTATGTGTTATTTGTACTGACACAGAGCACAAATAGACTCTTAATCACATATTTGTAACAGAATCTTCATTCATCCATAAGAGCATTTAGAAGAAACTGCTGAAACAGTTACAACATCTTAAGTGGGACATAACTACAAAACTTACTAGAAAATGAGCAATGGCAGCCCTCTTTTACCAGGATAGTGCTTAAAACAGATAGAATATTTCCACTGGAGGGCACCACAGCAGTCATCTTATGCAGCTGTCTGAGCACTTCAGAGCTGACCAAAAGTTGAAGCAAATTACTAAGACCATTGTTCAGATGCCTGGAGAGGGAGATGCTGATCCCTTTTCCCTGGCAGCCAGTGACAGGATGCATGGGGAAAGCTGTGTCCAGAGATGTCCAGACTGGACATTAGGAAGCAGTTCCTTACCACAAGGGGAGTGGTTAGTCTCACACTGGAACTGGCTTCCTAAAGTGGTGGTCAGTGCCCTGAGTCAGTCAGTGGGACTTATTCTTTATGTCCTTTTAATCTGTAACTTAAACAAGAAAGTCTTTTCCATTTCAGCCTTCATGCACAGAAACCAATCCTCCATGTATTTATATAGTTGCATATTTGTACACTGCTGTTCTTTTAAAAAAACATACATTAAGTGTTCTTTACAATACTTCATGTACCTTTTATGATATATTTAGTAAAACTATGGCTTTTAGAAAGCTGTATTTTTTTAAGCTTTGATGGCTGACTGTTGGAGGGGCTGCAACTCTTAATTGACCAGTAAAAATTTATAGTTAATGAAAATATTTTTAATTGACGTTTTAATATAGCATAGGTAAACTACTCTGTTATTTTCTTCTCTCAACAGGAAGTCCGTAAAGTAAGTGAGAGTATCAAATATAACCACCCCTTGAGGAAATGTGTTGATACTATACTGAAAAAGGTAACCAATTGCTCATCTTCAGCCATAATTTCTCAGCTGGGAGGAGGTGTTTCCTGCACATACAGAATACTTGTACATTACTTTCTTTTGCTCTTAAAATAAAATCTCTAGTTGACATTTTCTGAGTTTCTGTTGAGACTGAGTTGAAATTCTTTGTGAAGTATTTTCTTATGACATATGGAATTATCAGATGTGTTTTGACATGGCATTGTAGAAAGAGAGAAAAATGTATGCTTAGAGTGAGCTTTTCAGTTGCATGAAACTTTTACAAATAATTAACCAAAGCTGCTTGCTACTCTTTTGTCTCCCTGTTAATTTTCTCTTTTCCTTCCAGTGCCCTACTGAGTACCAGGAAAGAATGGGTAGAAACATGGATGATTATGAAGATTTTGATGAAAGACAGAACAGTTATCCCAGTGAAAAAAGTTTGGCCAAACTTCACAAGCAGGTATATTAATAGATGGGAGAATGCCTCATTTAGGCTGTTGTAGTGAGAGTAAATGCTCATCAAAGATTTTGAGTGCACTTCATCTGGACTGTTGAGTACAGTGGGTTTAAGCTACTTAACAGAAACTTTTCTTGGTGAGAGAATGCACAGAGAATTAATATGCCAAGTGATCAAAGTTCTGGATGTGTAAAAGATGTTCTCCTTGTGTTGTATCTTGATAGTGTTATAGCTGTCTCTGAATAAGCCTTATAATGGTTGACGGAAAGTGCATTCTGAAAAAGAAATTATAGTAAAAGCTTGATATTTACTGTGATGCAAAAATAGAGAGGTAGTTTGGGAAAAGTAGGATTTACCTGCTACGGATGGTTTGTGATGAAAGAGCTGCAAAACTCAGTAATTGTGTATGTAGTACTTCCATGATTTATGTATTTTAGAGAATTACCTACCTGCGTTTTTGAAGATACAGTCTTTGCAGTTCTGCAGTGCATGTGTTTTCAAGAGATTTTGCAAGGATTTTCTGCCATTTTTTGTAACAAGTACCCTGAAACCCTAATTTCTTGCAATTTGTTGTAGGTAATCTATTCAGTGCAGAGACATCGTCGTACACAGGTTCAATGGCAAATTCTTTTAGAGCAAGCATTTTACCTGGAGGATGTGGCAAAAAATGAAAGCAGTGCAACTCGACAGTTTGTTCATACCTTTCATTCCCAGGAACCAGAAAATAAAATTATTCAGTACTTCTATACACCAACGGTTGGTAAGTGCTGTCATGCAGGTTTTAGGTATGTTAAAGCATAACTGATGTAACAAGAACCAATTGTTTTATGTAAGAAGTTCAGCTGCAGCAGAGGGAAACATGTCTGGAATATAAATGTATTTATGTAATGGAAGAGCTCTCAGATACTAATTTATGCTCTTGGCCATAAACTTCAATTTTATTTACAAATTCAGTAACAGTTATGTTATAAAGCAATAAAGCAACAGTGAACTTTGAAGCGTTTTGTGAGCAAGTTCTGTTTCTGGTTGTGTAATTTTCATTAACCTGTTTTGGATATGTCTATGTGTTTGTTTTTCCAGAGTGGTACTGGGAGTGCCTTCTCCGACCATGGTTTTACAGAGTGCTTGCAGTTGTGCTGGCCACGTTCTCTGTAATTGTTGTGTGGTCAGAGTGCACATTCTTCAGCACAAAACCAGTTCTGTCACTATTTGCGGTTTTCATACAGCTGGCAGAAAAGACATATAATTATATATACATAGAGGTAAGTTGGAGATAGGCACTTGGAAAAAAATACTTTCAGATCAATGGTTATGGTAACAGCAGTAGATAAAATAGATTTTTCAATAAATCTCTAAATAATCTGTCAACTTTCAGAAGGTCTCTAAATATATGGTACTAAACTTTCTTTGTGTAGAGGAGGTTTGCCTTTTGCCACTTGTCAAAACTCCTGGTGAAGGCATGACCTAGCTCACCTGAAATCATGTGTAGATTAATTTCTGAAACTGTAGGTTGGAACATAGGTGTGAATTAGACTTTCTGTCTAAAGTCTTGTGTGTGACCTCAGTTTCCTAAACAGGAATTTGTGAATGACCAGGAATCCAGTTAAAGGTGTGGCTAGTGTATGTGTGCACAAATTTATCAGTAAAATACCGAGCTGAAAAATTCCAGTATACTTAGCAAAGGCTGATTTGAAAACACTTGGTTTGTGCCTTTTTTTGTGGGAATAAATGCCAGATCAGTCATGGTAGTTATTGAGGCAATTACAGCAATTTTATTTACATTAACTAGAAGTAGTAGAATGTTTCTAGGGTCAGCTGTGTTAACTTATGTGTAAAATCTTACAATTTCCAGTTTAAATTGCTCTGAAAAACTCCCAAAACTCTTCTCAGAGCTGATGGTGTTCTCACATCTCAAATGAAAAGTAACGGCTGGAGATGGTCTCTGTATGTGACAGGCTATCTGCTAAACACATTAAAACCTTTAATAGAATTCTACATTTAAGCAACTTAACAACACCTTTTTTTTCCCCCTAGATGGCCTGTTTTCTTACCATATTTTTCTTAAGTATCTGTGTTTACTCTACTGTCTTCAGGATCCGTGTATTTAACTATTATTACTTAGCTTCACATCATCAGACAGATGCATACAGTCTCCTTTTCAGTGGCATGTGAGTATTTGTTTTACAGGTGTTCTATCAAATACTGAATTGAAAATGTCGATGGAACTTCCATTTACATTCTTTAATCTGTAATTTATGAGTATAATTCCTAATTAGCGCTACACTGTTTTTCTATGATAGATCCAGTTATGACTTTGTAGGTTATGTAAGAAATGCTTTTAAATGCTGTTGCCTCTTGCATTTGTGCAGGTTATTTTGCCGTCTTACTCCACCATTGTGCTTGAACTTTCTGGGCTTGACCCATATGGATGCAACAATCTCTCACAAAAACACTCAGCCAACTGCTTATACATCTGTAAGTAAGAAAATAGGGGTTTGAGCTTTCAAGATGGTTTGGAGAATAGACACAGTATTTTTAAATATATCTTATTGTAAAATACAGATATTCAAATCTTTTCAATCTTTCCAACATGGTAAAAAATACTTGGTTATAGGTGAGGAGTTTGGTAATGATTTCTAGAAGTCATCAATAGCTTCCCCCCCCTGCCCCTTTATCTTAAGAAAGTAAAGTATTGTGCTTCAGAGTTCAGGGTGTTCTTCATTTCCTAATACCAATTTCTGTTAGTTTTAGCTTTCAGTGGCTTTAGCATGTAGGCCATCCCTATAGATTGGGAGCATCTTAACTTCTTACTGAAAACTAGTGAGTTTGGTTTTATTGAAGACCTGGTTTCTGTGGCAAGTTGTATCTCATGTCTTTGTTGTTAGTAACTAGATTCTTTGTGTTGTCTAGAGACTTTTTCACAGCAAATGAAAACAATCCACCAGATTTGCCCTTGTTCTAGAGTGGGTGAGACTACAAAATCTAGCATTTTAGAAATCTCAGAGTGCTGGAGGTGACTTTTACATCTTTTATTCTCAAGCAGACCTGTGATAATACTGCCTATGTTTCAGTTACTGTAAAGGTTTGTGTAGTTGTGAGAAGGCACAATGTTCATGGGTTTATAGCTAATTAGAGCTTGTTCTTGGGAATGTTTTTTCTTAGATAATGGGATCCATGAGAGTGCTGTCCTTCATTGCAGATGGATTCTATATCTACTACCCAATGCTTGTTGTCATTCTCTGTATTGCTACGT
Source organism: Geothlypis trichas (assembly GCA_009764595.1). Classification (NCBI taxonomy): domain Eukaryota; kingdom Metazoa; phylum Chordata; class Aves; order Passeriformes; family Parulidae; genus Geothlypis; species Geothlypis trichas. The sequence goes on along the minus strand of CM019933.1, from coordinate 11,123,722 downwards.
ACTTCAGGTAAGTGATTTGCAAAATAGATCCTTCGTGCTTCTTTACATTAATAAAACTAGTTTCATCTAATTCAGGAAAAGATTCAGTACTCCTTTTCTAGCAGTTGAGTTGTGTCATTCTAACAAAAATGCAAAACGTAAGTCCATAGATTGCTATTTATATAGAGGAAATGTATACATTTTAAAAATACAGATTATATTAACTCATAACTGAGTTAATTTAAACTTCATTCCTAGATCTTGAGGGGTGATCTGTTCAAACTTTGGAGCCTAGGGACATTTAGATTGTGCTTTTGAGATTAAAATTATCATGAGAAGGCTGTTTTCAGCAAAGTTTTCTGATAAATTAAGGACCACTAGCAGCATTTTTAGGTATTGAACTTTCTTAAGACTCATATCGAGTTTCTGATGTGTTACTAAACTTCTGGTAACACATGCTGGATTAAGTAATTTGATCTTGTTTCCCTAAAGCAGAGTTTGTTGGAGGCTGGAAGGGTAACTGCAGAAAACATCATTACATTCTTCTTTATAATTTCAAAATGTCTGCTTTTGATCACTGTAAGGGATGAGATACTTTTAGTCTGATCTTGCTGAAATACAAATTTTTGTTAGTATCTTCAATTCTGCATTACCATTCAGTCAGAAGCAATCTCTGTGTTTTTTAGTCAAGTAAAATGTAGTGAAATGCCTTGGATATCCATTAATATTGTATGTGTATCTATAGATAGCACGTAACAAGTATTTAGTTGTGAGTTTTCCCTTTTACCTTAAAGTTAAGTGACAAAAGTTGTAGTGGAGCTAAAAAAACAAACAAAACCAAACAAACAACAAACAGGAAAGCAAATTACAAGAAAAGAGAAATTTAACCTCTTGTCCATGATGATCATCCTGGGCCTTAAATGCTGAAGTGAAAAGGAAGAATAAAAATTAAAGGAGAGAGGATTGTTTTAATGACCTCTGCTAATAAAGATACATGCAAAAACTAAGGTTGAATTAAAATCTGTTGAGGAAAGATGATTCTCCTTTGCTTAATCCGGCAGTCTTAAGGTAATACCAGGAAAAAATAGATCAATACTCCAGTTTGGAGGAAGGAAAACAGTACAAAAACAGCAGTTGTGTTTTCTGGTGTAAAGTTGAAAAGATGAAAGTGATTTCATGCTACATAGTTCCAGGACTGGCTTAAAAAAGGTGGAGCAAACTTGCTACCTGACTGCTGCCAGTGGCTATCCCAATGGGCAGCCAGCATCCCTACATCCCTTAAAAGTATGCAGTTCACGTTCTCCTGAGTGAAACCTTGAGGTGAAAGGGAATTTCTTATGTTGTTACAGTTTCAAAAACAGAGAAATCAGAATAAGGAGAATTTTTATAGTAATTGTCTTCTGGCAAAGAAGAGTTGATGGTATAGGTACAAATTCTGTTGCATCTGAGAATATTTAAAGCAAACATCTCATGTTAGACACATTCAAAGCAAGTGTCATTTGCACTACTCTCAGATTATATGCATTTTAATCTCTGTTTGAGTAGGGTTATTCTATCACTTCCAGTTGTATTTAGGAATGTGTTACTGTTCTGGGTCACCTAGGTCATCCTACTGTTCTGGGTCACCACTTACTGTTCTGAGTTCGGAATTTTCTGTTTTCTCAGCTGGTGTAGTAGTCCATCTTTTCTTCTTTGTTTTTCCTTTTTACTTGGATTGTTCATTCAGTTCTGAATAGTTTGTTTTACATTTTGTTCTCTAATGTATCTAAATTACTAATTGTAAATTAACAAAGGAAATTGCTTCTTCTTTTACCAGTTTAGGAACTCGTTGTTTGAATCTTTTGGGGTTCCAGCAGTTCATGGGTGATAGCGAAATGACCTCTGATTTGATTGATGAAGGAAAAGAGCTAATCAGAAGAGGTAATTTAGGTCTTCTGTCACAGTCTCCCTGTAAAATCATACTATTATAGAATCATCAAGGCTGGAAAAGACCTCTAAGATAGAGTCCAGCCCTTATTCCAGCACTGACAAGTTCACCACTGAACTATGTCTGCAAATACCACACCTGCACATCTTTTAAATACCCTCAGGGATGGTGACTCCAGGCTTCCCTGAGCAGCCTATTCCAATGTCTGGCAACCCTTTCAGTGAAGAATTTTTTCCTAATATCCAAACTTCCATAGCACAACTTTAGGCCATTCCCTCTTGTCTTGTTTATTACTTAGGAGACCAACCCTTCCCTCACTACACCCCCTTGTCAGGGAGTTGTTAAGTGATAAGGACTCCCCTGAGCCTGCTCTTTTCCAGGCTCAACATCCCCACCTCCTTCTGCTGCTCCTCATCACACTCGTGCTTCAGACCCTTCCCCAGCTCCATTGCCCTTCTCTGGACTCAGAACTGGACCCAGGCCCAGAACTGGACACTGTATTTGAAATGTGACTTCTCCAGTACCCAGCACAGAGGGACAATCCCTGCCCTGCTCCTGCTGGCCACACCATTGCTGATCCATGCCAGGTGCCTTTGGCTTTCTTGGCCACCTGGGCACACCCTGGCTCATGCTCAGCCACTCTCAGCCAGCTCTCCCAAGTCCTTTTCCAAAGAGGTGCTTTCCAACTGCTCTGCCCCAAGCCTTTATTATTGTGTGGGTTGTTGTGACCCAATTGAAAATTTAAAGGAAAGTGGTTTGGTGAGCATTTTGACCAGCTCCCTCTGTCCTTTTGGGTCAATCCCATCTGGCCCCACAGATCTGTGTCTGTCCATGCAGTGTAGCAGGTCACAGATATATCTCCTTGGATTCTGGGGACTTTTATTCTGTTCCCCATCCCTGCCATCCAGCTCAGGAAACCTGGTACTCGGACAGCAACTGGTCTCAGTCTTAAAGACTGAGGTAAAGAATGTAGTAAGTACCTCAGTCTTTTCCTCATAATATAGTATGTTTTTGGTTTACATTTGTCTGAAATGTTGTAGGAAAAAAAAAGCATACTGTCAGTCAGTATTTTGAAAGCTGTGAGGAAGGCCACAGCACAAACTGCAATAAACTTAGAGCACTCTGGTCAATATGTAAAGTCCACTGATGGACTTCATTGACATCTTAAAAGAAGTACCTGTTTTACTCATCCAGTATCTGAATTTTAAATATTTCTAAATATTTTACAGTGTGTTACTGAACAAATAATACCTTAGCAGGTGCTTGTGTCATCTGTCATAAAGGATGGTTAATAATTTATACTGTCTTTATCATCAACAAACGAATCTTTTTTGTGTGTGTTGATTGAGCTACACAAATTCAGTCATTACTTCAGTCTTTTTTGTTACATCAACTAGCTGTGTTTAATTTGAGAGGGCATGTTTTTTGTGTAGAACTGGAATTACCTGCTGGTATGAAAAGCTTTTTATTTTGCATTAATTTTTATTGAAACTATTTCTTAAAAGTTGCAAAAAGCCATTGTAATTTTTGAGTAAAATTAAAAATTTCTAAATTTTTTAATTTTAGAAATTAAAATTTCTGGAGACAGTGTTATATTATGGAATACCTTTATCCCAACAGTTGATGAAGAACCTCGGTTTACTTAGAGTAGTAGTATGGGTTTTTTTGGTAAAAGACCAAAGTTTCATTCCCTGAAATAAAAGGTAATTATGACATTGATACTGTAATGTTATATATCTTGATTAAAAAATGCTGACTTTTTTCTTCATTTCTTTTTCTTAATATCTTACTTTCCCAGTTATTTCGAAGGGTTTGTTTGACTTTTTTTATTTCTTTGCTAGCTGATATCCAAATGTTATGCTGTGATCCAAGATACCATCATGACAAAATAATTTTGATGGGAAATCCCATAATGATAGACATGCAGCTTTTTGTTTTGTTTTTGTTAAATTGTAAATGGTGTGTATTTCAATAAGAATCTTCATCAGTTAACTTCAGATTTTCATTGTTTATTTTTAAAAAATGCTAATGGTTTTCCATATATGGAGCTCAAAGTTTTTTTTTTCATTTTTAGAGAAAAGAAAACGACAGAGGCAGGAAGAAGGTGAAAACAGAAGAAGGGTATGAGATTTGTTTGGCTAATTATAACATTACACTGCAATATCTGATAGGATTTTTCATGGATATTTAATTCAGAATTATCTATTTCACAAAAAAAGAGTACCAAATAATTGATGGAATCAGTTTAATCTTGTTGAATAGTCTTGACTGGGTTATTTATAGAAGGTTAGAGGACAATTTTAATAACACTACTTGGACACCATTGTTACTCAGTGTGCTATGGTGTATGCCAATAGGTACAACATGCATTAAAAAGGGTCCTGATTACTAGGATACAGAATAATCTAAAATGGCATATTACCAGTCACTGATACTGATACTGCTCTTCTTGAAATAACTGCAGTTGCAGAGTTCTCATACTGAAATGTGGACTCCTCCCAAATTTTTTGTTTTGTGTGCTCGTTGGAAAGTCATAGGCACAGGTTCTATTTTGTTTTTTGCCAGAGGACAGAATTACATTTAGGACAGAATAAATAGTTTCTGCTGAATAACAAACAGAATGTTTGATTCAAATCATGTTTTCTGCGCATATTGTATTGAAAGATTTGTGAAGCTTTAGTTTTTCACTAGTTTGTAACAAAACCTAGTATAGAAAGTCACAATAAAAGGTAGATGAGAGAAAGGGTGCATGTAAGACAATACTGGGACTAAAATCTCTTGGTTTTCCAGGATCAGGTATAGTTTCATCCCCGATGACAGCCAGTGCTGCATAGACCTTTCTTTTGTTCCTGTCCTGTTTTAGGGCAAATTTGGGAGAAAACCACCAACAGGGCCTCCCCTGAAAGCAAACCCTCCCCCAACTGGATCAGGAAAAATTTCCTCAGAGAGAAGTGGAAAGAACCTGTTTATTTAACAGGCAAAGCACTCCCCAGCACACACAATGAACAATACCAGATGTCAAAACTCTTTCACCGCCCTGAAGAGATGACAAATTCAGAAGGTCTGTCCTGTGGGTGGTCACTCAGTTATCAATCTGTCCGGCACTGGGAAAGGCTGCTGCCCAGAGTAGGCCCTTGTAGGCCACAGGGTGCCAGCTCTTGGTGCTCCCCAGGTCCCAGTCCACAGCAGGCTCGAACAGTTCCAAGAAAAAGGAAGGAAAACCAGTCCAGGGAAATCTTCTCAGCCTCAGCTGGCTAAACTAACTAAAAAGCAAAGGAGGGCTCTGTTCTGATCCATCCAATGTGTAGGAGTGAGTGCAGTCCCTGGTAACAAACTCTGTGCTTCTTTTTCACTTCCCACCTTCACTCTCAGAACCAGTCTTGAAGGCACAGAATATAATATCCAGCATAAACAGAACAGATGACTGAGCATACAAGCATCATAATGTCACCCTAGGACAGATCCTTTCCCTCCATCTTGTAGTTTTAAAACTTGAACTTGTTGGGAAGCAAAACAGCAAATGTATGATACATTTAATATACAGTGAAATGACCTGACACTAAGCTATGAGTTTTTCTGTGCTATGTGCATCTTGTTATTTTTCCATTTTGCCACTAGATGGAAGTAGTGATCAATAAAAGCAGCAGTTCCCACCATAACTTAGAGCAGTTGGCTGAACTTTGAGAGCAGATTCGAGATGCAATTTCTTTTATAAAAGTATTTTTCCTAAGAACAATTATGATAACTGATTTAGTGAAGGAACACATTTTGCATTTAAAATGAAACAAAAATTTTTCCTTTATTTAGATTCTGAACTGTTAGTTACTGTGTTGCTTTTTCCTCCCAACTTACATTTTACTTGGTGGTCTTTTTTCCAGGAATGGAAGGAGAGGTATGGAAATAGAGAGGATTCTACCAGAAGCAGAGCTGTCCACACAGACCAGAAAGAATCCAGCTTCTCAGAGACCAATGCCAATAGACGTAAGCTTTGTGGGTTGGAGGGAAAGTTCATTTTGTTTTTCTTCACAGCACTGGCTGTGAAAGTAGTTTCAAATATTCTTCTTTTTGTCTTAGATGCTGTGCTGATAATGTTCACTTCTGTGGCTGGGTGTCGCCTTGCCATTTAAGGCACTCAAAAGAGTATTGCATTTCTTTCCATCTCCAACTAGTTGGGATTGGAGATTCTTACTATTCTTCAGACCAGTTGGCTTTAGGGGATATATAATGATTACCATTAGGCTAGCAGTTGTCAACAAAGAAACTTCATGATGCATCTTGAAGTTGGGTGTTGTAAATCTTAAAATTCACCTCTTCTGCTTGCAAGTGAGCTGTCTCAGACTGGAATAATGGAGCAATCAGATGACCAACAAATGTAGCATCACATAAGTGTATATACCTTCATATAATAATGTGTATTAGCAAAATACTTTTTATGTGGATGCTTTAAACTTCCAAAAAAGTTTGTCAGAATATGAACGTTTTTTTCTGTATTTTTTGTGCTCTTGTAAGCTAGCAAGTCAAATGAAACTGAAGAAAAAGTAGGAAAAAGGGGAGGAGGAGGGAAGCTTTGAATATGCTTTTAAGAAAACACTGGTAGATTTCCCTCTCCTCTGTACAAAGTTGCAAACCCAGATTTGTAGTGGCAGACTAACTGAAATTGCATTCCAATGTTCATCATGTGGCTGTGTAGCATTCCAGCTCTAAAACAAGACATAGGTACTGACCTAGTGAAGGTCACAGAATGAACTGCAAAACAACACGAGATTGATTTTTTAAAAATAAAAAAAGCAAACAAAAAAACCGGTCTGAACAGCTTAGTTAAAGCATGAAGCTGGGAGAATGAATGGATGATTTAAAAGTACTGCTTGCCACTAGTTTCTTATTTTCCATAATTCTTTGCAAGGTAGAGCTCAACCTATTAGAGGGGCAAAAGTTGTAGTTACATTTCTGTGGAGACACAAAATCGAAATACTACAAGTTTGAGCAAATTTGGTTTAATATTAAATCTACTCTAAATCATTGCACTTTTGCTTTGGATGAGATTACTTTGTTATTCTTAGTGGTTTTTTAAATTTAATGTCTCCATACCCTCCAGGCTGTTTACAAGGCAAATAAGTGTCTTTCACTTCTTTTACTTATTCAGCGCTATCAAAGTATACCCGTTCAAATGGTAGGACTGAAAGAGATAGAATAGAGCTCCTCCAGGATGCAGAGCCTTTGGATTTTAATGCAGACTCTGTTAATGATGACCCCCTTGAATCGGACTCAGGAAGGTAAGGAATATTCTCTGTAATTTCCAGTTAAAAGTTTCTACTGTCTTCTGTTTTCTGACCTATGACAGAATGTTTCATAATAACAGTTTTGTAAATGAAGTTTATAATTTCATCTAACTTCTTTCCTTTCTTCCTTTTCCCCTATAATTAGGAAATAATTTTAAAACGTATTAAAACCTGAAGGTGTTCCGGGTTTTTAGAAATGTCAGAATAAGATTTGAGCCGGATATAATGTTATATGTGGAATAACTTGAAAACCACTACATGTAAAACTAGTGAATGACGTGCATGTTACAGAAACATTCCTGGTGTGACCATCTGTGGCCATTTATGGTGCAGTCTGGGGATCACAATTGTGCCACCCCAAACTTTCACTGCTGGGACTGAATGCCCTTCACCCCAGTCAGCTCCAGTGATCCAAGGACAGGCGGACCAAGCCCCCCTTTCCCTTCCTGTTCACCCCACTCTCACAGTCAGAAAATTTTCCCTTTTCAGCTTGACCACAGGCTTCCCATAGCAGAGTCCCAGATATTTGGTTCCTTTAATCATGGTGCAGTGACAGTATAACAGCTTGAATTGGTGCCTCTAGGGAAGAACCCCAAACAAAAGAATCCCTGAGCTTTTACACCCTTTGCAGCCCATGTGCACCGTATTCCAGGCTCTTCCTGCTGAACCCTTGGCTCCTGCATGGTCTCAGAGTGTTCAGTCCACTGGCTGGGCCAAAGGTCCTTGTGCCCTTTGTTAGTTGTTCTTGGCACCTTGCCCAGGGCTCCCATTTCCTGACATCCAGGGCACAACCTGCAGCTGCACACTGAGCTACCAGGTCTAGGTGTATGCCTCAACAGACAGAGGTACAGTGTAAGGTTTTCCCTGATTGCCTGCAAAGCTCAGCTGAAGAAAGCTCACTTGATTTCCCAGTAAAAAATCCATTATGAAAAGGCTGCAGGAAATAAAACTGAATGTTACAGGATTTGCTGCAGGAATACAACTGGGTATCAGATCTTGGAGCTACTAAAGTAAATTAAAATCTGAACTTCCTGAACAGAGAGTACCAGACTGCACTGTGTAGCTTTGTGTGTAGTAGAGAATTTTGTGATTCTGTGGTTGTGACTGCAACACCAAATTTCCTCAGAGTACCTTATGTAACTGCTAAGCTCTGCTTTATTTAAGAAACAAGCAATACATTGTATGGGTGCTTTTGGGGGTAGGGGGGGGCGGGGGCGGGGTGGGTATAATGTAGAAATGACAAATAATACAAAATTCACATGTGAAAACTTATAATTTGTTGTTTTTCAGCTAAAACTATTTTACCCCATCACTTTTGCTTTGGATGAGATTACTTTGTTATTCTTAGTGGAGTCACAGAAAGTCATTGTTTTAGTGGGCTTCCATCTATAATGTCAATAACAAATTCCAGCTCAGAAACGTGTAAAGAAATGGCACTGCCAGGTTTCACAGGTTGATTCAGACAACTGGTTTAGTCTCATGTCACGACATTGGAGCACTTAGGGGTTTCTAAACACAAGAGTTTAAAGAGGAGCTACCCTGAATTTCTGTCAGCCATTGGCTTCCATGCAGTGTCAAAGGGATTGTCTACTATAAACAGGAGTATGCATATGTAATTATTCTGGAGCAAATACTTTTCAAGCACAGTGTCAGAAGTCTCCAGGAATCTATATATGCTTTGCAAAGTGGAACATTCTAAACTTCTTCTTTGAAAAGAAAATCAGGAGCTTCAAAGCTTAGTTGGGCTTTGCCTAGTAACCTTCATTTCATTTCATGGAGGTAGTAAGTCAAGAGTAATTGCATATGGAATTTCAGTTAATTTAGAAGTAGCTTATGTAACATTAGTTTTCAAAACTAGAGCTCCTGCAGTAAATAGAACACTTTTGGACTGTAAGGGCACTTAGGATACCAGGTTCTGGTTTTGTGTTCATTCAGATTTTACTAAATACTACAGCAAGTAGCTTCATTGTGCCTGTGCTGGACTTTGTGCTTTTAAAGTGTTTCTAAAATATATTTGATCAACAATTTGTGAAGTTTCTTTTTTACCAATAGGCATGCAGACATTTGTTTGATGCAGGCATTATCTTTGACATTATATTTCTTCTAAGAATACCCCTTGAGATGTACTGTTAAGCACCTGCAGCTACTTTATGGATGCCTTTGTTTGTTTGGGTTTATTGTGTTTCGGGTTTCTGTTGGTTTGTTAAGTTGTTGCTGTGGTTGGGATTTTTAAAAAAGGTCCTGTTCAACCAAAACATCCAACTTCTTTCCTTTGTTTTAGGAAACAGCTCTTTATGACTCCCAATATTCATATAACTGTTTCTCTGGGTTACATGAGGTTGAATTTAATGATTGTCTTTCAAATTCTCATGAAAACTAATTCAGTAGAACATCAAATTCATCATCCACTAGAGTCAAGGAGAAAGATTGCAGTGAGAGTTAGATGATTTAATGGGTCTTCAGTTTTCTATTTCCTGTGACACTTTTTCACTTCTAAAATTGATTCTGCAGGTACCAGCCTGGTGGAAGATACCTGTCAATGTCTCGAAGCAAAATATTTGATGATGTCTAAGCTCATCAAAGCTAAAGAAAATTCAGTGGAAATCTAGCTCCTACTCATTGCTTGGAAAATACTGTATTTGCAATATGTCACTGAACCGTCAAAGACTCTTAAAAAAAAACCATGAAGGAACAACTCTTTTGGGAATGCACGTGTATGATAACTTCACCACTAGTGATAGGAATATGCTTCTGCTGTTGTAGATACTGTTGTGCATCAGTGTGGGCTTTTGTGTCATGACCAAAAGGAGAAAACTATTTAAAGTTAATAGATTATAAACTCACGAATATACCTAGGGCTCAACTTGAACTGTAACAGTCTAAGTTCGGGGAGAGATTTTCTGCAATTTTTTATTTTGTATTTTAACCAATGCTGTGAGAGCATATTGATGTATCCAAAGTGCAGTTATATCAACTATGCTTTTGCTGAGAAAGGTTGGACTGTAAAATCATAGTCACAGAATGGTTTGGGTTGGAAGGAACCTTAAATATCATCTAATTTCAAGCTCCTCTGCCATGGGCAGGGATCCCTTCTGGTGTTTCTCAGCCCTCCATCCAGCCTGGCCTTGAACGCACCCAGGGATGGGGCATCCACAAGTTCTGTGTGGCAACCTGTGCCTCACCACCCATACAGTAAAGAGTTTCTTTACATATCTAATCTAAATCTGTCTTCTTCAAATTTTCAGCCATTTCCCCTTGTCCTGTCACTACACTTCCTGATATAGAGTCCCTTTCCAGCTTCCCTTTAGGCACCTTCAGATACTGGAGGGTTTTTCCTGTGAGATCTCCACACAACCTTTACTTCTCCAGACGGAAAAGCCCCAACTTTTTCAGCTGATCTTCACTGAGGGAGATGCTCCAGTCCTCTCACCAACCTGGTGGCTCCCTCTGGGCTCACTCCAGCAGGTCCCTGCCCCTCCTGTGCTGGGAGCCCAGGGCTGGATGCAGTGCTCCAGGTGGGTCTCAGCAGAGCAGAGCACAGGGGCAGAATCCCCTCCCTGCCCTGCTGCCCACGGGGTTCTGGATGCAGCCCAGGACACGTTTGGCTCTCTGGGCTGTGAGTGCCATGGCTGGGCCATGTGCAGCCTCTCACCCACAGCACCCCCAAGCCCTTCTGGGCAGGGCTGCTCTCAGGGCTGCAGGGGCTGTTCATGCCCAGCCTGTAAGCTGTGCCTGGGATTGCAATGACCCAGGTATAAGACCCTGCTCTTGCTTTGCACAGACACATCTCTCAGGCCTGTCCAGGTCCTTCTGGATGGCTTCCCTTCCCTCCAGTATCAACTGCACTGCAGCTTGGTGACCACAGATAGCCCTTGAGGTTCCTTCCATCCTGGTACTCTGTGATTCCATGACATTTTTTGGTATAAATTTTGGAGTGATGTGTGTTGGTCAAAAAAGGCTGTATTTTTTCTTTTCCAACATTATAAGCAGATACATGATTTTAGCATGTGTAAATAATTGAAATTGAGTATGGACCTGAGTGTCACTGTCATATGAGCATATGTGCAATAGCAAGAATACATTATTGAAGATACAATGTTTGCTTAAGATCTTTACAGATGTAATGATTCAAAATCATGGCACTAGTGTTTTTGTAACTATAAAAGAAACATACTATGAAGGTGGAGTTAAGTACTGAAACATGATAATTTGCACGCACCTCAGGCACGGCTTCAAACTCTAGACTATTTCTTTAAAAGAAGGGAAATACATAGCATGACTAGGTAATGGTAAACACTTTTTATATCCTAAATACCCTGGTTGCATTATATATCAGTTTTTAAGGTGCCTGTATTTTGCAGTAGGTTGTTGCAAAAAGAATAATACTTTGCCATTCAAAAATGCCAATTATTAACAGTGTAAAAAAGCTTCACATTAATTTCATTAGTATAGGCATATTTTTAAACCACAGTTAGTTGTATGAATTTTCAAATATAATCATAAGGTAAAAGTTGTGGTCAAATTCGTGATAACTTTGAAAATTTGAATAATTTTAATCATTTTGGTTTTTGTCTGAAATCTTTACCACTTTTGGGAGCTTTCTTATGTGCTTTTTGCAAAATTATGTTGAAAACTAGAAGAGAACATGTTGTTATCATACATTCTTTATCATGCTTAAAAAACACATCCCTTAAAGCATCTAGGAATGAATTATTCTGAAAAGTAAGTTTTCATGAATGACATATTCTAGTAATTTTTAACAATAGTCTGTGTTTTCTCAAGTAATTGTTGATGGGGATCTAACTCTACCTCCTGTGATTTTAGTACATGTGTTGTAACAGTAGTGGTATTTGTAATACATTGATCTGCCTGTTTTGAAACACTGAATTGTTACTATGAAGGAGAAAAAAAAATCTTTATTTGTATAGAAATAATTATATTAATAAATTAGCAGACATACAATAATTGTCAGTTTTGTTCTTAGGTGAATACAGTTAATGTCAGCCATGCCCTCAGGCATTCAAGCTCATGCAATTTCCAGATTACTCATATGAGGTCACTTTTTAGTTTGAGTACTTTGTGTTTGTAAAAGCTTGTTCCAAGTCTTAGGCTTGAATCTTATCAGGAACTGGAAGTTGAGAAGATGGAGTCTCTCTTTATTCAGATATTTCTTTAGGAATTCTATGGTAGCACCTATTTAATTTATTTTTGAACTACTTAGTAGTACTATCTTGAATTCATCCTTACATGAAAGGCGTTGTATATGTTCTTGGGCACCCATCCATATGACTGTTCTTAAGACTCTATATTTCTGTTTTAAAAATTTGTATCAGCAGTTTATTTATAAAAACCTTTGGCAGAAATAAAATTCGAACTCTTTATATACCTCTTGAGATGTCACTTCAAAGGGATCTAATTCAGAGCCAGTAGAAAAGCTATTAGAAGGAGCTTCTGTTTTCTGAAAATCTGTGAAATAACTTTACCTACTCCCTGGTGACCAGACAATGGGATTGAGCCTTCTTGGGGCCTGTTTTTTCCTCTCTCAGTGAAATGGCTGCAAACAGAATTTTCAGAGGAAACATGGTCAAGGTTTTATATAAAACAGGTAACTAGTCCCTAGTGCAGATTTAATTGGAATACAGTAATTTGAAGAGTTGACTGTATAAATTAATGGCAGTGGGATTTCAGATTCTAACATAGACATACTGAGCTGAACATTTTTGATGTTGCAGTGCAGTAAGGGAGTACCAGTGGCTGCTTTTTGAGCTCTTAAAAGCTCTAAAGAATTCTCTGTATCATGCTTGGCAGTGCCTGGTGTCGCATCCTCCCTGGATGCTGTTTGGTTAAATAGGGAGTTGAAAAGTGAAGTCAGGTTTCCTCCACTGTATGTATTGCTGACCAGGAATTATCCAGACTCTAATTACGTGCAATTTATTGCCTAATTTAAAGTATGTTTTGAAAACTCACCATGGGTTCATATGACTGAATCTGGAATACTTTCAATAAAGAAATACGGTGTACAACTAGAGAAGAATTATATTTTCTGTTCACTTGAGCTAGTTTCAAACAATTTTGGTTACTGCTAGTACAAATAATGCAGAACTTGGCTGGGGGCTGTGTCCCTAAGGATTTGCCCCACTCCAGAGAGCTGTGGATGCCCTGTCCCTGGAAATGTTCAAGCCCAGGCTGGACATGGCTCTGAGCACCCAGTTCTAGTTGAAAATGTGCTGGCTAACCAGGAGGGCTGGACTAGGTGGCCTTTACAGATCCCTTCCAACCCAAACTGTTCTGGGATTCCATGGTGTTTCTCAGACAGATTGTGGCAACTCTTGATGGGTTCTTTCCTGCTACAGCTCCAGTCCTAGTAGCCCTACAGCTAAATGAAGTTAAAACTAGCTTTGATGTGTTTAAGCAGTGACTGTATTCTAGACTAACAGTGTTCCTGCATCACTTCTGATACTCCAGATTAGGTGATTTTAAATACAATTCCCTTGCAAACTGTGCTGTTGGAAACTGAGTGTTAACGTATTTTTCTGTCAGTGTATTTATAGAGTCATATTTTTTTGCTGCTAAAGAATGTAAATTTTATATATCTTTATTGTTTCACTTCCTGAATTACTGAGCAGTTAGTGTATACTTCTTGCCATCATTTCTGCAGTTTTCTCTCTATCAGTGAACACCAAAAAAAGCCCCAAAACACCAAAAATCCCACCCAAGTTAAGTACAAATGTTTGAATGTCTTCCTGTCAAAGATTGAAATGAGTGAAAATAATGTATGCAAGTCACAATGAGCTTCAAAAAGCAGTGTGAAAACTAATCAGTGTTGGAGTTCTTAAAAAGTCTGGATAGGCAAAAAGCTGTTGTCAAACTTATTACTCCTACTAGATTTGTAGTTCTCTTTTTCTTAATACATATTTTGATATGTATATTGGGAAATATGTGCCCTACTGAGCTAAGGAGGGGTGCATCTCTCAGCTGTGAAGTGAGGCAGTGTTCTTATGAGGGAAGGTAAAAGATAATGTAACTTCTAATCTGTGCTCATAGTGATAGTTTTCTTTGGGCAGAGGACGACATAGCTTCTTATTTAACTACAGTAAAGTGTTAAGAAAAAAAGAAAATTTATGCTTCTATAAATTACACTACTGGAAAAATCATGGTATGTAATCTGACTTTATTTTGCAATCAAGCACTTGTAGTCATTAACAGCGTTAACAGGAATGGTAGAAAGCTGCTGTCTTTTCAATATTTTTTCATGCTATTGTAAAATATAACATGAACAATGATTTTTACATAGAAAGTGTTAAAAATTATTACTATGATTTTCTATAATTATGGTAATTTGTATTTTATTAAATTTGTCTTGGAATACTGTAAATATTATGTGAAAAATACTACATTTAGTTTCAGTTTTCATTATTGCTTTTATTACTTGAAATCTGAGGGGCATTCATAATACCAAATAGAGAACACTTGATGAAGGAAAACTTTTTACGAAGCTTCTTAAAAAAATCTGACTGGTTCATTACAGAGATATAGGTGCATCTTAATTATTAACAATAACACTACTAAGGGGATATATCGTGTCTTAGCTTTTTAATTTTTATTTGAAATTAAAAAAAATTGTTACTTTTTTCAGAGCAGCTTAGTTGTGAATCTTGTAAACTTTCTGAAACTTTTATATTCCTTTTCCCTGATGGGCTCTGCAGGAATATTTACTGCTTCATGGCAGTCATCTAATACTAGCTGTGCCTCTAATTAAGTAGTCTAATCTGAAGCTGAGACACTCCTACACCATTTGATTATGTTAACAGAAATTCAGCATTCCTAGCCAAAAAAAAAAGGCACGTTGAACTAGATCCCTTTTAAATACATTAATTGCTGTTGTTGATTTTATTGCATTATATTTGATACCCTCTGTTTGGGTCATATCATAAGCCCAATCAGGTTTATTCTTGGTTTCTCTTAGAATGCATTGGAATGAATTCGTCAGCATGCTTTTGTGTGCATGAGTGTGTTTTAGTATGCAGCTTCAGTTATTTCCTCAGGATAATATTGTTATATTTGACATATTCCTGTGAACTAGTAGTTTCAGAGTGATACTTTAGCTGTCACTGTAGAAATTAATTATTTTCAATAGAAATACATTGTGTTTCTGTAGAGGTATCTGGAAGACAAGGGAATTCATTTGTAAGTATTGGTTTAGTAATAGACCTCTATTCTGCAGTGTATATCAAGATAGGCTGTAGGAGTGCTGCTTATGGATAGACTATCTTCTTTTGCCTTATGATACAAGTATGTATGCATAAATACCTTGTTTTGAAATTCACGGAGTTAAACATTTTTCTCTGTAGTGTTCTGAATTACTGTTGTTACTGGATTATATTTTTGAAATGTGTGTTACAATATATATAATCAAATACTTAAATTGGCATGAAATAAATCATTTCTGCAATACATTTTCCCTGGTGTATTTTAGATATTCATACTTCTCTAAGGTGTTTTTGAAAGTTATCTTTTAGAGAAACTTGACCTATTTCTTTTTTCCAAGTTATACTTTTATTAAAAGTATATTCATACTTTAGAAGATAATCCAACCTTGTTTTGGTTATCATTTTGAATCTCCTTGAAGGCAGATTAAGAAGGGAAATCAAGAAGAATATTGCATACTGGTGTTGTCAGGGAAACCTCTGAGAACCCTGCGTGCTTCTGGGACTAACTTGGCACTGAGTATTTCTGTGGGGCATAAGGTGGGTTGAAAGGTAGGGTCTGTACATCTCTTCTTCTTTTGTGAGAACTCATACTAGGACAATTCCTTCTAGTTCATCCAGGCCCCTGGTGACAATGAAGGCAAGAGACTGATCCACTGCAGCTGTGAGCAGATGGACACAGCAAAGGAATTGACTCTCTCTCATCTTTATCATGCTTACATGTTTATTGCTTTTATCTTCCCTACAAAAAAAAAAAAGTAAAGGAAGAAGAGAATTTTTAAAAAAAAATTTAAATATTTTACTATCTCTGTAAGTTGGGGGAGGTGATTCTGCCCTTCTGCTCTGCTCTGGTGAGACCCACCACTGCTGCATCCAGCTCTGTGGTCCCCAGCATAAGAGGGCCATGAATCTGTTGGAACAAGTCCAAAGGAGAGACACAAAGACAGTCAGGGAGCTGAAGCACCTCCTCTGTGACAAAAGGCTGTGTTGAGTTTGTTCAACCTGGAGAGGAGGAGGCTTCAGGGAGATCTCACTGCAGCCTTTCAGTACTTCTGGGGGGTTTACAACTAAGGGCCATAAGGGATAGTGGTTTTAAACTGAAAGAGGGTGGATTAAGGTAAAATATAAGGAATTATTTAACAATGTGAGTGGTGAGACAGTGGCACAAGTTGCCCTGAGAGGTGGTGGTCGTCCCATCCCTTGTAACTTTCAAGATCAGGCTGGAGGGTGCTCTGAGCACCCTGATCTAGCTGAAGGTGTTCACATTCATTGCAGTGAGGTTGGAACTAGACGACCTTTACATTCTTCCAATGCAAACTATTCTGTGATTCTGTGAGTGATCTGTGTATATTTTTTTTTTAGAGATGGTTTGAATAGGGAAGTGAATAATTTTCCAGATAGTTAACCAGCCACACTCTTCCTCCAGAACTTAGAGTGATAAGTTACTACTCTTAAATCTACCAATCTACCATCTATGCAGTTCATTTAATGAGAATTGACCTTTTTCAATACTAACTTTCAGTTATTTGTTGTCAGATTTTTATTTTCTTAGAGAAGAATATAAATTCTGGCGTTTAGCTGTTAGCAGTTGCTAATGAAACTACATTGAGTGTTTAGTGGATTTTACATCTTCTGAAATACCATCTGCCTGACTGTGAAATTACCAGACTTCTGATTTAACTCTACCCTTCCCTCTGCAGCTCCACCTGCAGAGTGCCATGGTGCTTGTTCATCCTGGTGTCTGCTCTGCATGCTGTGATAAAAATCTTTACCCTTTCTCTCCATAAATATCCTGTCTTTCACATCTTATTCTGCACTGGTTCATTATGTGCCATTGCCTTCGGGATTTTTTGAGAGCTTTATCAAAAATCCAAAGTTGGCCAGGGCCCAGCTGAGAGAGAAGACCATTTCCCTTCACAGGCAGCATGACCTGGACTGCAAAGAGAGATTCAGCTCATGAACAAAGGTCAGATATTGGAGTGATTTATGAATGTACTGCACACTGTTTGGGCTGCGCACAAACACAAGAAAAGCTCTCAGATTCCTCCCACAGAAATGTCTAATTAAAAGTGTGTGTTTTAATTTGCTCAGCAAGATGATGTGCTGTAACTGACCCAGTGCCTAGGCATGTCTGTGGAAACCTGCTAAGCCTTTGCAATCTAAGTGAATGCTTACAGTAAAATCATCCACAGTCAAAAAAATAATTTCCAGAGTTTAGGAAAGGTCATCTATTCTAAGTAAACTTCATAAAGACCCAGATACTGGTGAGAATTTTCCATGTGTATTCTCTGTTCGTCTTTTCCCCCAGAGGCTGCTCCTTCCATAAGCATTTGTACTCATGCTTTTTATTTTGGAAGATTTTGCTGTTTTCAAATCCTGAACAAGTGTGCTTGATATTGCCCAACTTGAGATTGCCCAAAAAATCACCAGAAAGGGTATGAGCAAAAGTCAGAATTAATATTAAGCTACAAAGCACAATGAATGCATCGGGAAGATTCACTCTACTTACAAAGGACAACTGAGGCAACAACAAAACCAAAAAAAAATCCAGGCAATCAAAACAGAAATTGTTTGAAAACTGCCTGGGTGGGGGGGGTGTGTGTATGGGTGTGTGTGCGTGTGTGTGTGTGTGTGTGTGTGTGTGTGTAAAGACACTGTGTAAACAAGTGTCAGACAGTCTAGACAAAGTGTAAACAAGGATGAAAAGGAATGCGGCTTAAAGTTTAACAACTTATACCTTAATTTATAGCTTCACTTTAACAATCTAACAGAGAAATCACTTACCAGCATTTAGCCTAAGTTATAATTGTAACTTAACCTTACTTCCAGATTTGCCATGGCATATGTGCAGAGGGTATGCAAGCAGACATAGTCAGTGCAAGATAAGGTAGCTGTGGAAAAACCTCCCTCAGAGCTCGATGAAAAAACTCACTTTGGATGCTTTTGAGTCTCCTGATGGGCAAAGGGTTGGGCCTTGAGGAGTGAGGGTGTTGGCCCAGGACACATGGTGGATCAGTGATCATCCAGGTATAGCTACCCTGGAGTTTTGCTGGCTCTGAGAGGTGTCCCCCTCAGAGGGACACTGCTGGTCACAGGCCCGCAGCGGTCCAGGAGAGCTCAGTAGGCCCCATCTTGGACTGCTGTTTACAGGGTTGCAAAAGAGAAGGCTTTAATCATAACAATGTTTCATCCTGGCCACAGTTTGGGTCGGCACTTTCTTTGAAAGTGTGAGAATCAGAATGTTATGCCATTCAGGCCAGAGAGATGCTTTCCAAGGCTGCTCATGAGAAAAACAAGCTTGTTAGGAGTTCTGGGAACAGACAGTGTTTCTGATAAGAGCTGAGTTTCTGAGTTTCAGAAAGAGCTGAGCCCAGGTGGTGTTTTCAAGGACAGGCCTAACAAGCATTTCTTAGATCACACTGCAGGCTGGGAAGGAATGGCAGGGGGTGCACTACCACAAAAATCTGTGGGCATCGTGAAGGTAAGTGAAAGTGGTATATGACTTCCAACACATTTCAGTGAGCAAGCAACAGCTTTCAAGCCCAGGTTTCACAAAATAACTACCAGGTCTATTGCATGAGGCCCGTGGCAGCCAGTGTGATATAGCACCACTCCCTTCAGAGACAGCTTGTGTGTGGAAAGGAATGAGGCTAAGCCAGCCTAGGGCAGAGAGAGACAGGACAAAGAAAGCTTGTTGAGAGGCAAAGTGAAGCATGAGGGAGTGTTTGAGCTGTGGTGGGAAGGGAGGTATGAGTTCTGCTGACTCCTGGGGTGAGTTTATCACCTTTTGCTGCTCCCAGCCTCACCATGTAGGAAATCTGATAGCAACATGCTGATGGCTGGCCCCTAAGACCCAAGAATATGCAGCTTTGACTGCAGAGGAGTGACAAAAGCCTTTGTTGGGCTTAGTAGTGTGCCACCACCTTGTAGCTTTTGCCTTTCATTTCTGGTATTAAACCTAAGCACAGTTCATGGCTTGAAGTTAGGGATTTCCTGACACAGGGGAATCGAGGAAGTGATTTGGGAGGGAGTGTGAGCAATCGTGCAATTCAGAACACCAAAATAAAATACTTGTGGTTTTGCCTTGGACAATTCAGTGGTGGGCTGGGAAGATATAGACACTGGGAGTCACGCCTTCTGAACTAATGCATAGAAGGGCTTCACAGATCACCAGAAACCTGTTTTCTCTGAGCAATAAACATTGCAGAGACTGTAGTTAAAGAACACTGATGGAGTGTAGAGCAGTAGCCAAGCAAGTATAGAACAGCAGGACTGGGATCTGCAGGCTCAGGGCAGCAAGTGGCTGGGCAGGGTCTGTCCCAGGTACTCACAGAGGTGGAAGCCCTCTGCTAGAGGGGATGACAGCATGAGTTATGGTGAGCGTATACCCCTTTTGTATGTTCTGAATGATTTGGAATTTATTTAGACCTAGAAATAAATAAAAACCTTAAAAACACTTCCAGAAAATGGGATGAACTTGTTTCCTGTTGAAAGGCTGTTGAAATATAATCAGATATTCAGTCACAATTTACTGGGAACAATAACACTAATGAGCTCTAGGAATGGCCAAGAGCAGTAATTACTAATGAGCTATAAGAATTAACAAGCTTGATTCTACTCTCATTGAAATTAAGGCCTTTGTCAGCAGCAGTAGCAAACTATGTCTTAGGTGGTTATTTCTCTGGGAACTGTTAATGGGCTTGACTGAGCTCATTAGTACATTTGAACAAAGAACAGATATTAAACCAGTCATTAGATTAGCTATAGATTCTATCCTTTGGAGCCCATAGCTTGTTGATCCTTCAAAGGGATCCGAGCTGTAATGTTTAGTGTTGCAATTTGAGCTTATCTACCACAGGGCAAGATGACACTTCATTTACTTTGGAGTAGATATGCTGATAAATATTAAACCAGTATCCCTACAGAAAAGTATGCTCAGGAACAGGACTCAGAATAGCTGGCCCAATGTCACAATGAAGAGATCTGAGCTTTTGTTTTTAGCTTGGAAATCTTTTAGCACTTGCAGAGAACAATAAAATATCACAGTCTGCAAAGTTATTCTTGGGTTCCAACAGTACAGTATTAGATTCAAAAGTTGTTTCCTTGGATGCTTACACTCAAGACACTTTTCATTTCTCTGTTACTTTAACATCAAGAACTCCAACTCTCTGTTATCTTCCACCTTGACTTCTGTCACAAAATCAGGAAGAGCACCACAGCAACTCTTAACCTGTGCAGAGTCAAGTTTCTGGTGGATACAAATTTTCTTTCTTTGGCAACATTTTCAAATTTGCTGTGTTCCTGACTTTCTGGTGATCCTAGAAAGATGCAAAAAACTTTTCTTCACATGGCTTGAGAAGTCCCCAGCTAAGTAGGGATGAGCTACAGAGACACAAGACACAGGAGTGTCCATCCCAGCTTGTGGCTTGCTTGCAGTAGGGCACTCTACTACAGCACACACCTTAATTTTCTACAGCAGAGCAGGAAGGATATAAAAGCATCACCCGTGTTATGCCAAAATTTCCTTCAAGTAACTGAGGTGTTTGTGCATTATAGTGGTATGCCAGTTGATTCATAAAACTCACATAAGTGCTGAACTTCAATCTGTCGTGGAAGAAAAACAAGACTCTTTACTTGGGTTCTATTGCTTTTGTACATTTTAATTGCTACTTCCTTGTCAAATCTATAAATTGTGAATTCTTTAAATTTCAATAGTTTAAAAGTTAATGAAGTTAGCTAACTCCACAATTAATCCTTTTGAAAAGAATAAAAAATATCCTTGAAGAAAAAAAATATCCTTTGTTCCTTTTACCACTTCAACACACACTTGAAGATTAAATTTCTTTCAGAGCATGTCTGCTTAGAGCAGGAGCACATACCTTGTATCGGCAGCCTCTTTGTCAGCTGCATGTGTGATTGTCCCACCCAAACACTGCCACTTCCATCCCACACCACCACACACCCCTCTGGACTGCTTGCTGCTTTCCTTGCAACAGGAAACTGTGGGCTGCTTTCCAACAGACCCCAGTTAAGGTAAGTATCCCTGTGTTTGAAATAACCTTGGTATTCACATGAGGCAAAGTCCTGCCGTCCAGAAAACCATGGACAGCCTTCAAAAACTCTATGCAACAGATTGTGCCAATGATGAAGATCTATTTAAATACCTGTTTATGTTTATGTGTACAGCTAGCTAGCTGTCCACAGCAGGTGCTCAATGAGAAACTTGTTGAATATTCTGTAAGACTCACTAAACCCCTGAGCTCAGTGTAGTGATCCTTTCACCTTCCTCATCAATTGAAAAACCTCTTTCAGAGCAGTCTCCACAAGAATGGGGCAAGTCTAGAGCAGAATTGTTCAAGAGGACCTCCTTCCCCTCCCTTGCAACAATGAAGGGCTGAATTCTTTGGCATGGACAGAAGGAGTTCAGTGGGTTTGGATTTGAGCTGTGACATTTCACAATTCCCATGTCAGGAGCCCTTAATACATTATCCCTTTCCAGGAAACTTTTCTAGGAAAGTCCCTGGGCTAGACATTCAATTAATTAAGTCCTTTGTAAACTTTGCAAAAGAAGCCTTGTACCCTCCAAGGGCTGCTCCAGTGTGTTCCCTGGCTCCTGAGGTAAACATTAAGGCAGGGGACCAATGCCTTATCCATTCAACCTACAGAAGATTTCTCATGCTGATGACCAGGGACATGCCAAGCAAAAATCCAAAACTTTGAGAAAAAAATGGAAGAGATGTATTGCTTTTTGTGCTTCCTTTTCTTTCCACATGCCTCAGTTTGGGTAGCAAACTGTTGAAATGTTGATGATAGATAAAAAAACTACACTGACCTGGATTTCATACCTAGGAATGTTTTGTATTTTATTCAAAGTACAAGATCCACCAGGGATATACCTGGACTTGAAACTGTGGGACTTAACTCCCTGAATGTGTTTGTCTAAAATCTGTTTTATCTGGCTGCATTAGCTTTGACTAGGAATAACATGGTAAAGAATTGGATGTGCATGGGGAAGGAAGAGTTAACTTCCACTTAATCACTTTTGCAGCCTTACTTCATTATTTAGAAAGCCTGTTATTTAGAAAGCCACTGTCAGGGACTGTGTGGAATGGAGATGGGCTTTGCAGATAACCCAAGCTGCTTAAGGAACCGTACACAGTAATGACAGTGTACCTGCCCTCCACAAACCTCAGTGCTGCAGGCAAACCCTTTTTTATATACAGCATTGCAGTCCTGGCAATCAGAGTATTTATTACCTTGCCAGGGACTTGGCTACTCCCATTTTAACTCCCATGATAGTTCCAATATTTTCAAGTGCAAAACATTTTCATATACTGTCTTTTTTCCTGTGGATTCTTCAGATTCTAAAATTAATATTTTCTTCACAAACAAGGAATAGGTAACAAATGCTTTCCCACCACTTTGAGGTAAAAGGAGGCAGAGAGTTCAGTTTGTTATGATTTGAATCACATTTGCGACAATATCTGTAGGAGAAGAGGTCAGGCAGCAAACCTCTCAGAAAGACCCACTGCCTGGGGGCAAGCCACTCAGTCCTGATCCTCCCACTTTACCCTTTGTCCCTAGCTAAGAAACAAGGACAGTTTTGTTTCATGCAATGGCAAATGTTGCAATATATGGCTGGAGCTCCAAATTTTATGAAGGTCCAGAGCCCTCTGTTTTTCTTAAGATGAGGCCTGGCTCCTTACAGGCAACAAGGGACCGGTGTGACAGTGCAGTTAGGAGTGTTTACTTGACATTTGTGCCAAAGCACTGCTGAAAGCAGCCAAAGCCACCTTCTTTCTTGATGCTGAATGCCTTTTTGGTGATGGCAGGACAGGACTGTGCCAGGTCAGTGCAGGCAGGGAGCTCTGTCAGCAGAAAAGCTGGACTCCCACACTGGAGTTTCTGCTTGGAGGAGCCTCTTACACTCCAGGAAGCTGCATGTCATGGAGTGCAGCACAGCACTGCAGCCTCTGTCCTTGGCAGACGCAAATGGTGGTGGACTGAATGTGCCGCTCTTAGAGCTTACATAATATTTATAGTATAATTAGAATGAGCATTTTTCTTGTAATAGTCTATTCTAAGAAATGTTTTGTTACTTTTTGTAAGCTGTTTTTTTGGTTTTGAGAGGGCGTTTTAGTTTGTTTTTTTTTTTTTCTTCTTGGCATCATCGAAACAGCCATCTTTGGTGGCATCCGGGTGGTATGACTGTTTGTACAGAAACTTGTGAGGTTTCATCCATCAGAAGATAGTGACTTGCCCCTGCAGATAACAAACATACCAGATTATGCAATTTCTGGGTAGATAATGTTAGCAAATTCTTGATAGCATTATCTGGCCTCAAGTGCAGAAATGGTGTATCAGAAACATGACAGTAGTTGTAGTCTGGTTTCTTGTTCACATGTCTGAACTAAATTTTTCACTAGCATGAATCCATTTGAGACAATGTGACTAATTTTTTTAAAAAGTATAAGCCTTTAGACAGAGAAAGTAGTTTGCAAACACTTAAATGCTGACTTGTGGCAGCATTCTGCAATAATTGAGTCCTGGTAGCTCAATTGAGTACTGGTTTGTGCTGTGGCAGGATGCCCATCAATATCAGTGTTTGTAATGGAGATGAACAACAAGACACAGAGCAAGAATATTCACACGTGAAGGGGCTAGGGACTGGGTGACTAACTTTAAGGATCAATATAGATACCAGGTACTTAATTTCTGTTGTCTCAGGCCTAAACATGCAGGTTAGATGCTACACTTCTAAAATCATCAGGAACTTTGCTAGGGAGAAAAGTTATGACTTGAGTAGTGGAAAAGATCATGAACCACACCAGGG
>CM019933.1:9118026-9196283 GCA_009764595.1 Geothlypis trichas | reverse complement strand
CATAGCAATGAGAGTTTGGGGATGTCCGGGGTGCATCAGAGTGCTGCGGCTTAGATTTACCCCTTTGGATGAATCTTGGGGTAGGATCTGTGAGTCTTGCAAGCTCTTTCTGTTAGGACAAGGAAGCCAAGTGTTTCTATCCCTGAAGCAGACATCTACAGAGGGGTGATGCTGAAGGAGCAGCCTTGGCACATCCTGGCTGGTGAGCAGAGGAAGGGCTGGGACTGCAAGGACAAAGTCTGCAAGTTCAAAATGCAGCTGCACTTGGTGTCAACTGGTAGGAAATTAAGGCAGTTGCTCTTGTGAGAAATCAGCCTTGCACCAACAGAAATCAAGCTGTTACACCAAATGCAATCCTGGATAAATTTATCTTAAGAAGCAAGCCTGCAGAGGAAGATAAAATCAAGTTAGCAGAAGCTGAGAACACTGTCCATAGACGAAAAGCCACTGTTCCCTTTATGGCTTGCAGATTAAAGTTTTCCCTTAAAAATCATTTCCCCCCACTCAAACACTACCACTAAAATTTCCCTTGAGCCCCAAGTGCTAGGCAATATGTTGTTATGTGTGAACAGAGCTCTCAATGGAGCCTGCATTAAAGAAATCATATTGAAGCTTCCTGTTGGACTGAGAGAGGTGTCTACAATGGGAGGAATATTACAGATTATTCTTACTTTACATAAATATGCTTCATCACCTCCACAGCTAAAACAAAAGGCTCTGCATTTTGAAGAGGAATGTTTTTGGCTAAAATTAAATGGGCTTGGAACAAGTGCAATCCAGAGGCTCCTGGCTCAGCAGGAAGGGAGGTAAGTCCCAGAGGGCTCCGTGTGCCAAGTCCTCCTGAGCAGCTTTGCCCCAGGGCTTGCCTGCAGTCAGCAAATCTCCTGCCAGCACAACTACAAATCCCAGATGAGCCCATGAGGATTGTTGTTCTAATTAACTAATGAAGCCGTCTCCTGTTGGGAAGATGGATAATCTGAGCTGGAGGCTTCCTCCCTGTGGTGGGGGAGGACCTGGAGCAACACCCACCTCCTCTCAAGGGACCTCATAAATGTTTGTACACCCCGAGGCTCTAGGTGCTGCAGGGAGGTGCTCCCACGCACAGCATCTCCCTGCACCCTGCCTCCAACCTGCCTTCAAAATCTGTCTGACCCCCTCCCCTGTCTCACCCTGCCTCCAACCTGCCTTCAAAAATGTCTGACCTCATCCTCTGTCTGGCAGGTCCAAAGGCAGCCCGGCTGCTCTCATCCCTGAGTTTTCACTTTGGTCTCACAGTTTTTGGGCGAATCACAAGAAAAAAATTAACATTTGAGGAGGGTGAAGTCTGTGCAGGATCTCCCTGAGCTGCAGCCATGCACAGAACAGGAGAATCCACTTCAAAGGGAGGAGCCACTTCATTAAAAAGAGAACTAGGGCTTTTGATATCAAGATAAACATCCTGATACACATCAAAGCAGATTCTTCTCCTTGTCCTCAGACACCCTCTCCTGCTTCACTTAAGTTCTGGATTTTGGAATTATTCCTCTGCCTAATCCATGTGTGCTGCATCTCATCTGGATGGCTGTTTGGTGGGGAAGATTCAGGGTGCTGTTTTGTGGTGTGTGAGACCTTCAGATTAGTCCATGAGCCTAAACACTCTGTCATTGCCTTCTCTTCCACGCATGAACAACTAAGAGCTGCTGGTGAAAGTGATTCCGTTTCCATTGAAAAACATCATGTTTTTAAAAGAAAGTGCAGTAGAGAAGGGGCCAAAGGCCAGCTGGGTTTCCTGAGAAGCCAGTGGCATCCATCCCTCCAGGCACCCACCCTGAGTGGCTGCAGGCCCATCCTTGGGCACCCAGTAGCCTGGGAGAGAGGACTGAGGTGAGGATGCAGGGGTGGTGTGTGCACAGGGCGCTGGGGGGAGTCACACCCACCTTGCTACACCTCTCCTTCAATACTGGGAGATCAAGAGAAGGATTTCACAGGGCTCAAGAGACTTGTCCTGTTCCTAATGCCAGTACCTCATCTTTTTGCTGTGGTAAGGGGCTTTATCAGGGTGGCCATTGGAGCTGGGCTGCAGGTGAGCTGTGGCTGGGAGCTCTGTGTACCCCTCACCAGGTCACCCCAGGCCTTTGGGCAGTCTTTGGGACAGGAAAGAGAGGAGAAATGGGTGATGCAGTTGGGAAGACACAGGACTGAGCATTCAGTTATTTGCAGCCAACTACAGACACACCAAAGCTGCTCTCAGAGCAGTCATTTGGGTCACACTAGCTGTACCCCAGGTTTGTGAGATGGGGCTGGGCTCAGGTGGGCACACAGCATCAGTTACAGCGTGCTGGCTGGGAGAGAGGCACAGAGGCAAAGAGCTTGCTACCACTGGCAGGTAACAGCTTTATTATTTCAATTCCTTTAGACATTGAATATAGGCTCTGGACATGGGGCAGGCCATGCAGGAGGGAGAGGATCAGGAAAGTGGTCCAGCTTCAACTTGCTCCAGAATGGATTAAAAAAAAGGAAAAATCCTCCATTAAAAACAAGGAAAAATTCTCCCCCCAAGCCTCCACCACCCCAGGGATCCATTCTAGCTGCCCTGGCTGTTTTGTTTCAGCCGCCCTGTCCAAGCTGGTGTGTGTGACAAGTAGAAGGAGTTGTATGCCCAGGCTGCCCAGAGCAGCATCCTCCAGGGCCCATGGTCACTAAACAGCAACACTGAAATCCTGCTGAGACACGCTGGTGCTTCCACTTGTATTTCTAGCCTGGAGAAGATCCTGCATGCCCCAGAAGAAGCCCACCCTTTTTCCCCTGTGCTGTCACTCCAGCCCTCAAGTGCAGACACATTGCATGTGCCTGGGGGGGGGGGGGGGTCTCACTAGGCAGGGGTTGTGATGGAGACCCCCAGGAAAGGCGAGGGCTCTGTCTATCCCAGACCCTCCCACACCTGCATCCCCTTGTGCCAGCCCCATACGCTTGCTGGAGCCTGCACTGCACCCAGCACTCGGGGCTCGCTACGGAGAGACTGGGCTGTAGCCCTGCCCCCTGGCATCGCCCCGAGCCCCAGCTGGAGGGCAGCAGGGCCACGGGAAGCCGGGGCACGGATGTGTGCAGGCAGAGGCCGGAGCACAGGGAGCCGTGCGAGCGCCCAGCCCCGACAGGACAGCCCCGCCGCCCGGCAGCCCGCGGGTGGCGCTGGGGCAGCCCCTGGGCATGGGGACACCGCGGGGGCGGCGGTGCCCGGGCCCCGCCGGCCGGGCCGGGGTCCGAACCCTGCGCGGGAACCCCTCCGGCGATGCCCCGCCCGTGACGTCACGGAGCCCCGCCCCGCCCCCTCCCCGATACAGCCTCTGCGATTGGGTAGTGTGCCCGACCGGACCCGCCCACCCTCTCCTTTCTGAGTTTCTATTGGTCGATGAGCTGCCCCTCCAGCCAGGCCACGCGCGCAAGCAGGGAGCGGTGCCCCGGAGACCGCGGTGGATGCGCTCGCCCCGCAGCGCCCTGCGTCCCCTTGGCACCGCTCTGCGGCCCCGGCACCCCTCACTGCACCCTCGGCACCTCCAGTGCCACTCACTGCACCTCGCTGCAACGCCCCGAGCCTCTCACTGCACCCCTGCACCGTTCACTGCCATCCCCTGCACTCCACTGTTCCTCCTACTGCCCCCTTCAATGCATCCCTCACTGCACCCCTCATTGTGCCCCCTGCACCTCTCACTGCACCCTGTTGCACACCACTCCATGGAAATCCCGGTTCCCATGCCCCACATTGCTGTGTCCCACTTGTACCTCCGCTGCTATCCCCTGCACCCCCGACCTGCAGCCCCCGAGACACCCCACATTCCCCATCCCCAGTCCTTGCTGCAGCACTGTCCTCCTCAGCAGCCAGCTCCCTCCAGCAGCCCCATCTCAGAGCACCCCTCACCCCCTTCACCTCCTGAACGCAGAGGGGACAGCCCACCCCACTGCCCCGGCACCCCAGAGCTGAAGGTTGGTGCTGTGGTGTCCCAGGCCTGGAAGGAGTGGGTGTAGACTCAAGTGAGGAGCATGGCAGAATGGCAGGGAGCAGGCCAGGTGCTTGTTAGTGTAGTGGAATCACGGGGACCACGACAGGACAGTGGAATGATGGGGAGCATGGCAAGGTCATTGTGGAGCATGGACAACCACAGCCCAGCCATTGCAACTTTCCCAGTGCAAGCAGCAGGGCTCAGGAAGGGAGATCCCATCTTTCTCTCCTCTTTGCCTGCTCTGATAGGTCCCAGGAAGAGAAATCTGGGGCAGAGACATTTGCAGGCAGTGGCCCCATCACTGTGAGGCTTGGGGCCAGAGCTGCTGGCCAGCAGCCAGGCGGTTTTTGCTCCTGCTTGGGAGCACAGAGGATGTTTTGTATGCAGTGGTGGCAGCATCGTGCCCACCAGGGCTGGCCCTGCTGCCAGTAGCCCCCACAGCCCCCAGCTCCCTGCCCACTGCATCACGAGGCCTCTGTGGCACGCCTTTCTCTCCCACCCAGGGTGCACAGCTGGTATGGGATGAGGAACAGTGCTGGTTAGGTCACGGGCCTTTCCAGCACTACCTGCCCATGTTTCTCCCCTGCTAGATGTTGTCTGGGCTGTGATGTTGTAGTTCACTGCTGCTGTGACACCTGCTGTCCCCCTGCCACTTAGCTGTTGGGCCCTGTCACTGTGTCGCTGGAACCTCTCCACAGCTTGGCCACCTGTGGGTGCTCCAGCCAGCTGCTGTGTGCACCTGGAAGATGTGGGGTGCCCTGGAAGGCTCCTGGAAGATGGTGGGGCAGGCAGTGGGCCAGGGTGTGCAGTGAAAAGGACAGAAGTTTAGGGACACCTAGCTGGGGAGCTACAGGGACATGCACTGCAACCTCACCCTGAAGGTCATGCATGGCATCCAGGCAGTGATGAGTGGATCCATCATCCATACATCCTCAAATTGGGATGGCAACTGCTTCAACATGGACTGCTTGCCCACCTTCCTGGCTGGGCTTCATCTGGCATGGACTGGCCTCTGCAAACTCTCCCTCCTCCTCTGGGAGAAGCAGCAGGCTACCTGCCAGCCCTCCAGCACGTGGCATCTGGCATGGCATGACCATTTTCATGATGAAGTACACTTCCTCTCCCTGGATGTGGCAAAGAGATTCTGGAGGCAGACAGCACATTGCCCCATCCCCATGGAGACTGTGCACAAACTGGTGAAGGTGGGGGGTCCAGGTGAGTGTCAGAGGTCCCTTCTCTAGGCACACGCCATGGTATGCCTGCAGCTACTGCTACCTGATGATGATCCATGCAGTGAAGTAGCAGGATCCCTCCTGGAGCAGGAGGGCCTCACCAGAGTGTGTGGCAAGCCCAGGATGTGAAAGCACATTCTTCCCCTGGAAGAAACCTGCCAAGGGCCTGGACACCAAGGGAGACTGTGGCTGCTGCACACACTGCCTCTCTAGCACAGCATCACCCACCCCAGCCTCTTCCCCTGGAGAGGGATGCAGCCTGCGCTTCCTGGCCTCCACTCTGGGCAGTGGCCCTGCTCTGCTCCACAGACAGCAGCACATCTTCCAGGAATCTCTGATGCCCACCCCAGGCGCTGCTGTAAAGGGTAAAAAAAGTACATCTGCCCCGTGCTGTGTGGGCTGGGAGTTTCTCTGAGTCTGTAAATAGCTGAGTTCCCCTCATGCTCATCTCAAAAGTGAGAAGGGGAACATTCCCCAGAGAGGGGGAAAGAATTGGTCAGTTGCCATCGCTGGTAGAAAAGCTATTTTTAATTTTATTAAATGTCTCTCTAGTATAAACTTTCAAAATATCTGGAACCTCTGATAAAAAGATTTGTGCCATGGTTCTGTAGCAAAGCTGCTGCTCCTGGGGCCAGTGATGGTGGCGCTCAGGGGGGGATGCACCTTGCATCAGGGGACAGCTGAGGCTCCTCTTTGTGATCCGGGGAAGTGTGGGGAGCACTGGGGGAGCAGGGCACTGCAGAGCCACCCTCAAAAAGGGACACGTGGGGGACATAGTGGCCAGAGGGGCCAGGATGGGTCTGTGGCCGGAGCAGGAGCTGGGGCAGGGTCTCGCTCACCTGCACGAGGCTGTGGGAGAGGAGGTGGAGGTGGGAGACGGAGTTGCTGGCCAGGCTCTCCAGTAGTGCCTGTTGCTGCCGTGATGTCTGCAGGATCTGCACCAGCAGTTGCTGGACATTCTGGAGCAAGCCTGCCACGCCAGACCCTGCAGTGAGAGAGGGGCCAGTGGCACTTCACCATGGCTCCAAGAGCTCCCTGTGAGGCTGCCTGTGGAGCTGCAGGGAGCACCCACCATGCAGGCTTGTGTCTGATGCATCTTCACCTGCTGCTGGCTTCTCACTCACGGCTGCTGTCCCGTGGGACCCTGTGGCTGCAGCAGCCAGTGGCAGCACTGGGTTTCCTCTTCCCATCCCCAGGGATGTCTCACCAGGAAAACCTGTCATGAAAGCTTGGCATGGAGCAAACAACAAGAATGATGGAGACACCCAAATTTAGCCTGACTATGACACAGAGCCCTGGGAAGGCACTGCCTCTGGGAGCCCGTGCCTTTCTCACAGGCAGGACAGGATGGAGCTGTGCCCTGGAGCATGAGGACTCACTCAAAGCTGGAGACACTTACTGGCCTTTCCCTCAGCTCCTTCCTGCTTCGGGTCAGTGTGACAGCCTGAAAGGAGAGCAGACACATCCTGTGAGCTGCAGCCACCTCTTGCGCCTGGGCACACAAGCACGGTAGCTGGGGCATGGTTACTCACCCAGCAGGGAGAGGGGAGAGAAGCAGCAACTGGTGTCTGCAATGAGAACCATATCAGACCCTGCTTGTGGGGCTGAGGGAGTTTACTGGGCTGAGCAGGGCAAGGAAATCCTTACATGGCATGGCAGGGGGTGTGGGTGGCACTCCAGCAATGTGTTCCCCACCAGCTGCTGGGCGAAAGCAGAGAGGAGAGATACGCCTTCTGAAGGGACCTGCTGGTGGACCACCACCAGCCTGGGGTCTGCCCGGCTTGCCCCGGCCAGCCCCTCAGCCTGACATGCCCTAGCCACAGCTCCAGAGCACCCTGCAGGGCCCCAAAGCACTTCACAGCTAGGTACAAAAGCAGGAGTCACTCACCCACCACTGCAATGCAGCCACCTCTGGGCTGGAAGGCAGCAGCGCGGAGCAGCGCGCAGCAACGCTACAAAACACACTAGGACTGGAAGAGAAAGAGAATCCCACATCCACTTGAAACTGCAGGGGGAATTTGGGGAGACAGAATGTAGTTACCCAGTGTGGGCAGACAGCCGAGGCGCCCACGCAAACCAGACTCAGGGATGTATCCTGCATCACCTCAGGGTCAGATCCCCAGGAGTGTGAGCAGTGAGGGGTCTGCAGGTTATGCACGTGAGTGGGCTAAAGGGCAGGGGAGCTGCAGGCAGCTCTGGCCCTCACACACAGCCCAAACTCATCTGAAGCTTTATGGTGTTACCGGGGCAGTGAGGAGCCAGGAACTGCTGAAGGGAAGGGAGTCACATGCCCTGCAATGGCACCAGCCACGAGATCCCTGTGCTGTATCAGGGCCATTGCCCCTTCCAGACCTCTTGCCTCATGACCTGCCCTAGGGCAGCCAGCAGCCTTGCCGTGCCCTCAGGCTGGTGCTCCTGCCCTATCTCAGCCATCCCCATCCCCACATGCTCTGGGGCTGGTCTGGAGCCAAAGCCTGCAGAGACAGAAGTGCAAACACACCCATCGTTGACCATCCTCGCTGAGGGACATGGGATGGATCCCCTGATCGTTTCAGCCTCCCATTCCCACCATGCTGGCATGGGCTTGGCTGGAGCCATGGCTGGAGCCATGCAGCTCAGCACAGCAGGGCAGCTCACTACTTACGGCTCTCTGGCTCGTCCTTGGCACGCTGCAGCATCGGTGACAGCAGTGTGCTGGGGGTGTCCCCGCCAACGCCATGCTCTGCAGGAGGAGGGGAAGGGGTACAGAAAAGAGCTTCAGTAACTCGGGGAACAGGCGTGTCCTCCACCTCGCAGCCAGGACAAGCTGCCTGAGCCCACGGGTACCTGGTGGCTCTGGTGAGGATGGAGAGCGTGTGGCAACGGCTGACCTGCGCCTTCTGGAGGGCAGCTTCGCCACGTCTAGGGGAAAAGAAAGACCATCAACAGACCCTGGGTGTCCACGCAGCACCGGTGCTCCACCAGCACCCCACGTCCGGCCACACGCCCGTCCTGGTGGATCCACCGCATTCACCAGGCACCCACCTGGCATCCTCCGCTCGCCAAACACGGGCCGCCCGGCCGCCTCCCAGATGCTCTCCATGGCTCGGTAGTACGGCGGCAGCAGGGGCGAGTGGTGTCCTGCCCTGCGGCGCGTCTCCCGCTCCGAGTGGAAAGCCTGCTTGAGCGCCTTCCACTTGGAGCGGCACTGGGCCACGCTGCGCCCGTAGCCGGCGGCCGCCAGCCCCCGGGAGATCTCCCGCCACAGCGCCTCGTTGGGTCGCGACGTGGAGGCCATGAGCAGCGCGGCCTCCCCCGAGCCCTCCACCAGCGACAGCAGGCTGCTGACCTCCGCCTGCGTCCAGGCTGGCCCGCGGGGCATGCTGCCGGCCCGGGGCGGCGTGCCCGGGATCGCTCGGCCGTGCGCTCCCGGGGGCGCACCGGGAGGATGCCCCGCGGGGGGCGGCACCGGGAGGCGCTCCCGGGCTCCCGGAACCGCGCCGGGAGCTGGGCAGGGAACGGCCGGGAGCCGCCCCGTGGCTGCCCCGGGAGCCGCGCCGGGCAGCGCCGCACCGGGAGCGGCACCGGCAGCGGCACCGAGCGCCCTTGCCCCGCACCGGGCGCCGCGCCGGGAGCTGGCGGGAGGGGCCGGGAGCCGCATGGAGCATGTGCAGCCCCGGGAGGAGCCGCTGGGAAACGTAGTCCTGGATGGGACATCCTCCCGCAGCGAAAGGCGCGGCTCGGAGCGGGGTCCTTTGCGCCCGCCGGCCCCGGGTGCGGGGAGCTCTGCCGCTGCCCCGAACGAGGGCACGGCACGGGGGCCATCACGGCAGCCCTGGAGGCTGAGGCGGGGGAAGGAGCACCCCAAGCCCCCATTTTCCAGGGCCGAGATGCAGCTGCAGCCACATGCAAAAAAAAAAAGGGGCTTGTAAGCAAACACCTGTGTCCTTGCTCCTTGGAGAGAGGGTCCTGTGTCCCGAGGATACCCAGTGTTCCCTTGCAGTCCCTAGGGCAGGTCAGAGTGAGAGAGCCACGCTTATTCAACCTGGAGAAGTGAAGGTTCTGGGGAGACCTTAAGCAGCTTTCCAGTACCAGAAGGACTAAAGAGAGATGGAGGGGGACTTTTTGCAAGGGTGTGTCGTGATAAGAGAAGGAGAAACGGCTTCAGACTGTCAGAGGCCAGGTTTAGCTTAGATATTCATCACAGAATCACAGAATTTCCTGAGTTGGAAGGAATCCACTGGGATCATCAAAGTCCAACCCCTTGCACAGAACACCCCCAACAATCCCACCGTGTGCCTGAGAACAGTGTCCAAATACTTCCAGAACTCTGTCAGGCCTGGTGCTGTGGTCACTTCCCTGGGGAGCCTGTTCCAGTGCCCAGCCACCCTCTGGGTGAGAAACCTTTCCGCAATATTCAACCTAAACCCTTCCTGCCACCTGTCACTGGTCACCCGAGAGAAGAGATCAGTGTCTGCCCCTCTGCTTCCTCTTGTAGACTGTGATGAGGTCTCCCCTCTGTCTCCTTTTCTCCAGACTTGAACAAAGTGACCTCAGCCACTTCCCATATGACTTTTCCTGCTTTAGGAAGAAATTACTGTGAAGATGGTGAGGCACTGGCACAGGTTGTCCAGGGAGGCTGTCGATGCCCCATCCCTGGAAGTGTTTATAGTCAGGTTGGATGGGGCTCTGAGCAACCTGGTCTAGTGGAGGGTGTCCCTGTCCTTGGCAGGGGGCCTGGAAGGACACGACTTTAAGGTCCTTTGCAACTGCCTGACGTGGCCACCAAGCCCAGCCCTGGGTGCACGTCTGAGCCAGCAGCCATTCCCACTGCTGGCTGCCCCCAAGCCAGGAGCGTGCGGTTCCCTCCTGCCGGGATTTCGGGATGCTGGCCCCCACAGGGCTGCCCCTCGCCCCCGGTGCCTGGCAGCCCCACGAGCCCCCGGGTGTTGTGCCAGGTGGTGCCTCTGGGGACCCCACCAGGAAGTGACACTTTCCATTTTGCATCACAGCCGTCTGACAGGCTGGGCTGGGAAAGGGCTGTCGCTGTCCCCGAGGGCTGCAGAGCAGGAGAGCACGGAGGGGATGGACGAGGGTGTCATGTATGCCGACCTGCGCTTTCCCCCCACACCAGGTAACGGCCCCCAACTCTCTCAGTGGGTCCCCTGCCCACCTGCAGCCCCTTGCCTTCCCCAGAAATGTCCTCCCACTCCCCCTCCCCCCACTCCCTCTTTTTGGGTGTCCTCTCTCAGACAGCTCCTCTCCTGCCTGCTCTCGGGGTGGGGGGCAGGAGGGGCTCGAAGGCAGGGAATGCCAATTGCACCCCCATGCCACAGCACAGACACTTCTCTTCTGCTCTCCCCACCAAGTGTTACATGCAGGGAGATAATTTCTAGGACAATCAAGCTGCTGCAAATGGACTCTTCTCCCCTACTTTTCCCAGACTCCCCCAGGGCCTTCTGACATCCCACCTGGGATTCACAGACATTTCCTTGCTCAAGGCTCCCCACTGCTCCCCCCAAACTATCCCTCCTCCCCCCCCCACCCCGGTCTTCATTAACTCCTTTTCTCAGCCCCTCAGCAGCGAGTGCGCCTGCCCTGGTGCTGGGCAGCCCTCAGCCTGGGTCTCCTCTCCCTGACGCTCCTACTGGCACAGATCATCCTTGTCAGCCTGAGTTTCCACTGTGAGTACCAGCCTTGCAGTGCCCAGATCTCCTCAGAGGGGGCCCTGGGGTCGGGGCTGGCACCATAGCACTTGTGTCTCAACAGGCTGAGCTGTAGCTTCTCCATGGAGCTGGGTGCTTCTGCTTGGGGCTGAGGGCATCTCGGGTTCTCGGGCAAGCAGGAGAACTGGTGAGGCAAGACACCACCTACGTGTCTGGAAAAGGAAGCTGGGGCGACAGCGTGGGCTTGGGGAAAGCCACTCCATCAGGTGGCAATGAAAGGTGGGAGGGAGGGCGCTGATACTGATACTGAAAGACAGCAGCCCTTTCCCCGAAAGCCTGCTGCATGCAGGGCTCCCAGGCACAGCAAAACCTGCAAGGAGCTTAGCTTGGTGTAGCTAAAGCAAGGGACACCTCACCCACAGCCTCGAGGCTGTCGTGTGGGACAGGACGCTGGGTGCTGCTGGCAGCAGGAGCCCAGAGTTGCTAGGACACAGCTGTGCTCTTCTGCTGCAGATTTAGTGCAACAACAAACAAGCTGCACAGACGGTCTCTGGAGAACAGAGGAGAGCCCCAACTATGGGAAACAGACGCTGGGAGGTAAGAGAGCCTGGTGGGCTCCTGAGTAAGGTTTGGAGAGGGCCTTACTGCTGCTTTCAAGCAGCAGGATCTGTCCCTACTCGAGGATGTTTCCCTGAGCTCTCTCCCTACATATTCCTTCACCTTTACTGCCTGTCCCCCAGCTTGTGGTGTGGAGCCTGCCTCAGCACTGCTGAACAGGTTGAACTGCTGGGACCCCTTTAGAAGAGATGACCCCAGACAGCTCAGTGTTACCTGGGCACACCACCAGCACCAGGCTCATGGATGCCACCAGCATCCCTGTGCCCGATGACATCAGCTTCTGGTGCAGCTGAAACCTTATCTGAGTCCCCAGCACTTTGTGTTTGTATCACCTCCCAAACCTGCAGCTCCCTGCCCTGCTCAATGCCAGCATGTTCCTGTAACTAGCTCCTCCTCCCAGGGCTCTGGGGCTGGAAAGTTGGTGCTGGGCTCAGGAACGAGGGCAAAAGCAGAGTGGTCTCCGTGGGGCAGACATACGAACACGATGGGTTGGTCGGTGTCCTGACTGCCCACTGTCACTCTCCTGGTCCCTGGGGCTGGGGACAGCTCAGCCAGCTGCCCCACCCCACCTGGGTGTTTCTGGTGTGCAGGGCAGTGCCAGTTTTGCCCGGTTGGCTGGCTCTGGGATGCGGGGCAGTGCTACTACTTCTCCTCCACCAGAAAGAGCTGGGAGCAGAGCAGAGAGGACTGCTGCTCCAGAGGGGCACAGCTGGTCACCATCCAAGCCAACAGCACCCTGGTGAGTGCACGCTGCCAACTCCCTGTGAGCACTGGGCTGTCCTGGTGGCCAACTCATGGTCTCTCAGCAGGCACAGCATTGTCTCAGCTTCCCAGCCCGTGTGCCCAAAGCTTGGCACAGCCTCCAGGCAGGGAGCTGGCAATGCCCACACAGCACAGCCCCATCACTAACGTGTGGCTGGGCTGGGTGTCCCCAGGGGCTCACGTGGGTGCTCTCCTGTGCTAGGCGTTCCTGGTGCGCACAGCCAACATGGACGCCTTCCATGTGGGGCTGAAGCAGGATGGCTTCAGGTCTGACTGGAAGTGGCTGGATGGCACCACGCTGGAATGGTGAGGCTATCAGCTTGTTCCCAGCTGGGTGTGCTGAAGGTCCATTATCAGGGCTCGGGGTGGTGCTGGGGACAGGCATGCAGGGTTGTCATCCGTATTTTGGCCACCTCTTTTCTTCTCAGGACTGCATTGGAGCATTTTAGGGAAGGGGCATTTTTAGCCGGGGCCTGACCCTGGTGCCCACACTCTGCCTGGGTGAGGGACTGCAGGGGATTCTGCAAGAGCAGGGTCCCAGTTTGGTCAGTGCTCAGCCCTGCTAGGATAGAGCTGGGGGTACTTTGTGAGAGATGGGGCTGGGGGCATCAGGGCATGTGGCCTAATTGGGAAGAGGCTGGCGGGAGCCTGTGCCCCATGGGGAGGGGGAACTTTGCTCCCACAGCATCCCTGTGCCGTGTCTGGTCCCTGGCTGCAGGAGCTGCTGATGGGACAGCCGTGGTTCTTCCTGCCCACCCCATCTCAGCCCACTCTCTCCCTTGCAGGATCTTTCCAGTCCAGCGCTACACCAGGTCCTTCCAGGCCTGTGGCAGGGTGTCAGGCTTGGGACTGTTGGGTGGTGCGTGCACAGATGCCCTCAGATGGGTCTGCAAGCAGAGTGCAGCCACCGTGCAGTGGCTCCCGTCCTCACCTCCCGCCTTCCTCTGGGGAAACACCACCTACAGCTGTGTGAGGCCCTGATGGCCAGGGTGACCCCCAGCCTGTGCCACCACCCTGTTCCCTGCCTGACTCCAGGGCGTGGGCATTCCCAAGCTCTGCTGCCTCCTGGCACAGACACCTTTACCCCCACAACTCTGCACTTTGCCAATAAACTCTGCCAATAACTGCAGCTGGCTTTGGGGTGTGGGAACATGGAGGTGCATCCTCCAGCTCTCAGACTCGGTGGCATCACTCACAAGTGGAAAATTGCATCCTGGTGGCCAGGAGCCAGCATTGAGCCAGCAGGAATCCAAGCATCCCCATGGCCCAAAGGCAGCGTTCAGCAGCAGCTACTGTGCAGGCTGGCACAGGTCCCATGAAGGCTCTGGGCTTTCTGATCCTGCTGGTTTCCTGGGGCTTTTGCTTCCTGGGCCATGCTGCTGAGAGGTGACCCTTTGCCTTTGCATCCCAAGGAGGACTTGGGCTGAGCAGCACTCGTTTGCTGGTGCCTGCCCAGTCTGAAGAGGTTCCAGCAAACATCCTCACTTTGGGTGATGTGAGAGGGCCTAAAAGGCCTGCTAGGGCTTGATTTGGATTTGTTTGGTCCCAGAGGCTGTTCTGTTCTTGGTATAGACCACTGCATTTTTCCAGCAGCCTGCAGCTCTGGCACAGACCTTGCTGGGGCTCTGTCCCAGCACATGCAAACACCAAGGCCCCACAGCCAGGGCAGCCTGGACAGCACTGGGAGGTGCAAGGTGGTGCATGGGGAAGGGTATCCCTGTACCCAGGGGCTTGGGCTCTTCACAACACAGAGCATGCTGAGCAGGAGTGAGGTCATTCATCCCCCACCCCCTAAAATGAGAACATATGCAGGAAAGAAAAAGACTTTTTTGCAAATAAATCAGCTACTTCTGCTTTTGTGCATATGAAGATGTGTCTCCACCCAGTATGGTCTTAGCCACAGGCTGGCCCCTGACCACAATGGAGAAAGACAGAGCTGGGTTGCTTCCTGGGCTGCTGCTGCTGAGCTGCCCGCATGGCCCAGAGTGGGGCTCACACGGACCTGCAGTGTGCTGAGGCCCTGCTTGCTGCCCCCTGTGCCCTGCACACCCCAGTGAGGGTGGCATTCACTGCAAGATCCTGCTGCTGGGCTGGGTGGAACCCAGCTGTGTTCACTGCCACAGGGATGGCCCAGCACAGGGTGAGCACTGGGTGATGGTGGTGGGACCATGGGCACTCAGCTTGTCACAGGCTTCCCATGGAAGAGTCTCAGATGTCTTGTTCCACAAAGCCATTTATTCACAGCACAATAACACAGAAACAGCTCAAAATGGTTCCTCTCAGGTTCCTCTCAGGTTCCTCTGAGGAGGGACACCCAACAAAGAAAACCTGGGCTTTTATCCCCTCAATGTCTGCTTGTGCTCAAGCCTTGCTCCTCTTCCTCTCTTCTCCTGCCCCCTCTCTGTGTACATCCACCTTGCTTTCACCATCCCTCTCCTTCATTATGCAAAATGTCAGCAGTTCCTGCCTCCTGTGGGTCTCTCAGTGTCCGTGTATCTGTCTGGCACTGCTCATCTTCCTGCCCTTTGCTATCCCCAGGCTGGCAGCTCACAGCCTCTTGCCTTGGGCTCCCACCCCGAGCTCAATCTGCCTTTCCATCTGTGTCTCTCCCTGTGCCTTGCAAGCCCAGCTGCCTGGAGCAGAGGTGTTCCTCAACATGGGGCATCTGTGCTAGCCTTCCAGCCCACCTCTGCTGCTCTCCACTGAGGGGGCTTTGGTGAAGGTGGGTAAGATGCTGCCATTGAGTCCCTTTGAGGACTCTGTTAGTTTCCCCTTGCCTCTGCCACTATTTGCTGCTGGCTCCAATCTTGCCCTTTCTTATCCCTACATCACCTGTCTGGAGCTGAGCTTTGTTGTCCTGCCTTGATACCAAGAAGATGCAGCACAGCTTAGGGGCATGGGACCATCCAGTGTGGATGGGGAAAGCCAGGCAGGATTTACCAAGGGCAGGCAATGCCTGTCTGACCTGCCTGCTGCTGTGGCAGCAATGGGGGACGTTTATCATGATCATTTCAGGTCTGGGACTTGTTTTCCCATGGTCTCCTCACTGGCAAAGCGAGGATATATGAGGTCAGGAGCAGAGGAGGAGAGCTTGGGTGGAAAACCTGAATGGTGTGAGGGCTGCACTGGGTGTCAGTAACGCCCTTGTTCCCTGAATGCAGTCGCTGAAGGGTTGATCCTGGGGTTTGTGCTCCTTGGAGCCTTCATCAGTGCACTGGATGGTGGGTAGGGGCTGGCCTTAGGCAGCTGGGGGGCAATACCACACCAGTAATGTGTACACTGGAGGGCAGGACTGGGTACAGACAGGCCAGGAGAAATGGTTTGATGGGAGCATGCTGATAGTGGGGTGGGTAAAAGTGCAAATGCTGCAGCTGGGAAGAAAGGAGAAGCCACATTTCAAGATGGGCAAGTAAGCAGCCATGCTGACTCAGCCTAGGGAGAGCATGGACCAGAGGATGGATGGGATCTGCAGTGTGTGCTTGCAGTGGCAACTGAGACACTGTGGGCAGTGGAGGCTGGAGCTCAGGGCTTTGGGAGCAGGGAGAACATCTGGACTCTCCAGGACAAGCCAGACACAGCAAGTCTTTGCTTTGCATGATAGCTGAGATTTGCAATCCTGTCCCAGCCTTACCATACCACTGGGCTGGCTCCACCAGCCTCCTTCTATGGAAGCTCTCCTAGGAGCTGCCCTCTCAGTCTGAAGCCATTTCCCCTTGTGCTTTTGCTACAAGCCCTTCTGTAAAGTCCCTTCCCAGATTTCTTGTAGCCATTTTTGGTAGTGAAGGCCACAGTAAATTTTCCCTGAAACCTTCTCTTCTCCAGGCTGAACAATCCCAATTCTCCTTACAGCAGAGCTGCTCCAGCCCTTTGATCATCTTGGTGGTCTCCTCTGGGCTCACTCCAGCAGGTCCCTGTCCCTCCTGTGCTGGGAGCCCAGCTCTGGATGCAGTGCTCCAGGTGGGTCTCAGCAGAGCAGAGCAGAGGGGCAGAATCCCCTCCCTGCCCTGCTGCCCACGGGGCTCTGGATGCAGCCCAGGACACGTTTGGCTCTCTGGGCTGTGAGTGCCATGGCTGGGCCATGTGCAGCCTCACACCCACAGCACCCCCAAGCCCTTCTGGCAGGGCTGCTCTGGGGCTGTTCATGTCTAGCCTGTGCTGGTACCAGGGGTTGTCCCAGCCCAGGGGCAGCATCAGCACTTGGCCTTGTTAACCCTCATGATGCTCCCATGAGGCACTCCTCAAGCTTTTCCAGGTCCCTCTGGATGGCATCCTGTCCTTCAGGTGTGTCAAACCACCTCAACTTGGTTTCATCTGCAAACTTGCTGAGGGTGCACTTGATCCCGCTGTTCATATTGTTGACAGAAGTACAGAATAACATAGGTCCCAGGATGAATCCCTGAGGACCAACATCATCACCAGCGTCCAATGAGGACATGGAGCCACTGAGCACTGTCTTCTGGATGGAGCTGCCCAACCTCATCCACTGACCAGTTCACCCATTGAATCCATTTATCTCAAATTTAGAGGAGGACTGTGTTGGAGGCTTTACAGAAGTCTGACAGATGACACGTGCAGCCCTTCCTTTGTTCACTGGTGCAGTCACTGCATTGTAGAAGGGCACTGGGTTGGTTGGGCAGGACTTGTGGTGAAGCTGTGCTGGCTGTCGCAGGTCCAGCTTAGCAGAATGGTTGCCAACACATTCCCCTCTCTGCAGAATCACTGACTGAGGCAGGGAGGGTCACCCTGGGTCCTGGACTGGGGTCTGTCATCATCCTCCTTTGGTAGATAAGGTCCAGCCACATTCTTAGGGATCTTTCCCCCTTGGTGGGAGGGGTGTCTCTTTTCCCAATGTTCCCAAGCCTCCCTAGTGCTCCTTCCTCTCTCCCACTGTCTTATCAGTGCCCCTCCATTTTTCATAACCATCCTCATTTGCAGTTCCACGCCTCTTCCTTTCTTTCCATGATCTCAGGATTCACACATTCGCCTCCCATGGTCTTAGGGCTCTTCATCGCCCTCATTTTCCTCCCGTGGGTTCAGAGTTTCACCACGTTCTCAAAGCTCCCCAGCACTCCTCCACTTCCTAAATGGTCTCTGGCTTTCCAGCACTTTCTCATGCTGATGGCCCCACTGTCAGCACCCTTTCCAGGCAGGACCCAGCCCTGGGCAGGTGATGAAGGCAGAAGAAAGGGCAGAATGAGAGCCATCAATGCTGAGAGAAGGGACAGGCTGTAAACCCACAGGTCTTCCCAACATGGACACGTTGAGGACATCAGTGTGTCATTCCCAGCTCCAAAAATATGCAAATGGCAGATCCTGCACCCCTGGCAGCCTTGGGGTAACAAAAAAGGTGAGAGCTGGGCTCTGCACTGGAGCTACATTGGCCAGGGCACACAGGGACATGCAGTGGCACAGTACAAAGCAGTATAACATGTGTTTGCTTGAGTGTGGGACAGGGGAATAAGGTCTATTTTCCATAATCCTTGCTTTGAAACAGAGACACTTTTCCCCAGCAGTTTTGCAATGCAATTGAGGCAAAGCGTGAGCCGGGGGCAGGATCCCAGGGTGCACACCCCGCTCCTGGTCCTGAGTCCAGGGATGGAGCCAGGGTGGCAGCAGTCAGTCCTTGGCCAGAAAAAGAGGATGAGGCTCAGGTCCCCTGCTCAGATCTGGGGATTTCTCGCAGATCCATGGGTAGGGTTTGTCACATGGCTGATTCCACATCTCCCCATGGACTAGTGACCAGCAGTCTAGAGTTTGGCGTTTCCTAGAAAAGAGGGCAGCAGTGACAACCTCCTCACTAGGGACACCACTTCCCAAAGATCCCAGTGCTGCTGGGGCAGGCAAGGCACCTGGCACAGAGAGCAGCCTGAGGAGTGTCACATTCCTCCTCCTGCTCTTCTTCTCTGCCTCTTGGATATTTGGCACTGCACTCCAGAGCTTGGCTCTATCCTCACCCCCTTCCATTGGGGCACTGCTCAGGGGAGCCCATCAACCCGTCTATTGAGGGGTGTCACAGGGGCAAAACAGCACCTTTCTAGTATGGCAGAAGGGCAGGGGCTTGTGCCAAGGACTCTTGCACTTACGAGGAATGTTTGTTCTCCATCCACACAGATCTCCTTGCCACATGAGGAGGTTTTCCTCCAATCCAGTAGTATGCCTTAGATGCATGCACAAAATACTAGGGGGGAGAGAAGCTGTCAGTCACCTGCTTCTTGACCAGCACTTGCCAGGTGCCCAAGAGCCCCAGGGCTGGCTGTGCTTCTCCCATCACACTGCCTGGATGGGAACCTGAGGCTCATGGTGACACCCTGGGGCTCATGGTGCCACCCTGGCACCTCCACAGATACTTCTGCAGCTGGCCCCGTGTGGCACTGCCCATCACCACCCTCCTGGGGTACCACAGCCCCCCTGCTCCCTACCGGCACTGTCAGTGATGACCACTCATCCTGGACCAGCAGCTGAGCAGATCTCCTTTCACAGTCGTCCCTGCTCTCTCCCCAGGTCTTGTTTGTCACTGAGATGTAGAGGCACTTGCTCTTGAAGAGTACCCAGCCCCGGAGGCAGCAATCTGGGGGCAGGGGCACAGCTCAGGTGCTCATCCTTCTCTGGATGCTTGGGGAGCTCAGCCTGGCTGAGTTTGGCCCCCGCATCTCTCAGCAGCAGCAGCAGCATCACCTTTGCCCCAACCCGTCACGCTCTACCTGTGTTCACGCAGGCACTCAGGCTGCTCACGGCCCTCTCGCTGGTGTTGAGCTTCCCCTGCACCACCTGCAGCTCCTCCTGCAACACAGCCAGCTTCTGCTGGGCATGCCCCAGCTCGGCATTCCTGCTTTTCAGCTCCAGCTGGCTGATGTTGCCCTCGTGCCACGCTCGCTGCAGCTCCTCTCTGGCCCACGCCAGCTCCCGCTGTGTCTGCTCCAGGCTCTGCTCCTGCACCCTCAGCTCCTGGGACAGGCGGCCCTGCTCGGCCTGGTGCTCACGGGAGGACTCCTGCAGGCTGCGGGTGACCTGCCAGTCTGGGGACAGGGGGGGTGAGCTGGGACATGAGCATGGGGCCCTGCCTGGGGCATGCCTCTGGCAAGGGAGAGTGGGATAAGAATATCTGGCTGTGGGTGGAGATTGTCCTGGGGGAGCCAGTGGGAAGGGAATGGAAGCCCCAGTGGTGGCAGGTGGAGGGGAGATATTGGAAGGCAGCGAGAGACAGTGGGAAGACAAGGAGAGTCAATGAGAAGGCTGTGGAAGGCAGTGGGAGGCAATGGGAAGGCAGTGGATGGGAGTGGGAGGCAGTGGGAGGCAATGGAAAGCAGTGGGAAGAAAATGGGAAGGAAAAGGAAGGCATTGGGAAGCAATGGGAAGGCAGCAGGAGGCAGCGGGAATAAAATGGGGAGGCAATGTGAGGCAGTGGGAGGAAGTGGAAGGAAGTGGGGGGCAATGTAAGACAGGAAGTCAGTGGGAGGCAATGGGAGGCGGTGGTGGGAAGGCGGTCAGAGGGATTAGGAGGCAATGGGAAGGAGTAGGAGGCAATGGGTGGAAGTGGGCGGCAATGGTTGGCAATGGGAGGCAGCAGGAAGACAGTGGGAGGAAATGGGAGGCAGTGATAGAGAGTGGGAGGCAGTGGAAGGGACTGGAAAGCGGCAGAAGGCAGTGAGAAGGCAGGGGCTGGGCAGTGGGAAGACCGTGGGAGGCAGTGGGAGGCAGCGGGAAGACAGGGGCAAGGCCACGGGAAACGGTGGGAGGCAGGGGAAGGCAATGGAAAGGCAGTGGAAAAGACTAGGGGAGACAAGGGGAGATAGTGGTAGGCAGCGGGAAAGGCAGTGTGGGGCAGCTCGTGGAGGCCGTGCAGGAGCCCCGGAGCCCAGCCCAGGCCTCCTCCCTGGCAGCCCCCGCAGCCACTCCCGAGCCCGCCCCCACCCCCGGCAGCCACCGACTCACGGCAAGCGCCCAGGGCCACCACGGCCACCACCAGCAGCAGCAGCAGGAGCAGGCTGGCCACCAGCAGCCCTGTGGGGACGCGCCATGGCCGGGTCCAGCGCCCTGCAAGAGAGGAGCACCCGCGGCATCACCCCGTGGGCATCATCACCCCCTGGGCATCACCCACTGGGCATCACCCCGTGGGCATCATCACCCCGTGGGCATCACCCCCCGGTGCCCTGCATCCCCGTGGCTGCTCCCGTCCCCACCTGGACTGGGCTCTGCTGTCACCGGCCCCAGCGGTGACACGTTCTCGTAGGGACTGTCATCGTCGTCGGGCGCAGTGGACAGGGGCCGCGCCGCGAACTTCAAGT
This sequence comes from Geothlypis trichas, assembly GCA_009764595.1. Taxonomy (NCBI): domain Eukaryota; kingdom Metazoa; phylum Chordata; class Aves; order Passeriformes; family Parulidae; genus Geothlypis; species Geothlypis trichas. The sequence continues at coordinate 9,175,764 of CM019933.1, read as the reverse complement.
CGGCATAGACCACACTCTGGGCCATGCCCCGGGCGGCCCTGCGGGCTCTGCTCCGCTTCTAATGAAAGTGCAGCTGGTTTCTGCAGAAGCAGAAGTGCGGCGAGGAGCGACGGAGGGGAAAGTACGGCCACGGCAGCGGCGTCCTGCCATTGGCCAGGCACCACCATTTTGCTCCCGCTCCGCCCCGCAAAACGGCTCGAGGTCCCCTGGGACGGCACTGGGGTGGTGCAGCTTGGGGCTGGAGTGTGGGGCACAGCTGCAGGGCTCAGCCTACAGAGAATTCATCAGATTTCCTGGAGCCGGGCAGAGCAGGTTTGGCTTCCAGCTGCAAACAGGTAGCTCTGCTGCTGACTCCATCCACGATGTAGGTTCCCTCTTCTTGGTGCTCTGCTCCAGGATCGGAGCATCACTGCCCTAATGCCTAAAAGAGACTTCTACACTGCAGCATGAGCTTTCACTTCTCCTCTTGTCATGGCCACATCTCCCCACTCTGCCACCAAATACACTATGGAAAACCACATCCCAGACACCAAAGGGTCACGATAAATGGCCCTGTTCTCTCCCCTCGTCCCCAGGCTGGTTCTTCCAAGCAGTAGAAGGCACACTGAGCAGTCGTCCCATAAATCCCACTGGCCTTTCACTGCATGTCTTCCCTGGGTCTGGGCCCCTGCATGCCTAGGCAGACATGCTCCATTTTCTTCCAGAAGGTTGAGTAGAGGCTGCCCTACTTTTAGTTTTCTGAACCTCCTTCCTGTCCCCTTTGAAGCTGGCTTTCGTTTTTTGCCTTTCTCCACTGAGGAAGAACTTCCCTCGCTCTTGCAGAGATGATGAGCACTGGCTATGTAACACCGTGCTCCCCCAGCACCACTGTGCACCTCCAGTCCCAGGGACTGGTTTGTTCAGATGTGCCCATCTGGCCATCTGAAAGACAGTGGGAGGCAGAGGCAAGGCAGTGGAATGGAGTGGGATGCAGTGGGAGGCGATGGGAAGCAGTGGGAGGGTTTGGGGGCATGCATTCTGAAACCTGTCCTTCTCTGGATGCAGTTCAGGAGAGACCTCTGAGACACTGGGGGCCTGGAGGGACCAAGAAGCTGTTGTGAATGCTGGGATTGTGGTCTTGGGCAGGGAAGGCAGAGGGAACATCACTGAATTTTGTAACTCTCCGGGGCTGTTTTGGAGCAATGCCAAAGCTGGCGTCTTCTTTGGAAAGGGCCAGGGAGGGGATGAGAGGTAGTGGACCAAAATACATCATAGGGAAATTCCCATTCTCAGAGGCTGGGACGGAAAATCTCTGTCTGTGAAGATCTCCAGCCCTCCACAGAGCTGTCGAGCTGTCCACACGGCAATTTACTCCTGTTTTCAGGATTGTCCTGCTCTGCCCCATAGTCCACAGATTTGGATCCATCCTTTGCTGTGCCCCTACTGTGCCACCTGGCTGTGCTGCCCTCACCCTGCCCTGTGCCTAGGGGGACCATGAGCGCTTTAAGGGCGTGGGAGGGGACAGGCTGGTGTTTCTGGGACCAATGAGAGGGTGCTGGTCCCTGCAGCCGTGCCTCACTAGTCCCATCTGCTAGAGTGCAGAGCAAACTTCTGCTTCTGCAGATGCTGGCTGCACTTCTCCTTTGCACCTCTGAGAGACGGCGCAGTCCCCAGGAGCAGAGGGGACATCTCAGAGAGGCATCCCCAGGGTGGAGCGGGAGCCAGCGAGGCTCGGGGCTCGCCCAGCGCTCCCCACATGGCCCAGCTTTATGCTGACCTGAGGTTTGGCAAAGTGATGGGGAGCCGGAGCACGGCCAGCCAGGCACTGGAGGCAGGTGAGAGCCCACAGGCCCTGCCACGCTGTCCCTGCCGTGCCCAGCCCCTCGGCCTCAGCCGCTCTCCCCTGCCTTCCTCCCACAGCCTTCGGCATGAATGAGACAGAGAGCCCCTACGAGAGCACCCAGCCAGCACTGGCAGGGCAGGATGGGGACGGAGCGGAGCCCAGCCCAGGTGAGCATCCAGCTGCAATCCAGCAGACCCAGCACAGTTCCGGGCTGGGTCGTGGGTGGTGTTTTGGGGTCATCCCACTTCTATAACCCACACCATGCCACCTGTGCTGTCCTCCAGGAGGGAGGTCTGGGGGCTGCCAGGGTTTTTCAGCTCTTCAGGTGATGTCTGTTGTGTCGTGCAGGGTGCTGGTCCCGTCGGTGGTGCATCGCTGTGGGGCTGCTGATAACTTGCCTGCTGCTGGTGGCCACCGTGGCCCTGGGGGCTTGCTGTGAGTTGGGGGACTGTGAGCATCTGGGGCAGGGAGTGTGAGCATCTCACTCCCTGGGTTGGGCTGGGGGGCATCTGGCTGGGGTGGGCACTGTGGGTGAATGGAGGCATGCTCATGCACACTCACTGCTGAGTCCCTGTGCTGTCTGCCACAAGCTGGCCTATATCCCTTGCACATCCCTCACACCTGCTTTGCCTCCCATCATCCCTCTTCCTCACCTTACTTTCCATTTCTGCTCCTTTTCTTTCCCATCCTGGCACTGTCCAGCCTCATATTGCTGCACCCTCCCTGCCCTTAGCTGCTGTGTCTGCTCCTACTGCCCATCCTGCCTTGTCCTGCTCTCCTCTGACAGATCCTGCCCAGCCCTTAACCGTACACTTCCCTGCTGCGTCCTTCCCTCCCAACCTTCCCATTCATCGTGGATGATCCCCTGCCTTGCCCTGCCCATCCCACCTGCCTGAAGCAGGCTCAGTCCCACATCCGAGCTGTCCCATGCTCATGTCCCAGCTCACCCTCCCTGTCCCCAGACTGGCAGGTCACCCGCAGCCTGCAGGAGTCCTCCCGTGAGCACCAGGCCGAGCAGGGCCGCCTGTCCCAGGAGCTGAGGGCGCAGGAGCAGAGCCTGGAGCAGACACAGCGGGAGCTGGCGTGGGCCAGAGAGGAGCTGCAGCGAGCGTGGCACGAGGGCAACATCAGCCAGCTGGAGCTGGACAGGCTGAGCCTGGAGCTGCGTCGCGTCACGGGGGTGCTGGGCAGGACAGAGAGGGAGATGCAGGAGGTGCAGGGGAGGCTCAACAGCAGCGAGAGCACCGTGGCCCTCCTGCGCTCCTGCACAGCCATAGGTAGGGTGAGGATGGAGCAGGGAGGGGGTGCTCCAGCACTGGCACTGCTCAGCAGGTGCCATGGGGCAAGCATTGTCTTTTTTGACCACATGGTGGGGACTGAGTGGTCCAAGAGCTGAGGCAATGCTGGAGCAGACACTGGGCTTGTGATGTCTGCTGGGACAGTGTGGGGCTGTTCCTTGTTATCCAAGGCATCTGTGGCTGAGGGCATCTGTGGCTGAGCAAGCCCTTCAGCTGTGCCCCTACCCACAGATTGCTGCCCTTCGGGCTGGCTGCTGTACAGGGGCAAGTGCCTCTTCATCTCCTCGGAAAAGAAGACATGGGAAGACAGCAGAGATGAGTGTGAGAAGACATATTCTCAGCTCCTGGTCACCAAATCCTGGAGTCGTTGGACCGTGCCGGTAGGGTGCTGGGGGAGCTGAGGGCAGGAGATGGTGTGTCCAGCCATGAGGTCCCCAGATGGGCTAGCACAGTTCTGGGGGCCCCCTGCCAAAACATTGGAGGGTGCAAGGCTGCTCTCTGGAGCACATGGCTGGGGGTTGACATGGGATAGAAGGGCTCAGGCACCCCTGGATGTTTCCCAAGCTGGAGCAGGGCACCAGGGCTCAAGAACTTCCAGCCCCAGGGACTCCTTGGGGAAATGATCACCCTGCTGTGAAGTAAATAGTACTGCAGTGCATGGGTGCCATGGAATAAAACATGGAAAAGCACTTTTTTTCTTCTCCAGACCTTCCTGAAGAATGCAGATGTCCCATACTGGATTGGATTGCAGAAGGGCAGTTTCCCCTGGTACGACTATGGCTGGCTAGAGGAAGAGGACCCAGACAGCGAAGGAGACTCAGCAGCCTGGTTCTGGGTGGATGGCTCCCTTTATGAAAGGTACATGGCAGCACTGCCTCTTCCCAAAACTTCCCTCTGGCATGGCTCTAGGAAGCGTTTTAAACCCCACCAGTACCCAGCTCCAGGCACAGGCCCTGGGAAACAAAGAGCATCAGAGCAGCAGGGACTGAGGGAAGGTGGGTGCAGTGGTGCAATGGGGTGCTCAGAGGACACACAAATGGAAAGCCAAGACTCGGGGGTGGGTAAAATGCAGGGCAAGAGAAGCAGGAGGCGGCAAGAGTGGACAGAAGGAACTCCAAATTTTATTTGAGACCTAGGCAAGGTGTTAGAGCACCACGTCTGTCTCCCACATACCTTCTTGATTCCTCTCCAAAGGGAGATCACAGGGAGATCACAGCCTTCTGTGGAGAATCCTGGGCTCCTCCCTGCCACGTGCACCACCTCCTCAGCTTGCTACTGCTTCCTCTTGCAGTGTCTGAGAGCACTGGGGAGGAACAAGCCTGTCTGGCCAGGTTCTGGGGAGCTGGCCCTCCATCCTCAGCCCCGCCACGGGAGCTGTGCCCAGAGCAGACCCAGGCTCAGGCCAGCTCCTCTGGTCATCCATGTGTCTTCTGGGAGGACCTGGCTCTCCTCACTGCAGGCATGAACAACCCCCAGCAGCGAAGCTGAGAGGGTGCAGGCTAAAGGGGTGTCACAGGCACTGCAAACCTTTTACAGGGTTACTCAGTGTGCCCAGGGAAGTGCAGGGATGCATCAGCTGAGCCTTCAGCCTGTGAAATCAGTAGGGGAGGACTGGGAGATGCCCCTTTGACTGCAGCATCCAACCCCATCTCTGCCAGTGTACAAAAGGCAGTTGTCAGCAGCGGCAGCTGCCTCAGCAGGGTTTGTAGAAAGAACATGTCAGTGCCTGATGTGTTGTTTGTTTCCCCATTCAGGCCGTGGCAGTCAAAATCGAACGGAACCTGTGCCATAATAAGCCGTGGGAGCATCAAACCCGCCCAGTGCACTGGTCCCAGTGACCTGCACCTCTGGATCTGTGAGAAGGCAGCAGGGCCAAGCCTCCCTTTCTAGTGATGATGGCTGCTGGCCCCAGCACTGCTGTGGTGAGTCCTGCTGAGCCAGGGACCCACGGGCCCTGTGGGGTGTGCCTGGAGGAAAGCAGGGAGCCTGCAGCTCTCCCTCTGGCATGTTGACCCCCTCTCCCATGGAAAGCCAGAGAAATGCAGTCACCAGAAATGCAGTCACCTCCCTGTGCTGGATGGAGCCTGCCTCCATCCCTTTGCTGCCATGGGTGTTCTGGGTCTGAGGTGGCTCAAGACCTGAAGCTGTGGCTCAGCAAAGGGGCAAGATGGGGGAAATCCCTTGGCAAGGTGCTTTCCCAGCCTTTGCATGTGGTGGAGGCTGGGCAGCATCTCACCTTCACCTCCACCCTCACCCTCCTCTGCTTCCCCCTGCAGCACGTGCACCCTGCACCGCCTCTGCTCCAGCCTCGCTGTGTCCCTGCCCAGGATGTCCCATCCGTTCCAGCCAACCCCTTCCCTCCCACACCCCGCTGCCCCTGGGCCACCCAGGGCCTTCCCAGCGATGCCCTGCAGCATGGATGCCTCCAGCTGGTGTGCTCTGGCTGAGTGGAAGAAGCTCCACAGCTGACCCCACACCTGCATGGGACGCTTTGGGTCCTCCTGAGCACAACGGCTGTGGGCAGTGGGGAGCTCGGAGCCGGCTGCAGAATGGATCAAGCTCTGGTACTCATGGCTGGAGCCCAGCCATGAGAGAGAACTGTGGTGCTGTGGCATGTCAGGAGCAGGAGCTGGGAGCAGCACAGCCCCATCCCCACACAGTCCCCTCCCCACAGCAGGAATTTTCTGCCCATCGCAGGAGCAGCTTGGCCATGGCTTTCAGACAGCCCAGCACTCCGCGGCCTCGGCAAAGCCTCAGCACCCAAGGAGGGAAGCTGAGCCCGAACCGGCCCGTGCCTGTGCTGACGTTTGGGGATTTTTTTTGCGCTAATTAGAAAGTAGAGCAACGACCTTTAGGGTCCCATGGTGTGATTGTGCTTTTCAAAAGCAAAAGTTAACTCAGGCACTTGTAGCAGGCTGATGCTTTGCAAGACAACTCATTAGGACTTAAAATAGCTGCTAGACACGTGCACATGTGAAGATTAAGCAAAGCAGCCCTGATGTAACACTGTGGCCAGGTGAGAGCAGAGGAAGTGATGTTCAACCAGGCGAAAATGCTCTTGGTTCATGATAAGGTTGTGTGTGCCATATATAGTTGATGAACTGCTGTGTGAGTAAGCTTGCATGAAGAGCAAAAGGGTGTTAAAAGCAAGCTTTTTGGAGGGGGCATGTGCCACTCGTCTGTCTTGTCTGCTGGGTAAACTCACTTCATAGCAATAAAGAGACCTGGTTTGTCTGCTCTTTGTTTTCTTGTACACCACAGCAAACACTGTGGATTCAAAGGCATGAACCCAAAGAACCTAAATAATGAAAGAGAATTTGTCTGAAGCCATCTCAATCGAGATGGGTGCTTTAGGGGAGTTGACATCTTGGGTTGAGCCAGGCTGGTTTTCAGTCCTGGAGGAGTTGCCTTCCTCCAGGAGAGTGCCCAGACAAGACCATGCAACCTTCTGGGCCCACATCTGATGTGCATCCAAGAGACAGAACCAGCAGTCGGAGTTGCTGGGACATTCAGTTTTTAATGAACACTTTAAATAAGCTGGGTATATATTACTAGCAATTATTATTAATAATAATAATAAAAAACACAAAGAGTTCTGCATTCACCAGTGCATTGTGCAGGAGGGAGGAAAGCCGGCTCCCACCCTTGCCGGGGGCCAGGCAGCCTAGCTGTGCTGCCCACTGGCCCCATCCCCATGACGCCAGGATGGCATCCTGGCCCCTCTGCCAGCATCCTGCTACCAAACCTGCGTGCCAGGGAGATGTGAGGCGCTGTGCTGACTCAGCACCCAACCCTCAGCATCAGTCAGGCTGGGACAACCCCAGTGCTGGCAATCCTCCCCGTGCACTGCCCACAGGCATTGCCCCTCTACGGTCCCCTGCCCTCTTCTCCCCATGTCAGGGACTGGCTGTGCTCCCCACGCTTGTCGACACACATGGGTTCACCCACCAGCCCCCCAGGATCCCCAAAAACACACATACACACGCTGACCTCTCTACCCCAGCCCAGTCCCTCTCACCCGCCTGGGTGCAGGGAACTCCCAGTTCTCCCAAGGTGGCAGGCCCATTGTAAACCCCTCTGCGAGAGCCTGCAGAGGGGTGAGCCCTTGGGGAAAGGGGGTCCTGGATCCAGGGCTTGAGCCCCGTGGCCGCCGCGGGGGACCAGCCCTGCCGCTCGGGGCAGTGCTCAGGGCAGCAGTGTTATTGCACTTTGGTCCCCAGCAGAGACCCAGCCCACCTCCAGGGTTCCCTGCAGATCCCCAAGGCTGATCCTGGTGGGGTGGGTGCCTGAGTGCCTGGGCAGCACCGCGGCAGCCACAGCACTTGGCACCATAGCCACTGGTGGCCACCACGTGCCGAGTGATGACAGACCGTGGGGATGTGCCAGGCTCCTGCACTGCCCAGTGCTGTGGCTGCAGAGGGGTGCAAGGGGCAGCTGGACTCAGCCCCACTCCCCAGGCTCCCCATCACTAGGACTGTGCCTCCGGCAGCTTCAGGCTGGGTTCAGCCAGCACTGGCCCCGGGGCTTTCTGGTGTTGGCCCCGATCATGGCAGATGAGGCTTTTGGCCTCGCAGTTGAGGTTCTGGTAGCGGGGCGGGCTGGGCGCTGGCCGGTGGCAGATGGAGGCAAAGCTGAAGCTGAAGGGACTGAGGCAGCAGCCAGGGCAGGGCAGCACTTCGTCCTGCTCCAGCATGGCACCAGAGCTGTGCCCAGGCAGCATGGCCGAGCGCTCCGTCCGCTCCAGCGCTGCTGCGCAGGAGATGCTGAACTCAGAGAAGCCGTGCTCCAGCCCGCTGCCCCAGGCCAGAGGTTTGCTGACCATCACATGGTTGTTGTTGATGAGGAGCCCGTTGGGGGCCCGCACGTCTGGCTGCCAGGCCCGTGTGCCCGAGGATGAGGTGCGGATGAAGTTGCTGTTGAGGGGCAGAGGGGTGGGCTGCGGCGGCTCGGAGCTGTCCGGGCCGCAGTCCATCTGCTCCTCTGCCTTGGAGCTGGGGCTGGGGGCTCCTCCCCGGGCTGGGGGAGGAAGGAGGGCGGGTGGCTGGGGGTCGTCAGTGGGATGAGAGGACCCCATAGCCAGCTCCAGGCCCCCGCGGTGGGGCAGCTCGGGAGAGGAGGGCAAAGAGTGGCACTTGCGGGGGCTGGTGGCGGGTGCTGAGAAGTCGCACTGCACCTCCACGGCGGGCTCAGGCGTCACGGGGTTGCTGAGCTGCAGTGGGGCGGGGGGCGGCAGGTCGAAGGTGAGCGAGATGACCGACTTGCTCGGCGTGTCAAAGAGCTTGATCTTCCCCCCCTTCAGGTCCTCACGCTGGGAGAAGGGGTTGACACGGGGGGACGTCTCCTTGGACCTGGCCCCGCTGTAAGGCTCCAGCGGCCACAGCTGGGTGGGTGACTTGGAAGGGAACATGTCAGACTGGCTGCGGGACAGGCGCTGGTCTGGCTGCAGGTGCTGTGTCCCCAGCTCACGCAGGGGCGACTGCTCGGTGTGGCTGGCTGACCTCCTGGCCACCCCTGGGCATGGGCACAGGAGAGTGTGTCACCAGCAGCCAGCAGCTGCCCATGTGGGATGCTATGGGCTGTCGGGCACCCAACAAGGCGCACCCCAAGGGAGGAACAGGCACCAGCTCTATCCTGCAGACCTCACACACTCCTGTATCCTCCCCTACACCTGATGGGGTGGGATGGGAAACCTTTACACCCTGCTATGGCCTGTCCCCGAGGCGCCCACGTACCAGTGAGTGTGGCTGCAGCTCCAGATGCAGGCAGACTCTCCCCGATGCCGAACAGGGTGGTCCTGGCACCCTCGGCGCCCAGCTGGTGCTGCAGGATGCTCTCCAGGCACTGCGTGATTTCCAGGAATGAGGGGCGGGAGGTGGGCTCCATCTGTGGGCAGCAGGGATTCCCTGTCAGGGCTGTGCCTCTTCAAGCACCCCAGGGAGCCCTACAGAGCAGAGGCAGCTCCCTGCTCGCCCTGTGAGCAGGCAAGGCAGCCTGTCCTGCCCGCCTGCCCTGGCTGGGAAGGGCAGCCAGCGGAGGTGGGAGTCTCACACTGCAGCAGTGAAAAGCCAGCTGGAGGAAGGCTGCTGGGCAGTCAATTCCCACCATGGTGCGGAAAGTGGTGACGTCCAGACCAAAATCCTGCACCAGGAAAAGGAAGAAGAGTAAGGTTGGGTCTCCTGCGGCACCACAAGGCCCACAGGACCCAACATGGGCTGGCCCCCTACCCCCTGCACTGTCACACAGGACTGCGGACCTGGAGGCACCCCAGCGGGGACACAGCAGGGGAGGACTCTGATGTCACCCCAAATTGGGCTAAGGTTGGGGGATATTATGACACAGATACTACTTCTGCCCTCTGCCTGAATGCAACTGCCCTGCTCTCCTTTCCAGGCTCACTATGGGTTCTGAGGTTACCAGCAGAGGCCCCTGGGCAGCAAGGGGAACACAGCACCCCGGCCCTGAGATGTGGGACCAGTCCTGCACATGGGGCTCTGCCCAACACAGAATGGCCGCCCCCCTTGTTTGATGAAGTGGTTTCAGCCCCAGTGCTGCTGCCCACAACTCCCCATTGCCATCCCAGAGTCACCTCAGTGCGGGGCAGGTAGTCGGGGTCAGCTGGCACACGAGCGATGGTCTCACACAGGATGATGCCGTATGCAAACACATCGGCCTGCAGAGAGCAGGGACTTGTCAGGGCACCCTGCAGCCCCGAGCTGATGTGCCCACCATGCTGCAAGGCCACAGCCCTTCTCCTCCCCACTGAGCCACGCTGGAGCTCTGGCACCTTGTCACCAGAAGGATGCCCAATTCCTTCCCTCTGGATGCTCCCCAGGACTGCAAACCACCGGCAGCGCAAGCCTGAGTAAAGCCCCACACAGGGCAGCCTCACCTTCTCATTGTAGATCTCCCCACGCAGCACCTCGGGTGCCATCCAGTATGGGGAGCCCACCACGGCCAGTGGCTCCTTCTCGCTGCCCTCACTAGGAGACATGGGGAATATCAGAGGCTGCCCAGTCCCCCACGTGTCCAGCCTCCCATCCTCCTGCTGCAGCAGCCCAGATCACCATCTCCATTTCCCCTCCTGGGCTAAGCCTCTTCCATGCACTCTACAAACTCATCTCTCCCCAGTCATACCACTCCCTTCTCCATCCCCTCCTAGCCATTCCCAAACTGCTCCTGGAGCCCCCCCGCCAGGGACTATCTCACCACCCCCACTCCTGTGGCAGCACCTCTCTGGCCACAGAGAGCAATGCACAACTTTCCAGGCATTATCGTGGGAAAGGCTGTGAGAAGATCAGAGAAAAGAATGCTAAGCAACTCTTATCTTTCCTTGCTGCACCTGATGTTTAGAACATGTGGAATGTGGTATGGAGATTTGTTTACCAAGGGGTGATTTCTGAACTGGTCACTGGCGGTGGTGTTTGGATTGAAGGACCAGTTGGGTTCACCTGTATCGTGACTGTCTGGTAAGGGCGATGGGTTTCTTAATAAGTGTAGTAAAGTGACTGATCATCCTTCTGAGTGTCATGGTCAATGCTAATTACTGCCCCTTTGGGGATGCCCTGTGGCAACACCATTCCTACCCTTTTATCTGCACCCCCAACGTCCATCCCGCTCCAGCCTCTGCACTGAGTGGGCTCCAGGGATGGGGATGGACAGGTGGATGCTGTCCACGTACCTGTAGGTGGGGATCTTTTCTGCCAAGCCGAAGTCACCCACTACGGCTGTGTAGCCACTGGCCTCGCAGCGCACCAGGCAGTTCTGTGGGCACAGGAGGACCTGTCACACTAAGTGCACCAGCCCTACCTCCCTGGCCCCAGCACAGCACAGCACAGCCTCCCATGCCTCAGCACAGCACAGCCTCCTGCTCCCAAGCCTGCGACACCTGGGGCAGCAAGGCAGCAACACGGGTATGGGATAACACGGGAATGTGGTGCCTTGGAACATCCTGTACCTTGGAGGTGAGGTCACGGTGGAAAATGCCCTTGGAGTGCAGGTAGCGTAGGCCATGGGCGATGTCGAGGGCCAGCTTGACACGCATGGACCAGGAGAGGGGCACAGGGCTGTCCAGCAGCTGCTCCAGGTTCCCACCGTTGATGTACTGATGGGGAGAGCCAGGCCATGGCATCACAGCATCCCTCCCCCCCACAACACTGCATGCCCATCCCTCATCCTAATGCATATTCCAACCAACCCACACCACAGCCTCCCAGCAGCCCTTGTCTGCACATGTCACAGGCCAAGAATGTGTCCCCATAGGCATCACTGTCCCTTCCCCAGGCTTGCAGGAACACCAGACTCATGGCTGTTGCCACACTCTTACCTCTGTCAGGGCATGCAGCTGTCCCTGGTGCACACACACCCCCATGAACCTGTGAGACAGAGGGGATCTGAGGGTGGCTGTGGCAGGGACCAGCCCCAAGAGCTTATCCAGCATCAGCAGTAGGGAAAAGGGGGGGCTGGCAGTGAGGAAGCAGGTCCTACCTGAGGATGTTGGGGTGCGAGAGGCGGTTCATGAGCTGCACCTCCCGCAGCATGTTGCCCCGGTTGCTGGTCAGCTTGTTCATCTTCAGCACCATGATCTGCCCCGACTGGCGGTGCCGCACCTGGAGCGGGTGCAGGGAAGGCTGAGCCCCACCTCTACAGCCCCCATGGACACCAGGCTTCACCCGGCTCCCACTCCAGCCCAGAGAGGGGAGCTAAGCATCCCACGGCACCCCAGGGAACCATCACGGCTAGAGGGGCACTTTGCAACAACTCCAAGCACTCCCAGGACTGATGACACACAGCCCCATCCTTCCTGGGGCACCCTGCTGGTTATGGTCTTTCCACCATGCTACACTGTCCTGAACTCTGAGAGGCAACAACAGCTCCCGTAAGCTGTGAGCCAGCTCCACTGTAAGAACAAGCAGGCACAGGATTGGGGAGCATCAGGGAGGACTGGTTTTGGGTCAGCACCACCCAGCCAGACCCTACCAGCACAGGATGGAGAAAAGTGGGGGTACACTGCCCCTCAGGACCAGCTCTAGGTGTGGCCAGCTGTAGTGCTTGACCCCAGTCTGGCAGGGCATGGAGCCTGGATGAGCTGTATATTTAGCCAGCCCCAGCCCAACACTGTCATGCGATCTGGGGGCCTGGTCCCCGGCCAAGAACAGCAGCTGGAGTGTGGCCAAGCACGGACACCCCGTCCATCTGCAGCTCCCTGGCATGTGCAGGGCAATGGAAGCGCACGGGATGCCCTGACCTAACACTGTTATGGGGGGACCAAACCAGTGTTGAGGGTCCCCTCCTGAGCAGGTGATGGGGGTGGGATGCCACCCCCGCCTCGAAGCAGCAGCTGCCCAGGGGGACAACCCAGTGGACCCCAGCTGCCCCCCAGCACACAGGGATCTGTGCACGGAGGCGCAGGCATTCCTCAGTGCTGCCGTCAGCTCCCTGCTCTTCTCCTTTTTAGTCAATGCTGGTTGAGGCTGCTGAGCTGGTGCCAGCCCCTGGCCAGCCCCACAACACCCCCACAACACCCCTCACGTCAGGGATTGCCTTCCCAGGAAAAACACATGGGGTTGGCGGGAGGCAGCATGTCCAGCACCCCCGTCCTGCTCACAGCTTGGCCCTTGTCCCCACCACAACAGAGGGAGGCTGGCATCCTGGCCCCTCCAGGGCTCTCCTCTCATCCTATGGCCAGCACTGCTCCAGGGGTGCATGCCATGATGGGGATCTATCCAGCAGGAAACACCCAGGGGACGGGGCAGCAGCACATCCCTTCAAGAGGCCCTGGGGAAAATGAGTGCTCTATGAAGGTCCTTCTACATGTCTGTGTGCACTGATGCCAAACCAGTCCCAGCCAGAGTGGAAGTGAGAGGCAATAACTGTGCCGTGCCACCATCAGCTCCCTGAGCTCATGGAGAGGCTCTGAATAATTCAGCAGACACCTGCTTGTGGGTACCCTGCTCCAGTTACACCTGTGCCACCTCCAGCCAGCCCCAGACAGCCAGCTGGCACTCCTGACCCACCGACAGGGTGACAGCAGAGCTCAGAATGGACCCTGACGAGTGGCAAGGGGACACCCAGACACCTGCCACCACAGGCCCCTATCCTGGCACCCCACCATGCTGCAGGGAGAAGGGAGGGTGGATTTCCCCATGCCTCCTCCTTGCTGAGCACTGGACATACCGAGCTTCTGGGTTCAGGGAGAGCCCGTCCCAGGGTGAAACTGCAGTGCCTGCTGTGGGGAGCACCCAGAGCGCTCCCTCTAATGGGGCTCCAAGTCCTCCCTGTGCTCACTACTCTGTGCACCACACCACTGCCCAGTAGCACCTAGAACTGCTGCCAATGCCATCCTGATGCCCTAGGACTCCTTGGACACACCTGGACCAAGGGCAAGGGGCAACCCCACCGCATCTCACCCATCGCTGTCTTTCCTCCACCCCATCCCTGTCGGTGGGGCAGCTGAGGGCAGCACTAGAAACAGAAACTGGGCTCTCAGCCAGGCTTCAGTGCAGGCTTTAAGGAGGTGGCCTGTGTGACCAAAGCAGGGTGGGCACAGTCTCCCTTGGTCTCTCCAGCTCCCCATGGAACCGAGGGTTGAGGAGGGCAGAGCCTGGACAAGGCCAGCAGGATTCATAGCCTTGCCCAGCGTCTGGCACTGGGTGCTGCCCAGCAAACGCTACCATTCCTGACCCAGCTCTCCTGGTGGCAGTGCTTCCTTCCCTTCCCACGCCACGTGGGGCTGGCAGGACTGGCTGGGTCAGTTTGGCTGGCACCAGCAGCTGCCAGACAGCAGGACCGGGCTCAGTGTTGCAGGCAGGCTCACGCCCGCCGGGATGGCTGGAGGCGGCACGGCTCCGGCGCCACGCGCCCACGCCAGGAATGCTGTGTGACATGCACAGTGCTGGCACTTGGTGGCCATGGCCGCAGGGCTGGCCAGCTCCCTGCCAGCACTGGCAGCCTGGATCAGGGAGCAGCATCTGGTGGGCGCCAGGTCAGCCCCACACGGTTGGCAGGTGCCCGTGGCTGAATCCCTCATTAAAAAGCCACCTGCCATTGGAACAGGCTGAGTGAGGGCTGAGTGTAGTCACATGGGGCTGGACACCTTAAGACGGGAGGAGAGGCAGCCTGGGGGAGGGAAGGTCTTGCGAAAGCTTCTTCAGGAATTATCCCAGGGATCCCAGGAGCTCCTGCCCAGTATAGCCCTGCCCCAATGTCTTTTCCCGTGATTCCATCCCCATGGGGCACGATGTCCTTGAGGCTGTCCAATGAACTCACTTGTGAGGCCGTTCTGCCATCTCCCCTGCAAGGCGAGCCCATACCTGGGACAGCTCAAGGCCTGCCCAGACCTGGGACAGCAGGGAAGGAGTTATGCTCCCTTTCCATGACTCCCACAGGCACTGGCCAATTTACCCAGTCTGTCCAGGTGCTAGCACCAGCCCAGCACCCTGGCCACCCCTGACACAGACCCAGCAGCAAAGGGGATTAGCCATGGCTGCAGGGGGCTCGAAGCCCCCCACTAAGGAGGATTCCTCCCTCACTGACGTCCAGAGAAGGCAGCAGGCAGCACAACCTCCTCGGGCAGGAAGGTGTCCCCTCTCGCCTCTCTCATGCACCCTGGCATGGTGCCCAGGAATCCCAGCACATTCCCTGGAGCTGAGCTCAGCCGGGCAGCCGTGTGGGGCTGCAGGGGGAGGGCAAGCCACTTGTCCCCCGCCCAGGAAACAGGCAAGCCCTCACCCCTCACCGATGCTCCCTGGCATCCCACATGGCTGCTCCGTTCAGGGGGTACCGCGGGTGAGCCAGGGTGCCGTGGCATGTTGGTCCCATCCCATCTGCCGCCAGCACACAGGGCTGGGGGATGGGCCGGGCTGGCGGCAGCCCCAGCCTGGGCACAAGGGATCTGAGCTCTTTTAACAGCGGAAATTAGAGTCTTATTTAAAGAGCATGCTAATCAGAGCAAGCAGACGGCCTGCTCCCTCCCCACAGCCGGCACTCCCGTCTAGACATGGGGCAAAGCTCCCTGACATCTCCCCATGCGGAGGTCTCAGCAGCCACCCCCCTGCAGCCTGCACTGGGGACAGCCTGTGGCACACAGCCCCACCCTCTGCTTATTCCCCTGCCCCACACAGGCAGGGCACAGTCACACAGGGACACCATCCTGCACCCGTCACCCCAGAGAGTTCTGTGGGGAACACAGGAGGGGGACAAGGGAGTTAGCAATGCCACTGGTAACCCACAGCCACCTACAACAACTGCATCTGAGCTCACAGGAATCCCAGTAACACAACAGGCTGGGACTGGGAAGCGGGCTCATCAAATGGAAAAGGCAGAATCAGCCAAGACAGACTTTGAGGATGAGACAAAGCACCTGTTCCTGGAGGGTGTTTGAGCACCAGCAACCCCCACCTCCTGTTCTCCCAGGAGCGACTCTGTGGGCACCGCAGGGGCCGGGGCAGTGCCAGTGTTACACTGTGGTGGTAGATCACTGCCTGGCCTGACTGGCAAGCCTGGAGCATGCCCTGTGATAGAGCAGGAGGGGGGCTGGCAGGTGTCCAGCTGGTCAGCACAACACGTTTCCTGTGCCCAGGACTCCCAAGCGGCAGCTGCGGGGCCAGGGCTGCTCTCAGCCTTGCCATGGCTGGCTGACCTTGGCTAATTCACTTCCTCCCTGCCTGCCTTAGTTTCCCCATCAGTGTCACGCTGCTTCATTCTGCTCTGTAAACGAGGCAAGGTCCCTGATGAAGGGCAGCAGATAAGAGGAAGGGACTTGCTCCATTAGTTGCACCGGAAAATTGGAAGTAAATAGAAAACTCCCAAGGTTGGTTGGGAAGTGAGTAGAGATGGGCAAGTGACAGTGATGCTAAAACCCTCTCCTGAGCTATGCCCATGCTGGGAGCTGCTAAACCACACAAACGCACACACAACATGGAAATGGGGCCCTGGACAGAGCACATCATAGAGCTGCACCCTGGGAGATGGCATTTCCAAGAGGATGTGCAACATCAGGGCATGAGGCTGAGATTCAGATGAGTGAAGGCCTCCGGATAATGCCCCAAGGGTGCTGCCCACAGCCCCTGTGTCTGCTGCAGTCAGCACATGGGAAAGTAAGACAGGGATTTGAGGAAGAGATGCAACAATGGTTTAAGGGCTGGAGAAAATGCCTGGCACAAACAGACCTGACTCAATCTGCTCAGTCAATTGGAAATAGAGGTAGCTTCCTGCAATGTCTGTGTATCTGAGAAAATGGGGGGGCTAGTGCCTCTGAAATTGCATAGGGAAAGGCAATGAGAACCAGCTGCTCCAGAGGGAAAACAGCCCGGCTCTGCAGCACAGTGGGGGATCAGCTATGAACAAGCGCCACGGAAAAGAGCAGCTTCTTGTCACTGGTGTCTCCTGTTTGCTCTGGACAGCCCTTCTGAGAGAGGTGCTTGACTGGAGGGGCTAGCCTGGGACACCAGGGCTAGGACACACCGAGCCCTTTGGTTTTAATGCTGAGAAGACAGTCAGATGCTTGTCAGCACCCTGCCTGGCCCTGGCTCAGCTCCACACAAGGACCGAGCTACCTGTGCAGGGGCAGAGATGTCAAGATCCCCTCTCTGTCCCCCTCACCCACCAAGGCTGGAATGACATAAGGCTCAGGAGCTACACAGAGCAGGCAGATTCAAGTGCCCACAGCCTTGGAAAGCTACAGAAGGAGCAAGGGAGGTGGGAGGAAAATGGGTCCTGGGCTGCCCTGCCAAGCTCTGTCCTCCTCGCGAGCTCTGGCGGCCAAACCCCAGCTCAGATCCCAGGCTTACCCCACCATCCTGCTGAGCTCTTGGACTCAATCCATCGCACGAGCACAAAGCCCCATCTGGCCCCCTCCCATCCCTGCTTCCTTGCCACCATGCACACATGTCGACTACTGATCCTGATCCCTTCCCACCCCTCAACCTTCACCAATCCCCCAAATCCTCCCCCAAATCCTACGTGCCAGTGGCCCTACAAGAACCTGGAGAGTGTATGGGAGAAGGAGCATTTTGTGGCTCCTGCAGAGACTGGGAAAACAAACAGCGAGGCAAGAAGAGACTGTGGCCTCGCTGAGACACGGGAGCATCCATTATTAAAGAGCCATATCCACGCCTGACATTATTAAATGCCTCCCTCTGCTCCAAGGTGCTGTTGTGCACTCCAAGCCAGAGATCAATAGCAGAAATGCAGCCAGCAGGGAGGTCATGGCTCCACTGGGAGCTCCAGGGGGTAGCATGGAGGAGAGGGACTCTCTGCACATTCTCCATGGCCCCTCCAGGACACCTCTTTGGTGGCTGAAGAGGAAACAGGTCTTGGGGTCCCACTGCTGAGTGGGGAATGGTGTCAGGGCTGGAGAGGGACCCCAGGGTACTGCCAGGATGTGAATGCCCTGATGGTTGTGCTGCCTGTGACCTCAGTGACTGTGGTGGCAGGTAGTGGGGACTGTGCCCAGCCCTAAGCCACACTTCGAGGGATATGAAGCCACTAGATCATCACTTAAGCAGTCCTAGCCCAGCGGTTTATGGTACCTTAAGTGATGCCGAGGCTCAAAACAACACATGCACACACCTCTCCTCTGCTGGGAGAGGTAGTGGTGACACCAAGGCACAGCCCTTCGTCCCCAGCAGCAGGGCACTGGCCTGGCAGGATATTGCCACCATGCACCTCTGCCTCACTGCTGGAGACCCCGAGCTCCCCACCAGCACTCACACACCCCTATCCTGAGCTCGGGCCACACACAGCCATCCCCACCCTGACAGTCCCAGAGAGGATGGAGGACAAAGGCAGCTCTGGGGGCTCAGCCAGGAGTCAGTGCCCTGCTCTTCTACGCCATCACATCCCTGTCCCACAGCCGAACACCTTCGTGGGGATCCCGCGGGGAGTGCTGCACATCACCTGCTCAGCAGGCCCGGCAACGCCGGACATCACCTTGGAGTGGCTAGGAACGCTACTTGGATTCCCTGCCACCGGCACACCCCGGGCGGGCTCGGCTGCCCAGCCTTGTGACAGGGGTCCCCGGGGCTCGGCTGCCCGCCCCCCGACCCCCCGCGCACCCCACGGCGCGGCGCTCGGAGCGCTCAGCCTCCCCGGCTGTAAAACAGAGCCGGCGCTCCCCTCCCCCTGCCCGGGGGGATGGAGGCACAACGCCCCGGCCGGGACGGGGCGAGCGCGGCGTCCCCAGGTCCGCTCCGCACGGCACCGCCCGGAGCAGCCCCCAGCCTCGCCCGGTGCCGGGGGATCGCGGTCCCCAGCCGAGGGCGCGGCCGGGGCTGCGCTCTTGCCGCGGTCCCGGGGGACGCCCGATCCCGGCGGGATGCCCCGCGGCCCGCCATCCCCGCTCCCGCCCCGCACACCTTGAAGACCTCGGAGAAGAAGCCGGCCCCGATCTTCTCGCAGTAGAAGTCGTCGATGCGCGCCAGGGTGGAGACGGCGCTGCGCAGCGCCCGGTACGAGGAGGGCCGCAGCCGCCCGCAGCCCGGCCACGGCCCCGCCGCCTCCCCCTCGCCCTCCCCGGGCCGCCGCGGCAGCTTCTCCCACTCCATATCGGTCCCGCCGAGCACCCCCAGCGCCATTCACATCCCCGCCGGGGCAGCCGCGCGGCCGGGGCGCCGCCGCTCTCCCGGCCCCCGGGGCGATGCTAGCGGCGGCGGCGGCGGCGGCGGCGGCGCGGGGCGGGCGGCGCTCCGGGGCGCTCCGCGCTCATGGCCCGGCGCCGGCGCCCCCCGACCCCTGCCGCGGCCCGGCGCTGCGCCTCCGCCGCCCCGAGCGCTGGCACCGGCGGGGCGGGGCTGGGGCGGGGACAGCCCTTAACTCCTTGGGACCCGCCGGCGTCGCCGCCGAGCCCGGCGGGAGAGCCCCCCCGCCACCGCCCTGCCCCGCCCCGCGCTGCCCGCCCGGTCCCGCACGCTCCGGTGTCCGCGTTCACCGGCACCGGGCTCCGGTGGGTGCCGAGAGGGCGTCTCCCTACGCGCAAGAGTGTGCTGTGAGGCCCTGAGATCCCGGGGCAGAGCTTGGGCACACCCCACGGACGCAGGGCTTTGACTGTCCTCAACCCCTGGATGCGCCTTAGAGGCGTGGGAGTCTTCCTTCCCTGAGTCCCACCTGGATGCACATTGTAGGTGCGGGACTTCCTTTCTTCCCGGGGCCCTGCCGGGATTCCCGTTTAGCTACGGGACTCTCTTTGTCTTCGTAGCACCCAGCTCCTGATGGACGGACAAAAGGCATGGAGATCTGATCGGATCTCCCCATATATCCATCCCCACCCCATACAGTGTCGTGGGACCAGTTCCCCCACACAAGTAGCTGTTGGCAGTTTGAACCCCATTGGTACAGACTTGGATCTCTGCCCTTGGATCAGGCGCTCAGATTCTGTCCGTGCACCCAGCCTGGGTGCTGTTCCAGGGGCAGTGAATCTGTGAGCAGCCTCTCAGTGCCAGCCTGCCTGGTTTCTGTGGCACCCTTTTGCCTTCCTTGTTTTCCTGATCTCTTCCACTTCTCCTTGGTTTCCTTCTGCTTGCTGCTCCCCCATCTCAGGCCTTTTGCCTGCTCTGAGGCTGATCCGTCCTGTCCTTCCTGCCCAGGGACTTTCTGCAGCTGGATCTGCCCTTGCTCAGTCCCACACATTTTGCTGACGCTCTCCTTGGCATCCACCTGCCTGTGCTGGCCCAGCCCTGCCCCAGCCTCCTCTCTGGGTGCTGCCACAGCCCTGACTCTGCAGCTCCCCTCAAACAGCTTTTTCCCTGTGTGGTAGGACTGGCTGCACATGCCCTGCACCACTCCAGCTGATTTTCCTGCTGGGAAAAGCAGCCACGTGGAGTATCTCTTGGTGTGACATTTTTTTCTGCCACCACTTGGCTCCAGGTGCCATCAAGCACAACATAAACACCTTGGACCATGAGCTGGGTTTTCTTCCTTGTCTCAGGAGGGAGAATAACCCTGTGGGCTAGAGCAGGGAACTGAGCCTCCCATTTATTTATTATGGGAACGGTGCCCTGCCCTCCCCCTAGGAATTCATGGCATTCCTGCTCTTCCAGGCCTGCAGAGGGAGTGGGTTTGTGCAGGGCAAGTTTCCTACACGTCGGATAGGGCTCAGCCAGTCCCTGTCTCATGGGGTCTGAGCCATCCTTTTCCTCACCAGTACCACTCCAGCCTGCCAGGGAGTTGGACAGCATGTGCCAGGGAGGCTTTGCAGCCGTGGGGCGGAGTGCTGTGCAACAGGCCACATTCTTACATTTCCTCAGCCTCACATGTCAGTCCTGTTGACAACAGCCTGACAAAATGACAGGAGCAGCTCTATGGATGAGAGGAGAGAACACATCTGCCTATGGGGTCAGGAGGCTTCAGTCTGTGCCCTCCTGCCTTGGTGTCCAGCTGTGGCTGCTCAGATGAGTGTCAGTGGGTGCCCACCTGGGCTCAGCCCTGGGTATGTGGGCATGCTGATGCACCCGCAGCCCCATGAGCAGCTCCTCAGTGGTGTGGGACACTGCTCAGAGGAGCACAGCACACCTGGGGCAACAAGGAGACCCTCTCCCTTCCACTTGAGTGTAGCAGGTTCCTGATGGTCAAGGCACCACGGCAGGGATGGGGAGGCCTGGTGAGGCATCTTGAAGACAGAAACTCAGGACCACTGCCTGATCAGAGCTCCTGCTGCTCACAAGTGACTGGGTTTACATCCAATTAAGTTGTAATGGATAAATTAAAGCCCTGGAGATGGCTCTGACTGTGGAAATTGCTGCTGCAGGATTTGCAGTCCCTTCTCTCATCAGCACTGGTAACTCTACTGTGCTATTTCCATCACGCTCTGCTCCTGCCTGGCACAGCAGGGCTGAGCTGAGACATGGCTAAAAGTCTCCAGTGCCCCAAATCCCTCCCATGGTGCAGGCAAGTACACTAAGCAGCTGGGTGCAAAGTCAGGCTGGGCTGAGCCTGCAGCAAACCCTGAATTAAGCTCCTCAATCCCTGGTGAGGAAAAGCAGGAAGGAGGTCTCTCTGGCTGTACTCTGCTCACGTGGATCTGCAGGGGAGAGAGGAGGGGGGCTTTGTCCTCCTTGCCCTTCTCTTTCTGGGCTCTACACCCCTCCTCTCCTGCAGAGAAAAGGCTCAGGGATTAGTAAACATCTTCACCCTGCCTGCTGGGAATTGTGCATCACCCAGGCAGAGCAGGGGTGGAAGCTTTCAACCAGCCTATGGAGGCTGGAGCTGTAGAAGTGCAGAGTTATCCTGTAAGGATCAGGGCACACCACAGGTGTGGGCTGGCCGGGCTCTGTGCAGGGCAGTGAGGGACACAGGGGCTCTCCACACAGGGAACCTGGTCCTTGCTGCACTCCCACCTCTATTCCACAATAGCACTGGGGGCACTGGGGTGGCACTGGGGTCCTTGCAGGACAGCTCTGATTGGGATGAGCCAACAGTAATCCACCCTGACCAAAGCCTTGCCCTGCTCAGAGCCCCAGAGCAGAACGTGAGCAGTCCCCTCCTCTGCACCCATGTGCAAGAGCCCATCCCTGCCTGAGACTCCTTCTCCGCAAATGCTCTGGAAAAATCAATGGCTGCTGCTGCCAGGGGTGTGCTGCCAGAGCAGGCACAAGGCTAAAGTGCACGAGGGTTTTCCAGCCTGGAGAGGCTGTGCAGACACAAGGGTGAGGGGGACAAAGAGCACTTGCTGACTCAAATTACTCCCTTTGGTGTTTGTCTCCAGAATGTGGGTGCAGCCTCTTGGTCCCAAGTTTCCTCTTTCCTTCTGTGCCAGGAGATCTCTGCTCTTTTCCCACACTACCACACATCACCCTGCAGATCTCCACCCCCAAGTCCTCTATGTTCCCCAACTCCCTGTTTATGAGACAACTGTTCCCTGAAAAACATCTCATGCTTTCTGCCCTGTAGGAAATAGGAGCTGAGGGCCCAGCAGGGGCCATTACAGGGTGATAGGAGCCTGGTCAGTTTGAGGAGCCCAGGGTACATGGGGGAAGGTCTCAGCCCCAGCCTGGTGGTGTCCAGTGGCACCCAGGGACAGTGGATGCAGCCGGACTACATTTCCCAGTGCCCTGTGTGCTGCTGAGCCCAGCAGGGCTGTGCATGTTCCACGCCCAGCACCATGGCTGCAGGCTGCAGCAGCCCTCATCCAGATGCCAGCAGGGACTGGCAAGGTCTCTGCTGTGCAGGCACATTACTGTGCCCCCTTTGCCTCCCTGTCACTCCAGCTGCAAAGCCATTGAGGGGTTGTGTGCAGCATGAAGGCTGCAAATATTTGTTGTGTCATTAATATTCTCCCAGCATAGTCAGCACAGCACCTGGCAGCATTTGCTCGCTGCCTCCTGTTATCTCGTCGATGCTTCTCATGCCTGGGTGCCAGAGCTGTGACATCCATGGAGACAGAATCCACATCCATCCCTGTCTCCTGGTGCTGGACAGTGATTTCAGCTCCCTGCTCTGCTTCTCCTCAGGCAAACACCAGTGCCTGTGCCTGGGGGGCACTGATGCCTGAACCCAGCTGAGGATGTGCCTGCTGGAAGCCCCAAGAGGGCAGTGAAATTGAAAACATTGAGAGCACTGATAAAAGAAAGCCAGCCATCACCTCTGAAAGGAGGGACCGGCAGCTCTGGCTGTGCCTGCACCACGTGTAACCCGGGGTGATGTGACGTGCGGCCATGTGAGCACAACTGCACAGAATCACAGAATGGTTTCTGTTGGAAAAGGCCTTAAAGATCATCTTGTTCCAGTCCCTCTGCCATGGGCAGGAACACCTTGCACTAAACTGGGTTGCTCAAAGCTCCATCCAACCTGGCCTTGAATAGTGCTGGGTTAGAACATCCACAGCTCTGGGCAACCTGTTTCAGTGCCTCACCACCCTCACAGAGAAAATTGCTTTCCTAATATCTAATCTAAACTTACTCTTTTTTGAGTTTGAAGCCACTGGCTCTTGTCTATCACTTCACAATTCCTGATGAAGTCCCTCTCTGATTTCCCTGTAGGCCCCCTTTAAGATACTGGGAGGTTGCTCTGAGGTGTCCACACAACCTTCTCTTGAACCTTGAGCGTCCACAGCTTTCTCAGCCTGTCTTCATGGGGGAGATGTTCTAGTCCCCTTATCAGCTCCAAAGCCCTTTTCCTGACTTGCTCCAACAGTTCCAAGTCCACATTCTTGCAGTGATTCAGCATGACAGGGACCTTCACAGATCACCAGGAGCCGGTCACTTCCTGCCAGGCAGGGACAATGCAACCATCTCCAGCATTACCCACCCTGCTCCTGAACCAGCCTGAACACCTTATCCCACAATACCTGGCCATGCTCCCATCCTTCAACACTGCCCAGCGGATAACAGGGCTTTACCTTGTCCTCTTGACCTGGACCTAGGGCATGTGGCTCTCAACAGCTCCACACTCATCCCACGAGGTTGTGTCAGCATTTCTTCATCTCCTGCATCTTGCCAAGCAATTAGTAACACTCCCCAGGGATTTTGCAGCACACCTGAAGGGCTTATGGTTCTGCCAGATGTGAGGCAGGAGCACAGATGCCAAGAACTTGGTCTGGCTGCAGTGCTGGGACAAGCAGGGCCATACTAGAGTGGGCTGGCCTCAGACCAGGTGGTGCCTGTGACCCACAGCACCAGTTACAGGAGAGCAAGTGTCCAGGTTTTATCTGGAATAGAGTTCATTTTCTCCCCAGTATCTGGTTGGGTGCTGTGATTTGGATTCAGTTGAGAATAATGCTGATAACACACTGATGTTCCAGCTGTTGCTCAGCAGTGTTTACCCTAACTCAAAGACTACTTAGTTTCCCATGCTCTGGCAGGGAGCAGGTGCACAAGAAAGCAGGAGGGGACATGGTCAGGAGAGCTGACCCAAACTGCCCAGAGGGATATCTCATGCTGTAGAACACCCTGCCCAGGAGTTGCTGATAACTGCTGGGTACCAATACGTGGGTGGTGAGCAAATGTGTTGTGCTTCATTTAATTCACTCTGGTTTTATCCTTCTCCTTTTAATGAAAACTATGATTTTTAATTTCTATTATTATTAATAACAACAACAACAGCAGCAACAGCAACAACAATATTGTTTAAATTATTAAATTGCTCTTATCTCTACCCACAATTCCCCTCCCGCCCCCTTGAATTTTCTCCCCATGGAGAAATGAGTGAGTGAGGATCTGCGTGGTACTGGGTTGCCAGCTGTGGTTAAACTGCAATATCAGGGCAGCCAGAGCCTGCACCCTGGTTCATCACTGCCCTTTGGTCTGTATGGCTTGATGTTGCTGCAGGGAGGAGCTCAGAGGCAGCACAGCAATGCGTAGGGGAGGTCTGGTGAGGGCATGCATAGCTCAGCACAGTGCCTGCCAGAGACCCTACAGAACACACCCACAGGCACAATTCACCCCAGAGATCCTGACACTAGCAAACCAGCATTCTCCTGCTTCCCCTGGCTTCCTTTCCCATCCAGAACTCACAAAAAGAAGACCTTCTGGGGAAAAGCAACACCAGAGAACCATTTCCCCTTGAGCACTGAGCTTCTGCTTGAGTAGGACACATCCCACCCCAGCCCGATCGGCGTGGGTGAGAGAGATGCTCCCAGTCCCTTCTGCTCTCCTGACCCTAGGCAGAGATGGTGAAGCCCTCCTTTTTGTCCCTAATACCTGGCCAAGAAGTGGGTGCTGCAAGGAGCTCCCCACCCTTGAGCCAGTTGTCAGCCAGGCTACACCTCTCTGAGTAACTCCCCTGCTGGCCCATGGTCCTGTGATCATCCACACCATGGATTTTTGTTTCCTGACACAGCTACAGCTTGGGCTAAATAGGGCAGGTTAAAGGGAGGTCACTGCCACAATTATTCACAAGAGAAAATATGGACACAGCCACCTCCAGGTAGAGAATTTATCTGTGTGCCTGTCCTCCTGTGTCTGTTGCTTCCCCTTTGGCTTCCCCTCTCTGTGCCAGGGCACAGGGGAGCAGAGTGACCATGCTGTACTCTAGATGCCCATGGGAGCCCTTCAGTTGGAGGTCACCATTGCCACAGCCACGTGTGGGCAGGGATGCCGTGTCCAGGTGTTGGAGGAGCTGGAAAGCAAAGGATCAGTTCCCTGTACACTAGAAAACTGGGAGCTCCCTGTGACTGCAGGCATTTCCTAGCCCTTTCCCATGTCCTTGTGCCCTTTCCAGACAGGGCAGGCTGAGGCAGCCCAGGCTGGAGCATGTCCTCCCAGTGTCAGGGGGGGAAGGCAGCTGTGCTGTGTTTGCCGTGGAAGCTGCCACTTGGAGCCAATTCAATCACAGCTCTTTATTGCTTCCCCCAGCTGTTGAAAATCTCATTATGTTTAGCGAGCTCTGTGAGCAGCCCTGCCAACCTTCCTTGTGTCCTGTCTTCTTCCATGAGTCCAGGCACCCTGGCTGCTGAGGAGGGGCATCTGCACACTCTATGGGGCCTGGGATGAAAAACCTGCACCCCAGCATATATAGATGGATCTGGCATGGACAAGGTGTACTGGGATTTCCCATTAAGACAAAGGCAAGGGAAGGGGGGGTGTGCTTTTGTAAGTGGGGACACCTCAACAGCATGACAGCAAGAGCACAGGGCTACCACAGACCACAGCCTTGTGCTCCACAGTCGGTCAAAAATAGAGAAAGAGGGTGGGTCCTGCTCAGCTCTCGTAGTGTCAAATGTGAGGCTGATGGTCCCAGGTCAGTAGCACGATAAGCAGAGGACAAATAGCAGCAAGTGGGATATGTGCTGGCTCCAGCACAAGACTGAGCTGAGACAAATGGTGCAGGGCTTTGATCTGCTGTGTCCTGCATGCTGGAGCCTGGTTCCATTAATGCCTCTGATTGCCCTGACCTCATTTCTGTCCACCTGTGTCATGGGTGGCTGGTCACCCCACCCTGCAGAGCCCTTGTTCTCTAGTGGCTGATTGCACCAGCCCTGGACTGACTGGTCTCTGGGGTTAATTACAAGAGACACCCGGTGCTGCAGGCTGTGGGTGAGCCAAGTGTGTCACCACCAGCCCAGTGCCTGACATGTAAGTCACACCACGAGGCATGGCAGGCCCTTCCTTGTGGGTCAGAGCATCTCAGTGGCTGCCCTGTAGTCTGGATTCTCGCAAATAGGGATCATAAAAGGCATTATGCATGTTTCTGCTGGCTGAAGGGCCATAGGGCTCCCTACAGGAGGCTGTGGCATGAGACAGAACCTTCCTTTTCCCCCCATGTCTGCTGTGATGCTGTTTTAAGTCTGCTCAGTATCTTGACCTTGGACTGATCTTGGGCTGGAGCACATGTGGCTTTATGCACATATTTATACAACAAAGGGCAGCTGCTCTCTAAGCTCTGGGCACTGTGCCACCCACACCACTCACACTGACTTACCAGGACACAGTGCCCTCTTCTCTCCTCTTCTCTCCACCTGCCCAGCCTCTGTGGAAGATCATTCCACACCAGGCTTTGTTTAGGGGCTGGGTGCTGGGAAGACTGCAGGCTCCCAGGGCTTCTGCAGGGCCAGAAGAGGAAAGGAGGGAGCAGGGGCCCAGTCAAGACCTTGGCTTTCCAGTATCCCATGTGTGAAGGAAGCTGCTTTGGAGAGGCGTAGCATTCTACAGCTGGCACCTACAAAACCAGGACATGGACAGGCATGCAGGACAGGTCAGGCAGGAGCTGTGCCAGCTCAGGGTCCCACTGGCAGCAGTGATGCCTCCTTCAGTGCACAATGGGTGCACCACCTGGCAGGATGATGGGACTGTGAAGACCATAGAATACCAGATAACACCACCAGGTGGGCCACCTTGTCCCCTTCACCACGCCTGTGGCTTCATTTCACTGGAGAAACCACAGTTTGACTTTTTCTTCCCTTTTTGCATGGTTCCTTTTGCAGTCACGTCTCTCAGATACCTGGCTGGTATATATGGTTCCTCAGGATTTGCTTTTCCTTGGAAGCTGTACAGGCTAAGAACTGTAAAATGGGGAAGTCCAAGCTTTTTGTTTAATGGGATAGAAGGAGAGGCTCCACCAAATACTCCATCAGGTCTCTAGGAAAGAGAGCTGTGATGACTGGGGTCAGCACATGGGGTGGGGTGTAACACTTGAACGGGAGCAATGCAGAGAGGCTGGAGTAGTGAAGGAGGTGCAGGGTGAGAGGTTTGTCAAGGAGACAGAGAGATGCTCAGGCAGCTGGAGAGACCCTGGCACAATATGCCACACATGATGGAGAGCAGATGGTGGGAATAAAGTGGGTATCAAGCACGAGGGCAGAACGAGCAGATCAGGAGCTCTGATCTTGGTGCAGAGAGTCTTTAGGCAGCAGGGTTTGGGGGGAAGCTAGTCTGACCTGAGATACTGCCCCAAATCTTAAAATTCCCACCTCCTGGGCTTAGCCACGTTCCCTGTCCAAGAACCAGGGTGGGATGTGCTGGAGATGGTTCTGGGGATGGAAACAGGAATGGCTGGGCCAGATGTGGAACTGCTAGGATTTCAGAGCTGGACACCTCATTTCTGAGCACATCTTTCTCAAACCAAAATGCAGCATCCCACCCTCCCATTCCCCCCACCACCTCCCCCAGCCTTACTCCACTCTGCTCCCAGCTGTGAACTGCTTATGTCCAATTTTATGTGCTAAAAATACCTTTCTGGGCAGTCAGCAAGTGCACAGCCAAATGGGAGATGTTGGCAGTCTGAGCATGAAGAGGATTTGGGGTGTATTTAGGGTTGGTGTGGGCTGCAGCATCAGGCCAGGAGGGCCTGGATAGCCTGGGCAGTGGGCTGGCAGATTTCCACAGGGATTATAATCAGGATAGCAGTGCCAGAGCAGAGTCTTGCCTAGTTTGACTGTGTGCTTCTGGGGAGAAGGCATTTCCAAGTGGACTTGGAAAGGTAGGGAAATGTTCCCTGTGGAAAGAACTCTGCAGGTCCTATTCCCTCCCCTGGGAAGAGGCAATGTAGCAGTCACAGCAAAGGGATTATCCAACCCTCAGGGCCTATCCCTGCTCTGCTCAGCACCCAGGAATGCCCTCCTGGGAACCCTGCAACATGCTGGGCTCTCCCCTGTCTCAGCTCTGCTCTCAGCACTCCTGTCTTGGATCAGACCTGGCAGCTCCTCCAGCCATCATAGGAGCAGAGATGGTAGCCTTGGATGAACAGTTGCACAAGAGGGAATTCTTGCCCCTGCCACTGTCCCCAGCTGGGTGACAACAAAGGTGCCCCAGTGCCACCCCTCTCTCAGGCCAACAAGGCTCCCTGCAGATTTCCCAGACATTTTCCTGGGTCCAAGGCAGACCATGATAACTGATCATGACCAGGCTGTCACCTGTCAGGATCAGAGCTGATCCCTCTGCACCCCAGCACTGCTGGGGCTCCCCTTACCCTCCTGCCCATAGGCCTGGGGTTCTGCTCCCAGCTCTGCAGATGAGCTGTAGGGGTTTAAGACGTCTGTGTTCTATCCTCATTTTGGGAAAGGGGCTGGACGGTTCCTAATTTCAGGGTGGCATGGACTATAAGCCATCATCTTGTTCATGGCACTGCAAGATCCCTGTGAAGGAAGTTTGGGTCTGGTGGGGCTGGGAAACCATTGCCTTATATTACAACAGTTCTATTATCATTATAGTGCAAGGATTCCTTAGTGCCAGAGTTTTATACCTTCTCAATGTTTCTTGCAGGCAGCACCTCTGAGCACTGACCGCTCTTGGTCCTTGCAGCAGCCATCTGATTCCAGTTGCCACCAATCTACTCTTTTATACCACTTGTTCTTATTTGCTACAGGTGTTGCCTGTTATCATCTGGCCTGCTCCTAGTCTTTAGTAATTGGTTTCAGCTGCAGCTCGTTGGGAGATAAGATTACATTCCACATTACCTTCATTTACCCATACTGTGTCCCCCTACAGGAGAGTAACACACAGTGGGGTTCAATACTGGGTTCTGGCTGGATCCTGTGGGCATTTTCCAGTTCTCTGTGCCAGAACATGCTCTGGGTACTGGCAGCACAGGCTGCAGCCCTGACTGAGGCAGACTCTCTGTCCTGGAGAGGGACCAGCACCATGTGGGGACCCAGACCAGGTCTCACAGGGTCATGTGCTTGTGCTGTGCAGGGAACAGAGCCCTTCCTGGCTTTCCCAGGGATGGATCGGACTGGGCTACCCTCCCCAGGCCTGAGCCTGACCCAGCAGCTTTGGGTTGACATCCCAGCCTGCCTGTAGCCCACCCCATCACTTGACCATCATCTGACACCACCATCTACAGGTACAACCCACAGTGGGCTCCCTTGGGACAGGTGTGAGCTCGGGAGGACAGTAAGACCCTAACATAGTGCTGCTGTTTGTGCGTTCTGACACAGTAATAGACTTTATTATAGGGGAACATGGTGGCTGTGTTTGCAGTGCTTCCACGAAGCCTGATTCTCAAAAGCCACAGCTACTTCTCCTTTCCCTTGTGGTTTTGTGGATGGTTTTGAGCCTCCAGTGCTCTACTCTATCTGAAGTAAATCTGATTGTAAATTTCAGGTGATTTGGGTTTTTCTCTCTTCAGTCTGAAAGTTTGAGTCCTGGTTGTTCTTTGACAACAAGGTCTGTTCTCAGACCTTCGTGAAACAGCCCATCAATCACATTTGCAATGATATTGAATTCAATGCATATGGCTGAGTGTGCTGGCTATCAGAATTTCTTCAGCATTTTTCTAATGGATGCTATATGCAAAGAAAAGAGCAAATCTCAAAACAATGATAAATTTCTAAGGAGGGACAGGCCAAACACGGATTTCCAGGCCTCAGGACAGGGGAAAAGAGATAATCTCATCAGGGGTATTAAGAAGTCTATTGGACCACTTGTGAATTTTTGAAGCTTGGTTGCTTCATTCCATTGGTTTTGCTTCTTTCATATACCAAAGAAAGTCAGTGAGAGTGTCGGTGTCTAACTCTGGGATTTTATCAGGACAAGACCCAGTGAGTGCTGGCTGTGGCCATTCTCCTGCACAGGAACAAGAAAAACCTGGTTCCCAAAAGACAGGGATCTACCAAGGAAACAAGAAGGATGTAACTCTGTACTGCTGAAAGCTTTCTGGAAGACTTCACCCATTAACCTCATAACAGATGTGGCACAGCTGGACTTGATGCAATGATGCTCCCAAATGGACCTTAGGAGACTTCTAGTTTACAGAAAGCCCTCAGTATTGCTGGCTTACTGGAATATTACAGATAGATGTACCAAGCACTGTCCTGAGGATGGTGGTGCCAGGGAACTCAGGGCCAAGGGGTTCCTGCTGCGTGGTGAAAAACACCCTGGGTGACAGCACCCATTCCTGGAACACTGAGGGTTGCACCTTAGGGCATTTGTGCTCATCTATCGAGGAAAACACACACACAGAGACTCTGTAAAGCATAGAGCTGAAAGAGGAATGGCCCAGGAGGGCTGCAACAGCTGAGGGAGTCAGGACTCATGGAAGCTTGCAGTTGTGCAAGAGTTTGTGAGCTGAAAAGGGGCTCAGAGAAGAGCTTGGTGGTGACATCTGCAGGAACAGGACACTGGGGGAGTGTGAGCGTGCCCCAAATGGAGAGCATTTAGGGAATTCTTTCCCATAGCCAAAGATCCTACCTGACCTCAACAGTAATAGGAACAAGACACCTCCATGCATCTCCAAGGAGACCCTTTTACCCCTACACTGTCCACACTGTCCTTGTCAAGTGGTTCCCATCCTAAAAGGCACTGACAAAGAGTAGCTCAGAGCAGGAAAAGGTTTGGAGAAGAAAGGAAAAGAGAACACTTTCAGGTTCAGTAGCTTATCTGACCTGGAAACTCTACTGATGGGATTCAACAGCAAGAATGTTACAGCTGGATCAGTTCAAGGTAATAGGAAGAGAGATTTTTGGAAGTATTTAAAAGATAGGGAGATATGGTACTTAGGAATATGTTTTAGTGGTGGTTTATTGTGCTGGCTTAGAGTGGTTAGACTTGATCATCACAGAAGTGTTTTCTAACATAAATCATTCCAGGATTTGAAAGAGAAAGTGATGATGTGGCCTAGGGTGGCATTGGGCACATGAATCAGAGGTGTGGTCCTCAACATCCTCCACTGGATCTGGAAGGAGAGAGGAGAGAAACAGACCTGAGAAGGTTTTGGAGGTGCTTGTTTGGGAGCAGGGCTATGGGAGCCTGAGGTAGCCAGGAAAGAGGCTGGACTAAACACCTGGGAGACTGCACAGAGCCTGTACCCAGTGTCTGTGGGAGGATGTGTAAGAATCAACACTGAGGCTGGTGGGACGCTCTCCTTCCAAAGAGGAAGCCTCTTGCACCACATGTGACTCCCCTGTTGGGCTGTCTCACTTCTGTGTGAGCGCCTCTCCTGCGCGGGGCTGCGCAGACACCTTTCCTGAGCGGCCCGCGCCGAGTCCTGCCCGGGGACCTCATGCCAGCATGGCCCTGCCAGAGCTGGCCCTGGCATTCTTCCTGGCCCTTGCTCCTCTGCTGCTGGCACGGGGACAGACGCACCACGGCCCTGTGACTCCGTGGGTACGTCAGGAAGCAGGTAAGAGCGGACTGTGCCTCTCTCTTACGGAAATGGTTTTGCTGCTCCTCTACCTCCATATTTGCTACACGGCCTTACCCTGATCAGCCCATAGCTGAGGCTGTGGGAGGGCTGGAGCTGGTGTCTGCATATGCCTGAGACACTCAGGCATCCCTCTTGTTGTGGAGGGACAAAGCTCTATTTGGGATGGAGGGCAGCAAGCCTCGGTGTGCTGGGAATTGTCCATGAGCGTGGGACTTGGAGTGCCCCTCTAGGAAGTGGGCAGTGTTGCTGGGAGCAGGAGGTGGCCGGGTGTTGCTATGCAGCAGACAGATGAATCCAGAACAATCAGAGCAGTGGTGGCCTTTCTGGGCAGCTCAAGCAGCACCCCTGTCACAGGCGATGATGGTGTTCATCAGAGGTGTGGCCTGTGAGCTCTGTTAGCTGGGATGCCTGCTCTCTCCCATAGTCCCTGGGGTGCAGGGAGCTGTAGTTTGATGGGATTGTTCACATCAAGAGACTTGTTCTGCTCTTTCTACATGCCAGCAGGGTTAGGGGCAGCTCCTGGGTCTCTGCTAGGTTCTTCCTACAAAGAATGTGGGCTTTCCTGTGGTGATTATATGCTGTGCCCTGTGCTTGCTGGTACCTGTTGAGGTCCCCATGGGGCACAGCATGGCTAGGAGACCTGACTGTGAGTATTCTCTCTGTAGGGAAATGGGAGCAGAAGTGGCTAGCCAAATCATCAGATGGGTTGTGAGTCATGCTGCCTATCACTAGTGGCTCAAGGATGCTGTCCTTCCAGCAGTGGGCAGCTCTCAGCTTTCCAGGGCAGGATGGAACATCTTCTCTCCCAGTCTGTACTGATGTCTGAGATGGACCCAAAAGGATCCTGGATGTCACCCTCGGGCAGGGTGTGTGTTACTTCAGTGTGTTTAATGGCAGGAGGGGGGAAGGTGTGTGAGGGGGATGCCTGATGAGGCTGGAACCAAGTCAAGGGTTTCGTGTCTGTCAGGCAGTTTTCTGTCAGTGAGGTGTGTGCTCTGGGGGCACTGGGAGAGACAGTGTTGAGGGGGAAGAAGTTTCATGCATGCACTATGTGGTCTAAAGGGATGGGGCTGGTGACCACTGTCCTTTGGGGTGGAGAGCTGGGAAGAGTGTTGCCCTGATGGCGTGGAAGCCCGCTGCCAGAAAAGGGAAGTGGTGAGTGCTGGTGGGAAGTGGGCAGCTGTAGCTCAAGAAAGGTGTTTTATCCTCCTTCAGAGAAGGCCAGCTCGATGCCCACTGCCTCCTCATGGACTTGTTTTGCACTGGGTGAGCAAGTCTAGGCGACATGTCTGCCAGGGTAGGACAAGGCAGACTCACTTTGGGTGAAGTGCAGAGGCTAGACTGAGCTCATTGAGCAGGGCATGAGATCTGTGAGCAATGGTGTGAATTTCAGTGGTCTGAGGGGCAGACTAGTTGAAAGCTTCTTTCACCCAGTGAGGAAAAAGCTGATTAGCACACAGAGTCAAGGGATTTGATTTATTTACAGTTCTGCACAGAAAAGATTTGCTAGGTGGCAAATCTTTGTGCTAGGTGGCAAGTCCACACAGCCAGCACACCGAGGCAGACAAAAGCAGGTATACTGACATAGACACAATCTTACTGAAGTCACTGCTTGCCTGCGTTACTATGACTCATCCTTTCCCCTCTTCACTGTAAAAGCACAGCGTTCCAAGAAATCATGGTACATGCTAGGAGAGTGGTGGTCTTTTTGAGAGAAGGAGGCAAATGAGCTGAGAACGTGGGATTTTTACTACAATTAAGAGCAAGGATTCATCACTAGAGTGATGAATAATGTAACAAAACTCGTCAAAACTGGGTGTTTTCTAGCTCACGGGTAAACATCCTGGATGAGAAGGGTGTTATTTTTTTGTTTTTGCTCTTTCAAGGACTTAGACGATTCATTTTCTGCCTGCCTCATTCCTGTAGTTAGTGCTCCAACTGCAGAATTGCTTGGTTCTTTCTCTTATTATCTGTAAACTTTACTCCTGTTACTCACCATTGCTGCTGGCAGTCACTTCATGGGACCAAGCTGTGGAGTCTGGAATGGCAGCAGAGACTCCCTGGGCCTGGTGCACTCCCACAGCCCCTGTATTTGTGGGAGAGAGCAGCATCCCCCAGGCTGCTGGACCCCTCTGGCTGAGGTGTCTCCTCAGCAGCAGGTGGGCAGGATAACCCTGTGGATAACTCTCCTGCACTGCCCTCAGGGTGTGGGGAGGGATAAAACATCTGGGGGATGGGGCTCATCCTGGGAGGGGCCATCTCTGCCACCCCTCTGAAGAGAGAGGGATTGGCCCCCCTCCGGATGGAACTCCCTCATCCTCATGGATGCTGCTGGAGCCCAGTGACCCTCAGGCTCTGCCTCCCGGCCTTTGCACACAGGAAAATGCAAAATTCCCTCCATCTGGGACAACAAACTGCGGTTTACTCCAAGGAGGAGCGACTATGCCTTGAATGAAGTGGTGCAGCTCAGCTGTGTTGGAGAGTTTGTGCCATCTGTCCCACAGATTCAATGCATTTCCAGAGGGACCCAGATCCTGTGGAATGAGACTCCCACCTGCAAGGGTAAGCACGGCCCTGCACCACCCTGACCCAGGGCCCTGAGCTGGTGGCAGAGCCTCTGTGACCTGTCATGCAGCACAGGAATGGCAGTGCCGGATGCCTTGGCTTTCCCCATGTCCTGGCGCTGACAAGGCTCTTCTTGTCTCAGCACCTTGCCATAGGCACCTGCTGGGCTCTGTGCTCCTGGGGAGAGGAATCCTTCCCAGCCAGCATCTCCTGCCTCAGCATGAAGTAGGAATAGCTGCAGGAGTTCTGCTTTTCCCCTGGAAAGCTTCTCTAGGGTTTGGGTTGTCTCTGGTGTGGGAGGCTGTGACTGCAGCATGGCTCACCTGTGCATGCGGGAGACAAGAAAATGGGGGCTCAAACACTCCATGGAGGGGCCAGAATACAAGGGAGGCTTGTGAGTCCTGGGGATGGGGTGATGAGGGGCCCTGTGTGCTTGGAGAGTGCCTGGGCACATGACACTTGTATGTGTCAGGGTGAACAGTCAGAGTCATGAGAGACCTGTCCCAAGCCTCCTCTCATAACCTTCCAAAAGTACTCCTCACCCAATTTTACCTCTGACAGAAACATGCCAAAGGCCTGCTTGGTGGGACCCCAGACTCCAGCTGGCACCAGCCCGTGACAGTTACACAGAGAATGAAGAAGTGACTCTGAGCTGCAACAATGGTTTCCAGCCGTCCTTCACCCATGTCAAATGTGCAAGCAGGGTTTGGCCATCGAATTATTCTGTATCTCTAAAGGAAGACGTGTGGCTGGGAAGAAACAGAAGTGGTGTGTGGATTCAAGTTCAGGGGAACATAGTGTGCATTGGTAAGCAGGGTGTCAGGAAGTGCTTCCTACCAAACTCTTGGTCAATTTCTGCCCCGTTCATCCATCCCTGAGCTTCCATCATCACTGTGGCCAGGAATGCAATTCTGATGACATGTTGGGGCCACTTGGATCTCAGGTATTGGACACCTGAGACCATTCCCCTACTGAATTCTGGCACATCCTTGTCCACCACCTGCCTGGACAGGCCCCAGCCCCAGCTGACACCCACCCGCAAGGAAAGCCCCATCCCAACCAGCCTTGCCAAGGTGTCTCATCATAGGAGATGGATGCGTCACCTTCCCTCTTCTTTCATTGGCTAGGGGGACTGCTGGGGATTGCTGAGGCCCCATCACATATCCTGCTCCTCCTTGAAACCTCCCAGCCCAACTAACATGCACTTTCACCTCTGCCAGAAACATGCCAAAACCCCCACTGGGACTCCAGACTCCAGCTGGCACCAGACCAGGAGAGTTACAGGAAGAATGAAGAAGTGGTTCTGAGCTGTCCCAAGGGTTTCCAGCCACCCTTCACCCGTGTCAAATGTACAGGAAAAGTTCTGTCTGTTATCAATGGAAAACCTATACACAGAGAAGCTTGGACTGGAAAGGACAGCAGAGGCAATGTGATCAACATTCAGCCCAGGTTCAGGGTACAGTGCCTTGGTAAGGAGGCATCAGGAGCATTCCTGACTGCCCTGCTCTGCCCTTCCTGAGCAGGGAAGGCAGCCTGTGGGGGCACAGAAGCTTCTGGCTCTGTGCTGCCTGGGGAAATGGCAGGTGCTGCTGAAGACAGCGTTGAGGAAATTCCTGAGTCTGCTCTGTGCCTGCCCTGGGGTTCCAGGAGTGCCCTGGTGGGAAGATGGCTGATGCCAGCTTTAGTCCCTGAGGGTCCCGTCAGGAGGGAGTTTTGGTACAAAGGTTTCTATCTTGATACCAAAGTAGCCACTCGGCAGTAAGCAGCACTGCCTGAGGCACAGGAGGTCAGGGACCATGCGGGGCTTCAGGCTGTGCTCACAGGGGGCTGGGTGGTGTGAGAGAGACACAGGTCTCCCTAAGGGCTTCTGGCAAGAGCATGTGCTGGAAAGTCAGGGTAACAGTGCTGTAGGTCTGACAGGTGTTTGTGGCACAGGGGACAAAGGTAAAGGCATGTCCCCCTCCTTGTGTGCTGGTTCCCCCTCCCGGTCCCTGCTGCATGCTGTCACTGCAGAGCCAGCTTCAGGGCTCAGACTTTATGCCTTCTCAGGAGGAATCAAGGTGTTGACATCCTGCCTGAGGGACAAACAGAGCACCAGAGTCTCTGGGCAGGCTTTGTGCACAGTACAGACCCCTCATGGTTTCCCCTCAGTCCCTGACTCCAGCTCCTCCTAGCCCTTCCCAGGAGACCTGGGGGGAGAAGTCTGGAGTCCTTCTTGTCCTCATCCTCTTGCCAAGAACTGATGGGGAAGGGCTGCTCTCTGCAGTGTCCTGGAGCTCACCTCTTGCTCTGATGGGCCGAGGAAGAGGATGCCCTGCTCCATGCCCTGCAGAGCAACACTGCTCAGGCAACACCTTCCCATCTTGTTGGTGCAGAGAAATGCCAGAAGCCCCAGTGGGACTCCAGGATTATCTTTGACCAAGAACAGGGGATCTTCAACCCAAATGAAGTGGTGAAGATACGGTGTCCTGAGGGGTACTGGCCTCCACCCATGGAGATCAAATGTGTGGCATTGAAGCCAAGGGAAGGTTCCATGATTCCTCATAGTGGCTGGATAGTGAGGAATGGCACAGACACCTGGCGCCCTGTGGAAGGGAACTTGACCTGTGTGGGTAAGTGAGCAAGCCAGACACTCTCCCAGTGCTCTCAGTCTGTGCTCCCCAGGCATGGAGAGCAAGTCTGCACGTGTGGCACAGTGTCAGTGCCCTGTGCTCGGGGTGGTCAGGACATGGCACAGAAATCCAGAGAAAATTCTGGATGCATCCCAGGTTTATGTCTGTGCTGTTGGCAGCCTTGGCTTGTGTAGTCTGGGAGAAGGCAGAATGCCCTTGCCTACCCCGTGCTGGGGACAAGCTAGTGAGGGAATGG
Source organism: Geothlypis trichas (assembly GCA_009764595.1). Lineage (NCBI taxonomy): Eukaryota > Metazoa > Chordata > Aves > Passeriformes > Parulidae > Geothlypis > Geothlypis trichas. The sequence continues at coordinate 9,138,702 of CM019933.1, read as the reverse complement.
TGGCATTGATGGAGTTTGATGTCAAGGCTTGGAGGGGAAGGGAGCTAGTGATCCTCTTGGAATGTTCACAGATGTCCTCCAGGTTGTCCCTGAGACCCTAGAGGTTTCCAGCACCACCATCAAACTGAACTGGACCTGCAGGTTCCCTCGTATGTGCCAGAATATTCGGGCCAGGTGCCAGCTAGAGCAGCATTCCTCCTCCAACTGTGAGGCTGAGGAGGTGAAGGTAGAGGAGGTACTACAAGGCTGGGAGGGAACTTTCACCTGCTCCCCTCTGCAGCCCTTCACTGTCTACAGTGTCACCATCTCCCTGCTGCCTAGCACAATCCTGTACACACGGCTCATCACGACAAAGGAAATGGGTATGTTTACATGAAATGTCAGGATGCCCTTCACCCTGAAGCTCAACCAGAGCATCTGCTCCCTGCTGTGATGGTCCTGGGATCAGAGCTGCTTGCAGCCTGTGGGGATCTGGGGAGGGTGGTGTGCAGGGCCCTACAGCAGGGTCTTCCCCCTCCTCACCACACCATTTTGGCTGCAGAGGCACAAGCAGCCTTTGTGGGGGACAAGTAATTGCTATCCAGGAATGATCCTCTTCTCCTGTGCTTCCAGTGCCAGACAAGCCAGAGAAGCTGGAGGTGGATTCCAAAACGGGGTCCCTCACATGGAAGGCACTGCCCTCCTGCAAAGGGAAGATCATTGGATACCAGGTACCAGGAGTCCATGGAGTGCCCCTGGTGCCCTTCACCTTGCCTGGAGCTCTGTACAGGCAGCCTGAGGAGAGCTGAGAACCCTCCTTGGCCAGGGCCCACAGGCTGTACCCTGCTGGTGCTCCTGGGTAGGGCCGGCTCCCCTCTTGCACCCAGCCAGCAGGAGCAGCTCCTCTCCACAGAGCTGCTCAGTGCAGAAGCAGGATGCTGGTGCTAGTGTCTAGCAGCTCCCTGTCCTTCCTCCAGCTGAACATCACCACCATGAGAGCAGAAGACGGCAGCTTCGTTGAATTCAGCCAGGTGTTGGTGAACCAGTCTGTCTCTGAGTATGTGCCACCTCATCAGATAGCTGGCAGCAAATACCTGGTGACAGTGCAGGGCCTGACGGCCGCTGGGGCTGGGCCTGCAGCACAACTGGAATTCCAAACCTATGTCCTGGGTAATGGTTGTTCTGCCCTGTGTCTGGTTGGGGTGGCCTCTCAGGGGGTGTGTGCTGAGTCTGGAGCAGCTTCAGAGCTGTGTGTGCACCCACCCTGTCCCAGCTCACACGGGGGCAGGGAGTGTGGGCACCAACTGGCTCAGCAGTGGGCATGAAGCTGGGGGAGCCCTTCCTTGAGGGCCTTCACTGGCAGGTCTGCAGAGGGCCTGCACCACTTCAGCCACTCTTTGTTCCTTTGATACCAGACCTGCCCCCTCTACTCTTCCACTGAAGAAGGTGACACCCATCCCTGCATTTGGGTGCACAGGTGGGCTCAAGGTCAGAGAGCACTAGGGCTACTGAGCCTGAGTCTGTGTCCTCCTGCTGTGTGCAGGATGGCAGAGCAGGCTGCCAGGCCCTCCCGCTGGGGCCATGGGACAATGGGACAAGGCCCGGTGCTCCAGAGCCTCCTTCTGCCCTGCCCAAGCAGATGTGAGGCAGGGGAAGGCTTGCAGCCTGTCCCTGCAGCAGCCAGGGCAGCAGGGTCTGTTCCACATGTGCAGACACCCAGCACCAAGGCTGGGGCCACTGCTGGTGCATGGCCCCGGCTGTGGCACCCAGTGCTCTCTGTGTGTCAGTTTCAGGGCAGCCTATGGGCCCTTGGCCTGGGTCAGCAGTCACTGTGGTGGTGGTGGTGCTGCTGTTGATCCCCTTGTCTGCTGGGATCATCTGGTTTGTGCTGTTCAGGTGAGTTGCAGGAGATTTGGAATCTCGGTTCTGTCTCAGGCCATGCTGTGCTGTGGGGTGGGTGGGGATAGAGAGGTTCCCCAGCTGTTCCCACCCTTCTCTGGGTACAGAGGGTGCAGCTGGCTGGTCCTAACACAGATTTGCTTTAGGGCTCCTAGGGGGGACTCCTGGTGTTTTCAGGGATGGGAAGGGGCTGTGTGTGCTGAGAGACCGTGTCCCCTTGTTGCTGCTGGAGCCGCCACTGCTGTCCCTGGGGTGTAGGTGGTGATGCCTGCCAGGGCAGAGGGAGGGTGTACAGAACCCTCCATGCCACTGGTGCCGGGTTCAGCAGGGTCTGGCCCAGGTCAGCCTCTCCCTGACTCAGGAATGCCCTTTTCCTTCACAGAAAAAAGAAGGCGTTGCCCAGCAAAGTCGAAGAGGATCAGTACACAGGTAGGATCCCCAGCACAGAGGCGACTGTAGGGCTGGATCTGGGAGGGGAGAAGCTGTATTTCAGGAGAGCCCAGTGACATTCTGAGGTAGCTCCAGGCAGCCTAGCTGGCTTTGGCTGACCTGTCAGACCAACATGTCCTACATCTATTCCCAACTGAGACCCTCTCAGTAGCCTCTTCCAGCAGCTCCTGGCTGGGGTGCCCCTGAGGTGGCAGTGAGGGTTGGGAACCGTTCCTCCTTCTCACTCTCTCTGGGGTAGGCAGCAGCTCTTCCCAGCCCTGCCGTCCTGATGGTGTGCATCCCAGGATGTTCTGCTACCCTTGGTGATGCTGCCTGCCTGAGGCTGCCCTGCTCCTTCTCTCACAGCCCCCAGGTCCCTCAGGCTGTTTCTGTCCTCTTGTGCCCCCACAGAGCTCCAGCCCTATGAAAATGTACAGGGGGATAATTACTGCGTGATCAAGACTTTTCCTGAGAAGGATGCAGGTAGGAAATGGGTTGTCCTGCCTGTGACCCCACATGGCCCAGAGAGAGCAGGGACTGCCAGCTCTGATGGTGTTTGAGCTCTTCATGTTGCCAAGGGCATGCAGCAGCCTCTGCCCTGGGTTCTCTTGTTCTCCTCAGGTAAGTGTGACCAGGCTGGAGAGCCATTTCCCCCACCCCTGCCTGTTCACAAGAGTCAGCAGTGAGAAAGAAGAGCAGCTGGACATCTGAGGCACTTCCCTTCTCAAGGCTTGGTCCTCCACCAGCAGAAGCATGACAATGAATTATCTTATGAGTTATTGCTTCCCCCCAAAATTTTCTTCTTCATCAAGCTCCAGAATCCTGTGCCACACCACAGGAGCAGCTTAAGGCATGGGTTGATCTCCTCATGACAGCAAGGATATGTCCTGGTAGTTCTCCAGTGCTCTGGCATAGCCATGTCACCAGCATCTTGGTGCCTGCAAATGCTCCCTGAGAATGGAGGAGCTCACAATTCCTCTTTCCAACCTGTGTCCCTGTATCCATCTAGACCCTGTCCTCTGCTTGAGTTTGGCCTAGCTGTGCTGCCCTGGCCACTGTGCTGCTGTGTCTGAAAAAACCAATAAATTGTTCTGGTTTGCAGGGGCTGCCTGGCCCACAAAAGCTCCCACCTTGTCATGGGCCCTCCTTGTTTTGTATGTGAAAGCCTTGACCCCATAAATCTTCATGGGGGAGCTTGGAGTAGGCTTTTCCAATCCCTGGAAGCACCAAGGAAGCACACCTGAGGTGCTGCATGTTCCCAGTGCAATGCTTTGGGTGACTGCTTTCCCTCCTCCCCTTCCTATAGGTAACACCATCTCCACTTGCATAGCTGGACCTCTGTGTTGGTCTGTGTCTTCCTCTGTGGCTGTTGGTGCTCACCTCCCATTTTGTGAGGTGCAGCTGGCAATAGCCCTCTTGGTTCATCTGTGTCTTGCAGCCTTTGGGATCTGCTGGCTCCTGGCTGCTGCTGCAGCTGTCCCATCCCCTCCAACAGCCACTGTCTGTGGGGTGCCAGTGCCCAGGGCAGCCTGGATGCTGCGTCCAAAGGCCTTCCTTGGTGAGGGCTGCACTGCTGGCAAATGGGGCAAGCAGCCTGTCGTTTCTCCAGCTCTGTGTGTTGCCTGTGATGATTCCATCTTCTTCTCCTGCCCGTGGGCACAGAGGCTCTCCTGAGCTCCCTGGACTTGGGTGTGACAAGCTCGTTCTGGTTGTGCTTTTTACAGCCCTGAAGAAAGAGCTGTCATGGTTTTTTGCTTCAGTGTTATCTCTCTCCCCTGTCAAACCTGCCAATACCCAGTGCAGCCTGGAGGCTGAGGGGCAGCCTGAAGGCTCTCCTTGTGGAGGAGTACACTGTCAAAACATAGAGCAACTGACCTTTCTCTTCTCCAGTTTCTTTTCAGGCTGGCATGACTTACATGTTCTGGTAAAGGCATGTTTTGACAGTTCTTCTTATGAGCTGTCTGCCCATAAGCTCAGTACCTGCAGCTGGCCCCTGGGACCAAAATATCACCTTCCTATGAACTGTTGCTGGTGTGACATGTGTGCCTGATGGAGCAACTCTTTGTGGGTATTGGGCAGAGAGGAGAAGAGAAATTCAATGCTGTGTAGGTGCTGCTGGTTGAGAAAGGGGAATGAGCAGGCTCGGGATAGGGGACAACAGTTGCAACCTCCTTGGCTACCCTGCTTCCCACTCCATTCCCCCATCCCTGGGCTGTCAGCCTCATGACTCCACCTGCTCTGTCCTGACAGTCAGTAAAGGGTTGTGGTTTGGACAGGGCTACCTGCTGCCCCCAGGGACCACCTGCTGCCCCCAGCTCCTGCCTAGTCACCTCATTGCCCTTGTGAGGTGCTGTTCCCTGAGCTAATTGCACCTTGTTGAGGGAAGCCACGAGCAGGGCAGGAGTGTGTCCTGTGCATGTGCCACAGGAAAACTGAGGGATAAGTATGGCCTCTGTGCCTCTGCAGCCCCCCATGTCTGACCACCCAGGCTTCTAAAATCTGAGACACCCAAAGTGGATGGGAGGTTCTGGGGGAAGAGAAAAGTGGTGGCTGTTGATGAGCAAGAGGCATGGCTTAGTACTGTGAGTGTTTTCTCAAGCACACATCTGGCACTGTAGGGCAGCATGCCCTGCACACTTGGGGACAGAGGAGAGGGCTGCCAGGCTGAGGGGGAGCAGGCAGAGGAGGCAGCTGAGGATAGAGAAGCGGGGAAGGATGAGAGAGGGTGTGGGTTGAGTGTTTCTTTCAGAAGAGCCACACACTGTTTCAGGCATTGAAGTACTCCTTGCAGTTCGTGTCCTCATTCCTATCTGTGCTTCTGACCAGGTCTTTATGTAGTTTCTCAAAGGTCCTCCATCTCCTGTGATCATTGAGGGGAAGTGACTCATCACCACTCTAAAACCCATGCAGTGTCAGGAAGCACTTAGATATTACCTCAGTAACACGAGTAAAACTTCTTGAATGCCCTGGTAACTAGGAGGGTTTTGTAGGGAAACACTGGGATCTTGTGACAAAGTTCCTTCTGTTGAGTCCCAGAGCCTCGATGCTCCTTGGGCAAAAAGATACCAAAAGACAGAAGTGCAGACAGGGATGGGAGGATCCCTGCCCAAAGAGGAAGCGTCCTGCATCTCATGAGGAGATGTGTCTGTTTCCTTCCTGTGGTTGCAAGCCCTGCAGTCAGATACGGATGCCTGGGCTCAGAGGCAGCGAGTGGGGCTGAGATTGCAGTCCTGCCTGGGGACTTCACACTAGGATGGCCCTACAGTCACTGCCTCTGAGGTTTCTCCTGGCCCTTGCATCTCTACTGTCAGCACATGGCCAAGAAGAATTTTTCAACATCCAGATAGTGCCCCAGGGAACAGGTAAGAAGTTGTTCTTCCTCTTGGAAGCTTCTGCTGCCTTTCCTCCTCTATGCTGGATATTCATCTTCACTGCCTGCAGCCCTGGGCTGAAGCTCAGAGGGACCTCTGAGGGCTGTGTCAGCTGGGACAGCCTCTGTCTGCCCCAGGGACAGGAGCTACAATGCAGTGTACACTGGCGTTCTGTGGGACAGACAAGACTGGGCTGGATGTGCAGTGAGGGGTCATGCCCTCCAGAAAAGCAGTTTGTCAATCATTCCCTGGAGAGAGTGGGCATGAATTGGGCATCAATTCACGCACTGTGAATCAGGGGAAGAGTCTTCAGGGAGCTGTCACTTTCTACATCCTATCCCCAGGTGCCTGAGGGACACTGTGCCTGCTGAGGGCAGTGTAAGAGGGAGCTTGCTGCTGCTTTGCCACACAGATGGATGAGGGCAGGATGAGTGGCTGGGTCCGGGAGCATGGGGCGTTGTGGCCGTGTGCCAGGGGGACAAAGCTGCTGGTTGTGGTGCTCAGCTGGGCATCTCTGGTCTTCTGCCATCAGGGCTGTTTGAGGACAAAGCCTCTGCACAAGGGGCTTGGCACAGCATTTCCCTTTGTGCCAAAGTTGCTCTGCACCTTGTGAGATCCCACATGTGCCCCTTTGGGAGAAGGCAGATTGTATTTTAAACCCCTTCAGGCCTCACAAACCTTCTTGCAGAGGCTTGAACAGGCAACAGCTCCTTCCAGAAGCCAGCATCCTTCTCTGTAGGAATCATTGCCACAAAGCCTCCCCCTGCAGCATTGGACAAACTGCTCAGCTACTGCCCACTGAGCCTGGGGCATGGTGAATTTGGTGAGGAGGTGATGAGAAGAAGGAAAGGTTGTGTCAGGAGAAAGGGGCAGGGGCATTGTTAAAGCAGGAGATGTGAATGCAGCAGGCACTGCTCACCCTTGTCCCCCTGCCCAGCTGTGTGGGGCAGGAGGAGAGCAGCCAAGGCACAGAGGGAGTGAGAACAGGGAGCCCCCGAGGGGAACAGGGGCTGGCTGATCCCTGTGGGAGGGTGGTGAGCCCTCAGGAGTGGTGGTGCCACTGCATGCCCTGGATGCCCGCAGGAGTGGTGGTGCCATGGCCCAGCAAGGGCCCCTGGGCTGGGCTGGGTGACAGGCCTGGATGAGAGGCTGGAGGGAGTCCCCTGGTGCAGGGGTGATTGTGCTGGGAATGTCTCTGCTCTAGGCTTTGGAGGAGGGAATATGGCGCCCACGGACACAAGTGGGAATGGGGCAGGTTCATGGGTGAGTGATCCTTGACCATTTCCATGCACCAGGAAAGCCCCTTCCCAACAAGGCTTGCCCTCAGGTCACATCCCAGCAGATGGATGTGTCACCTTCCCTCTCCCACCGCTGACCCATACCCCATTTCATCACCTCCAGCCCTTCTAACACCCACTTTCACCTCTGACAGAAGGGTGCAAAAGGCCCCAGTGGGACTACAGACTCCAGCTGGCACCAGACCAGGAGAACTATAAGAAGAATGAAGAAGTAATGCTGAGCTGCCCTGAAGGTTTCCAGCCACCCTTCACCCGTCTCAAATGTTCAAGTGAAGTCCAGTCCTTCTCTGCTGGGAAACCTGTGTACAGAGAGCTCTGGACTGGAAGAAACTCCCGAGGTGCCTGGGTCCGCCTTCGCTCCAGCGTGGAGTGCACTGGTAAGGAGGGACCAGGAGCCCTCTTGGCTGCCTTGCTCTGCCCTTCCTAAGCAGGGAAAGCAGGGTATGGGGCACAGGAGGTTTTGGGCTCTGTGCTGCCCAGAGAAATGGCAGGTGTCAAGTCCAGCCTGCAGGTCACCACTGGGGGTGTTGGTGATAAGGGTCTCCCTGAGGACTTCTGGCAAGAGGATGTGCACAAAGCAAAAAAGCATGGGAGAAGGATTTGTGGTGGAGTTTGTGGCAGCACATGACACCACTGTAAGAGCAGGATCAGACAGCTTTACTGCCAGTGTGGCTGTGAGTACCACAGCTTGTTCCATGTGGGCTGGGCCCCTCCAGGTTCTGCAGCATGGTGGGTGCAGGCTTAGCACTCTCTACTCACAGCTTAGGGCATTAATGTTCCCTCCAAGGAAGAACACAGCTGTTCCTGATGGACTGTAGAGATTCTGGGACGCACAGAAACCTCAGTTTTCAATGAATGGGGGAAATTGCTTGAGTGGTAGAAGTCCAGTCATTCACCCACAGTCATTTCTGTTCAATTCCTCCTGCTCCCTTTGAGAGGGCTGCAGGAACAATCCTCAGTCTCTCCTTTTCTATCCCATTGGGATGGGTGATGTGCAAAGTTATCTGACTGCAGCATTCTTGCATGCCTGAGAGTGGAAGGGAATAAAGTGACCTTCTGGCAATCTTTCCTTCACAGAAGTGCTCCAGGTTGACCATGAGACCTTTGAGATTTCCAGCACCAGCATCAAACTGAAATGGACCTGCAGGTTCCCTGATGCCTGCCAGGGCATGAGGGCCATGTGCCAGCTGGCAGCGCCTTCCTCCCCTCCCTGTGAGGCTGAGGAGGTGAATGCAGAGCAGATGTTACATGGCCAGGAGGGAACATTCACCTGCTCCCCTTTGCAGCCCTTCACTGAGTACAGTGTCACCATTGACTTGCCCCCCAACACAACCCTGTTCTCATGGTTCTTCACAACACAGGAAACAGGTAAGTGCACAGAAATATCAGAGACAAGGAACAGTCCAGAGCTGTGTCACAGGGAGCAGGATAGATGCTCCCCTCACCCCTCAGCTCAGCCTGATCATTTGCTCAGTGCAGGGATGTGCCTGGCATCAGAGCTGCTTGGGTCCTGTGGAGAGCCCTGTGGGGAAGGGGCTGGGAGAGCCCTGAGCAGGGCACAGCCCGTTCTCATTGTCCCACTCCACCCCACACTGCTGTGCTTCCCACTGCCGCAGCACACGCAGCCTTTGCAGGGACAAACCCCTCGTAGGGAGTCCCTTTGCAGCCTGTCCCTTGGCCAGGAGCTGCTGCAGCCTCCTGTGGCCTCAGCCCCTGCCCGTGGCCCTGTGTGTGACCCCATGGTCTGTGCTTGCAGTTCCAGACAAGCCGGAGCAGCTGTGGCTGGATCCCGACAGGGGCTCTCTCAGGTGGAGCGCGCCGCCCTCCTGCAACGGGGAGATCATTGGATACCAGGTACCCAGGGAGCAGGGCAGCCCTCACCTCCCGACCTGGAGCTCTGTGCAGGCACACTGGCAACTGTGGGCAAGGGACAGCTGGCATGAGCCACAGTTCCCAGGCAGTAAATATCTGGCTTTGATGAGCGCAAGCATTTTCTCTGTCATTCTCAACATTCTTCATGCTGTGGAGTTGTCCAGAGAGATGTCAGTGCTCCATGTCCTCTGGGCTTACTTCCTGGGCCTGCTCTGCTCTGGGTTTGGCAAGCTTTTGGAGGTTGGTGTGCAACACATGGTGACATGTCTTCTGGGGTGGCATCCCAGGGTTTCCTGTGCCTCTTGCGTACTTGTTTCTCGTTCCTGCCACAGAAAATCTTGTGGTTTGAGTAATCCTCTGAAAGTCCCTCCTGAAAGCCCCTTCTCAAGAGAGCTGCACTGTTCTGTTGAGTTTTCCTCAATGCATGGCTAAAAGCATCTCCTCTGTCTCTGGTTTTGGGACACATTCCACAGCAAAACCCTGCTCTTCAATAGAGGGAGGGTTTGTGTCTGGTGGTGACACTGTTCTCAGAGTGCTCTAGGTCCTCTCTGAGGACAGAAGTCTCCACAGCATGAACAGGACCTTGCAAGCTTTTTCTTACTTCTGTCCTGGAGAAACTGTCAGACAAGCTCTCGACAACCTGTGAGCCTGTTCAGCTGGTTTCCTGCTCCCAGACAATAGTGTTCATTAAAACAATCCTTTTATTCCACTTTAATTTTTCTACACTTTTGCATAAGCCCAGAATATATATTTCTATAAAGGCAGCAAGTGAGAATAGACAGGGATCTCATGACAAATTCAGAGGATGCATGGGCAAATGGGGACCCTTCATCTCGATTACTCATAGAAATTTTAGTGGTTCTCCTTTTCTCTTAGAGAAAGCCTTCAGAGTCCAGCTTTACACAACAGAAAAGAGAAGCTCAGATAACTCTGGTGGAGAATGTTGCCACAGTGCCTCTGGTGTTGCAATACACCTGGGATGACCTATCCTCGGGCTCAGTACATATTTCTACCACCCTTCAAACGAGCAGCCTCCCTCTTCCCTTCTCAGAGGCCCAGCCCTTTGCTCGCAGAGTTTGCTGCTCATACATCCTCAGTGTTGGCTCCAAATTCCTCCTCTCCTCTTCTCTGTTTTGAGATCCCCGCATGGGGCTGAGGCTCCTGTCCCCGTTCCTGTCCAGAGCCTTGCCGAGGCACAGGGAAGGGCAGGCATAGGGAAGGGCAGGCACAGGCAAGGGCAGGCACAGGGAAGGGCAGGCCTGCAGGGACGTTGCCAGGTGCGGGCCCCTTCCCAGCGGGCAGCCGGGAGCTGCTGTGTCCCAGCTGCGTCTCCTGTCCGCAGCTGAGCATCACAGCCAGGAACGCAGGGGACAGCAGCGTGCTGGAGACCGAGCGGCTGCGCCTCGATGGCTCCATCACCGAGCACCGGCTGCCGGGGCACAGCCCTGGCAGCAGCTACGCCGTGATGCTCCGGGGGCTGACGGCTGCTGGAGCCGGGGCTGCGCTGACGAGGGACTTTCACAGCAACAGCAGCTCCGGTGAGCTTTGCCGTGGGCCCGGGCCGGGAGCCCGGGCACAGCCCAGCCCCGCTCGGCGGCCTGCGCTGCCGGGAGGCCGTGGCTGCTGCTCGCCCGGCCCTGCCGATGCTCATTCCCCGCTGTTGCCCTGCAGACGCCTCGCACCCCCAGACCATCAGCTGCCGCGGCGCCCGCGACATCGCCCCCTCGCAAGGCACGGCCGTGCTCCCGCTGAGCCCATCGCCCGCGGCTCTGAGGCCGCCAGGTGAGCGCAGCCCCGCGGCTCCGCAGCCTCGCCGGGGCTCTCCCCACGCCGGCGCTGGCCTGCAGCCGCCTCCCTTGCCGTGACCCCCGGGCCCTGCCCCACTGCCTTTGGGCCCGCAGGGAGCACCAGCTGATCGTGGCCGCCACGCACAACGCCTCGCTGATCGAGAGCATCTGCTCGGGCCAGGCACGGCTCTCCAATGCCAGCGCGTACCTGGCCGCTCTGCTCAACCTCAGCGCCGCCACGGACTTCGTGCTGGGCGACGGCAGCCGCGGGCACGGCCTGCACAACGCTGCCCTCAGCCCGGGCCGGGACTACATGGCCCTGCTGCGCCTCGTCCGCCTCGAGCCGCAGGTACCCTCGGGGGCTTCTGCTCCCCGCGCCTGCTGCCGCCCGGGGCTGGGCCCCTCGCTGCCTCTGGGCTGCCTCTGAGCCCACGCTCCTGTCCTGTGCCTCGGCACCGAGCTGTCCCTGGGCTCCCGGGCCACAGCAGCCTCACTCGGTGGCCCTGCCTGGGGACCTTGGTCTCCAGCTAGGCCAGTGCTGCAGGACTGGCCTGAGCTCTCCCTCCTGTCTCCTCCAACAGGCAGAGAAGTTCACCTGTGTCTGCTACAGCTTCTCTCTTGGTAAGTGTCTCCTTGCTCCTGGTGCCCAAGCCTCTTTCCTGCCTGCTCCCTTTTGCCAGCCGGGCAGCTTTCCTGGACGTGAGCTGGCCCAACACAAGAGCTGTTGGTTCTCACGTGGAACAGAGCAAGATCCCCACACATGGAATGATCCTCTCTCCCAGAAAAAACCTCAGCCAGGACACAGGCATACACACTTGCACATTCCCTTTGCCATTCTTGGGGCCACTGCTAGCAGGAGACTGGGCTGTGGCACTCATCCCTGACTCTGTGTTTGTTGCAGGGCAGACTGTGGGCCAGTGGCATTGGATTGTGATTGGACTGGTTCTGCTGTTGGCAGTCATCCTTGTGGCTGCAGTTATCCTGTGGGTTGTGCACTCCAGGTGAGTGGGGAGGGGACAGGTTCAGCAGGTACAAAGGGGACAGGGTCAGCAGGTACATACACAATGCCAGTTTCTTACTCTCTTTTGCCTTTCTAGGAAAAGGAAGTACATGCCCAACAAAACTAAGGAGGATAATGAAGAAGGTAGGAAAATGCAATTCTGCAGACAACCATCATAGAGGGGGCTATCAGGCTGTGGGGCAGGTGGGATGAGAGCAGCAATCTCCCCGGAGAACCTGAGTTTCAGGAGAAGCAGCAGTTTGTACACTGTACTGATACATCTCCTGATTTGCCTTAGCTGGGGATGATCAGGATGGCTCTGCCCACTGAGCCCCACATGGAGGCAGAGCCTGGTCCCAGGCAATGCTCCCTGCCTGCAGCAGGGACAGGGTGAGCAAGGACAGCATCCCGAAGGCTCAGGGCTTTGAGTGAGCCATGTCTGTGCCATCCCTGCCGGGGATCTGCAGGGAGGGGTCTCAGGAGGGCCAGGCTGAGGGGCTGCTGCTCTTACCTCATCACTGACAGCACTCCAGGACACTGTGGTTGGGCACAGCTGGGATGGAAGGGTTGGGCTGTGGCAGGCACTGCTGTGTGCTCCAGCCTGTCTCTGGCACTGGGTGCCTTTTTTCTCCCCAGGTAAAAGTGGCTAGGCTGGAGATCAGGCACTTCAGCCCCAGCCAGGACCATGGAGACATCTGGAGCAGTGAGGACATGGAGAAAATGGGAAGGATAACCCCAGCCCAATGCTGATGGCTGCCATTTCCCCTGGCTCTCCTGTGACTATGACCAACACGAGGCTCCCATGAAATTTATTCAATTCAGCAGGGCAAGAGGAAAACATATGGCCCAGGAGCGCTGAGCTTTTTCATTCCTCAGCCTGTTCACCTCCCAGGGTTTGCTTACTGCTTTTGCAAGGCCTTTAGATCTGGCTTTCTGTAATCCTTGTATTTAGGCTTTGCTTTCATTTTTGCATTCCTGGAAGAAGGACTTGTCTGCCAGATTTCCCAGTCCCAGACTCACACATGCTCAGGTTGATGGCATTCTCCTGCTGTCCTCTGGCTTCCCAACCCTTCTGCCCTCTCTGCTGGTATTCAGACAAACCCAGGGCTTTGCTTGACCTGGCTGGACTGCTTTGTGACTCTGCCTGTTCTGTCGGGACAAGAAATAAAGGTTTATGGATTGGAGGGGCTGCCGGTCCCACACAGCTTCTGCCTGCTCCCCTCAGTGCCCCTCTGGGGTGATACTCCCCTGCAGGGAGCTGACTGTGCCTTGTTGAGGGCAGCCACAAGCAGGACTGCTGTGATCCTGTATTCCCCTGGTGCTGCCTGACAGCTTTTCTGACCTACTGAGCTGAGCTGGACAGCTCTAATGTGAGTTTGGAGCACATGTGTGGTGGGAATCCATCAGGGGTGATGGCTCTCCACACATATTTTGGCCAAGAGTATATTCTGTGCCCATGCTGTGGTATCTCTGTGCCTTCGGCTCCCTTGTTGCCCCTGTGCCAGGTCAAACGTGGAAGAAAAGCAAAGATCAGGGGTCACCACCACCATGGCCTTTATTGGTGAGACACAGGACAGAAAGCCATGGGGTCACTCCTGCTTCTGAAGTCTCCTGCCTTTGTTTCTGTGGTGCTGCTTGAACCACATCCAGGATATTCACGTTGAGACACCATAGCCTGGGATTGCCATGCTGCAGCCACAGGCTGATGGGAGAGCCTCAGTGGAGCTGGTAGGGCACTGGCACTTGGAGTAGCACCAGGAAGATGCAGCCCCAGGAAGAGACTGTGAGGGGTTTGAAGTTCAACCAGTTCAGCCCTGCAGGAGCATGGGTTGTCCCACTCTTGGCTCTTGCTGACTTTGGCCTTCATGCTTCTCCCACAATTGGACAGATATCCTGTGCTCCTGAGCACCATGGATCTTACAGCAGTGTGGCACTTCTCTGACCCAACACAATGTGGGTGTTGGTGCTACCCCACTCTCCTTGGGGCTATCTGAGGGGACCTGAATGGGACAGCTGTGCTCCTCATCCTTGGCAAGGAAACATAGGTGAAGTCCTGGTGCTTCTGCATAGTCAGGCTGTGATTCCAGATAAGTTTCTGCACAAATGCTGGGCAGAGGATCAGGTTCCCATTTCAACACTTGGCCAAAAGTTGGAGACAGTCTAGCCTGTGTTCTTCAGCCATGGAGGACCCTTGGGGTAGTTTTTCAGGAGAATGAAGTTTCTTGGGGTCATGCACATCCCTTTTTTCCCTCTTGCTTTCACTGATATTGATGAAGGGCTGTCCAGGGAGTCAAAGTCCCATCCAGAGACAGGCTGTGGTCATGCGCCTACTTGAAATTCCCATAGGTTTCAAATGAATTCAAATAACTGAGGGCTAGTTCATAGCAGAGCCCATACTGTTCCTGTGGAAAAAAGGATGCACGTGAGGCTCTGGTGGACCAACACCTGCAGTGGCATGTCAGCATTGGTCTCCAACAGCTTCCTGACACAGAGCATGCCACACACAGGTCCACCCTCCACGTCCCAGCTGGAGACCACCATCCCCTGCTGAGGAATCCAGGCATGTACTCCAGGAGCTGGAAGGATGGGCTACACCAGCACTGGAAACAGCTGGATTTGGCAGGAGAACCAACATCCATGACATCAAGTGTTTAGCAGCCAGGTGGACCAGAGAGGGGCCGCTCACCATGCAGGATGCTTTGGTGCCCCTTCAGCTCTGCAGAACCTGCCACTGAGGGAGTGGGTGTGTCCAGCAGCAGAAACTGGAGCTTTCAAAGATCTCATTGGCACCTGCCTCAGGATGGTCTGAGCACAGAGGAGCCAGGGCAGCTACTGGGGCAATGCAAGAAAAGCTCTTGTTGTGCTGCTGCCATCCCAGCTGGGTTTGAAGTCAGCACATACCACATTTTTAATGAATTGTCTCCGCCTCCTCTTCAGCATCCTCACAGCCTGGGACACATCCACCACGCCCTCACTTTGGATCTGCTCACACAGGAAACCAGCAGCACAGAAGATCCCACTCCGGCTGGCTCCGTCCCTGTGGAGGAGGGCAAGGGGAGCTTCATTTGCTCGGGGATGGCAGGTGGCAGGGCTGAGCCTTAGAGGTGTCCCACTAGACCCCCACACTCTCAGGATGATCTTGGCCACACATCCCACACCCAACCAACCTCCACAGGGAAGCCTTCCTCCCTCAGAGCTAGCTGAATTCATATCCACACATGCACCCGAGATGGAGCTGTCCCCAGTGTCACTGACCCAGCCTGACCTGTGCCCAGCTCTGTGCCACGGCTGCTCCTTCAGGAGACATCACTCACCAGCAGGTGACAAGGATGTGTCCATCCTGGCTCTGCCGATGGTGTGTCTCCACCTTCCCCAGCAGGCTGATGAGGGTGTCAGGGTGGGGGGGAAGGTGCTGCTGCATGGGCCAGTCTGTCAGTTGATGTAACTGGATTTCCACTGCAGATTTCTTGGGCTAATGGGGAAGAAAGACAGGGGGCTGGGCAGAGCAGAGCCCTATTGGATTCATGGAGGGAAGGGGAGGCACAGTGCATGCCAGTCCTGGCTCAGCCACGCACACTGGATCAAGGGAGCAGCCCCAAGTGGGACAGCCAGTCCACACTTTGCTCTTCTCCATCAAGTGCTCCAAGAGCAAAGGACAGAGCACAAGAGAAGAGCTGAGCTCCAGGTGCAGCTCAGACTGACACCAGTCCTGTGTCCAGCTGCCTGCAATAGTTCCCCTTTCATGAACCACTGAGATGCACAACTCCAATCACAGCTGCTGTCCTCCAGCTGGGAATGCACAGAAAACCACTTCTGAGTTCTGCCTGTGCCTGGCAGCCTCACCTCCTTGGGATTAACCTCTCTGCCAAGGCAAAAGACTCTGCTGTGGCCAGTGCCCTGCCAGAACCCTACCAGCCTCCTCTGCCATCTCTGGCTGGGGCTTTGACCCCAAATTAAAGCCTATTGACAGCTGCTCTGCCCAGCTCATGCAAAGACTCTTCTCAAAGGAGTTTGCCAGCTCTAAGCAAAGGGCCCACCTGCTGCCTGTTGCTGAGGACAAGTGTCCAGGTTGTGAAGCCAGCCCCAGGCTCCTCTGAGATCAGCTGCACATGGAAGCGGCCATAGTCATCTTCGCCCTGGCTGGGCCAGAACTGCACGTACGTCTGGGGGAGGGCGAGAGGTGCCTGATCACACACGGCCTCGCCTGCACTCAGGGCAGAGCTTGGCCCCTCTCATGGGGGCTCACACCAGCCCCTGGCCCAAAGGCCACATGCACATCGCCCTGCCAGACACTTGCTGGGCACCAACCCAGTGCTGCAGCCAGAGAATAACTCTCCATCCCACAGGACACCTGGGTAGGGGTCAACAAAACCCGGGGATTCTCATTTGCAGTGAGACCGAGGACAGTCCCCTGCTGTGGAGCTGGGACTGTCCTCAGGGCTCTCCCAGGCAGAGGCCTCAAGCTTGCAGTAGGTCCTGGTGCAAGCTGGGCTCTCATGGTAAGACCCTTGCAGGGCCAAAGGCAGAAATCACACTGCTCGGCTCCACAGGGAACCAGGAGAGGGGAGAATTGTCAGAGCTTGGGCTGCTGACCTTGTCCAGCTCCTGGAGTTCATTCAGCACAACTACCGATGTGCAAGTGTAATCCCAGACCAGAGCCCAGAAATCCACCAGCGTGGTGGGGAAAGGCAGCTGCGTGATGATGATTCTCTCCTCCTCGGTGTATGTCTGCAAAAGACAGGACGATGTGTGTGTGTGGGGAGAGTCCCACAATGCCCGAGAGCCCTTCCCATAGCGGGAACGGCCCCCTAGCGCCCCGCTGAGATGGAGAAGGCCCAGGCCAGCCCAGCCCCGCTCAGAGCAGGTCATGTTAGCGCCCCGCTGCCCTCTCAGCTCATCGCAGCCGGGCTCAGCTCGCAGCAGGCCGGGGCTGGCACACGCCGCTGCGCTGCCTGCGCAGGCAGGGCTCCGCCGATCGCGGTCGCGGGGGCCATCTCCTGGCAGCAGGGCCAGCCGGCACCGTGCAGCAGCCCGAGGGCTGCGACACCTCCCCCGCCCGCGGGGCTCTACCCTGGCCCGGAGCAGGGCTGCGCAGGACGGGCCCGGCTGCCCCGAGCAGCTCCCGCTCCCGCGGCGGCCGGAGCCTTACGCTGGCAAAGACGGCGTTGATGTAAGCTGGCGAGCCGTCTGCGTTCACCGAGGACATCAGGATGGGCCGCCAGGAGTCCGCTGCGGAGGCAAGGAGAAAAGAGTGGGAAATGATGGATCATTCCCTCCCTACAGACAGGCAGGGGGCTTTCCCTGCAACAGGTACAGCCAACATAGCTCCCTGCAGCATGGGTTGGAGAGGATTGAACGGACAGGCACCACCACACCCATGGCTGTGACAGCTCAGGCCACCCTGATAAGGGGTGCCCAAAAACCTGCAGCTGGGGGCACAGCAGATCCTCCCTCCTCACTGCTCCCTTATGTGCCTCATCTGAGCTTCTCCACAGCGAAAGTTTAGACCGGGGACGTATTTATTCCAGGCGTACCTCATGTACCTCCAACAGGCTCAGAAGGAATCAGCCTAATCTGTATTTATTATCTACTAACCCGAATACAACGACTGGACCCTGAGCCCAACCTCTCAGTGTCATGTGCTGGGGAGGGAAGCAGCAGCAAAGCATTGTTCCACCCATGCTGCTGTCAGGCTCTGGCTTTAGGGCAAGAGGCTGCCCAGCCCTGCCAGTGTTACCTGGCAAGATCCCTGGCTTGCGGTTCTTGGCTTGGTTTCTGGGTTTCTCTGCTTCTCTGCATGGCAGGAGCTGGAACAACTCAGAAAATCTCTGCAGGGCCTGTAGGGATGATTCACCCAAGTCAGACCTGCCTGTCAGCAACTTCCCTTCTTGGGCCACTGCAGAGAAATGATCCCCCCTCTCCATGCCACTGCTGGGGAGGGCAGCAGGAGGGGGCTGGCATCACAGATGAGCCCTGACAGCACCAGTGCACCGTCTCCTGGTGGTACCTTGAACTCCTTCTCCAGGGCGCTGTTGCAGCCTGAGGTCCCGTGGTCTCGCAGGGAGTGCACGCGGCTGGCGATGCTCTCCACGGGCACCCCGGTGCTGCCGCAGAGCAAACCTTCCAGAAGCGCCTCGTACAGGAAGCTGTACTGCTCCTGCGGGAGGACACGGCTCAGCTGCACAGTCTGGAGCCAGTCCAGGAGGAACCCTGGAGCTCCAGATCACCAGCTGTCCCCAAACTGTGCCAGAAGCCAGCCAGGTTCATCCTTCACCTTCCTGCTGCGGATCCCTGAGGCCAGACACTTCTCATTGCAGGCAGCCCTGCTTTGGGACACAGCCAGCAACTCCAGCAACCCAGACCAGATCATCTTCCTCAGGTGTAATGCTCCCTCTCAGACCAGACCCCTACCCTGGGGAAGGCAGCCTAGAAAACCTGTGCACTAGTTAGACCTTGTACAAGAGGCTGGCTGGTCCAGCCCAACCTGGTTTTCTCTGAAGGGGCCCAGCGTTAAGCAGATCATGGGAACATAGTCCCTAACCAGGACACTGCTGCCCATGAGCTTCCAGGAGGGCAGATATCCTGAAAGCCGGATGGACAGGTGGACTCCCATTCATCATCCTTGCCTACAAGACAGCCTTTCTGTGTCAGAGTGACCAAAACATACAATGCTGCTGATACCTCACAGCGTCTCAGGGAAACACAGATTTCAGCTAGCTTTGGACACAGCATTGAGAAAAGATCCTTCACTCTCCATCACCTGGTACCCCTAGTCCCTGTGACTAGATCAGGAACAGCACGGCTAATGCGGCTTTGCATGCCACATCTCTGGGAGGGTGGTGTTGGCAGCAAAGGGTTAAAAGCAGCAGAATGGTTTTTTATTCAGAAGGAGCATGGTGGATTGTCTCAAGTGGCCTTACAGCTGGGAGTACCAAGGTCTGGAAAATGACAGTGTGAGAAATCCTATATATTGTGTATAAGCAGCCTACTGCTGTTTAACCTCTCTCTACTTTGTGGAGTAGAATCCGTGTAGAGGGAATGTTGGTGTTTACAGAGACCTGGAGCCCATTGTCATGAACATGGTTGAGCTCTCTCTTTTGGGACACATCAAAGACCAGAGGTCACAAAGACACAGAGGAGATCACAGCCCAGCTGGTAAACTACAGGTGCACAGGTCTTTGTTGAATGGGTGAAAAGAGCAGCCCCACTGGTCCCCAGGATGGACTGAGCCTGATGGTGCTGGTGTTCCCACTTATGTGTTACCTCCTGGCATCCTCCAGCTAGGGAGGTAACGAAAATAAATTCACTCTTGGCATTTCAGCCATGGTTTTGTGGTTCTTCTGGCCACTCGCCTGTGTCGACTGCCACAGGTGGGCATTGGATCTGCAGCCCGAGGTGTGGAGGGAGCAAGTTCCTCACCTTGGTCTGCACCATGCTGACCCGCTGCTCCCGCAGCTGCTGCACACAGCGAAACACATCCACCTTGCCCTCAGCCTTGCCCATCTTCAAGAGGAAGTCCAGGGCGATGAAGGTGCCCGTGCGCCCGATGCCGGCACTGAGGACACGGAGCACCGCGGGTCAGCGCTGCCCCCGCTGGCCGTGCCCCAGCACCCAGAGAGCCCCAGCGCGGTACCTGCAGTGCACCAGCACGGGGCCTGCCGGCGCTTCCAGCACCCTCTTGTTCACCACCTCCACCAAGCACAGCAGCTGCGACGGGTTTCTGGGCACCCCGTGGTCCGGCCACAGCAGGTAGTGAAACTGCTCCACTGCTCTTGGCAGAGCACAGCCTGCCTGCAGAAAGGGAGACACAGCTGGCAACAGGGAGCCGCAAGCGACCAGGAAACTTGGGTCAAGTGATTGCCTGCCAACAAGGAGGCAGCAGAGGAGAAAACCACTTGAGAGGGCCATCAGCACGGAGCGCTCCCTCCAGCACCACACCATACGGACTGCTCCACTACAGCTCCTCAGACACTAAAGGGCAGATTCACCCATCCCACAGCCACACAATGCATTTTGTCCTCCGCTTCACTGTGAGCAGTGAACGCAAAGCAGGAAAAGCAGCTCCAGAGGGAAATGATACAAATCTCAGCTTAGGGTATTTCCACAGTCATCAAAAAGCCCCGGCTTGCCCAGAAAAGATATACCCTAAGGCTGTTACTACACTGATGTGAATGTAGTCACTTGCTACCAGCCATTGTGATTTTCCCTAAACATCACTTTCATTTGGCATGAACTAATGCTACTTCTTACCATCAGGTGCTCTTGCAGCTTTACGTTCCAGCTACATATTGCTCTGGGCAAGACAAGAAAGGACAGAAATATGCATAACTGCTACTTCTTCATATTGTGCCTGTTTTCCCTCCTTGCAACTCCTTCAGTCTCTGCCATTTATCTGAAGTGTAACTTCAGCAGGAGCACACATCTTGGGAAATGACCTTATGTAGCTTATCTTAAACCATAAAATACTCAAACCAGGTTTAGGGCTGTAAGTGACCAAAGAGTTTCAGTGGGGACCTTCTGCAGATTGATTCAGGTGTCAGGCAAGCACCTGTCCCATCATCCTGGATGTGCAGAGATTCCATTCCATAGCCTCTATCTGCTTTTATACCCTTTGCAGTCACCTCACCCAAGCCCTCTACAATACTCCCATGTGCAACATCAGTCCAGACTCCTCTGGGGTGACAAGTGGAGCTGACTGACTGCCTTTGCCTGGCACAGAAACCTGGGATTGATGCCTTGGCAGGGATTCCATTTATAGCTACCTGCTGACACTGCACCTTTTTGTGCTGGAGGCCAGGCTCCCCACAGGGTCCATGTCTGACAGCTCCCACCAGCTGCTGGAACCTAAACACATCCTGCATTCCCACCTCAGCTCCATGTCAGGCTTACCTTCTGCAGGCTGAAGATGCGTTTGACAAGGCCTGTGGTGGTCCAGGTGTTGTTGAGTGTCACAGTAAAGCTGCCGTAGACCTGCTCCTGCTCTGGCCAATACTGCTCACACTTGATCTGTCAACAGCAGTGAGATCTCTGGCACAGGAAAA